>OY776089.1:16530814-17108314 GCA_963675205.1 Catocala nupta | reverse complement strand
TATATATTTTTTTTTTTCTTTTTTTCTGAACGGCCTTCAGTTCTACTATTAGAAATTTCAAGGTTATCCATTAATTACCGGACACCCTGTATATCACTATCGTTACATATTATAAAACGAAGTCCCCCGCCGCGTCTGTCTGTTCACGATAAACTCAAAAACTATTGAACGGATTTGCATGCGGTTTTTACCAATAGACCGAGCTATTTATGAGGAAGGTTTAGGTGCAATTTTACGGAAACACAACCAACCTGCTGAATACCTACCATATAAAAAATGTAAACCAAACAACTGGCAAGGAAGCACACTGTGTACTGATGCTAATGTTAGGTACCATAGACTGTGTCCATTTAGGAGATTTAGATGTTGCCACTTAGGATGAAAGGGATAGAAAGAAGGGAAAGGGAAAGAAAACAAGGAAGGAAGGAAAGAAAGGGATTGAGAATCATACTGGCCTTTTCTGAAAACTCTTATTGTTATTGTAATTCTCATTCTTACAAACAAAATTCACATTACACATTATACATTCTTTAAAAAGTATGGATACTGCTGCTAAATATTGATATTCTGTAACTGGTTTGTAAGTTCTTGGTCAAGCTAGCAAAAATCAGAAAGGATTTAGTAGTCTTGAAATATGATGTACATATTTTTCAACTTGAATATTCAGGTTCTCTTTCTGGTCTCCTATTTATATGCCTAACATTGGCCAAAATATTAAAGCAAACATAGTTAATACACTACAGACCAGTGAAAGCAAATAATTAAATATTAATTTCTTAAAATTCAAAGTCATTAGTGTCATTACCTAGTTGGTAAAATAAGTTAGCAAAGTTCTTAAGTAGGTATGAGAATTTGTTAAACATGTAAATCTCATTCAGATGAAATGCAAAAATAAACCTTCACAGAGATGTAATAAAATATAAGGAAAGAATAAGTGTAACCAATACATTTGATCTGATTGGTATAAACTAGACAGACAGAGCATAAATTGACAAATATAAATTATGCACATTCTGCTGGATAGAATCTCAAAATTTGACTTGAATATTCTTACACAATCAATCTATACAGTGTTATATTTTCATACTCAAGGTTAGTACTACTATCATGCAGTGCAGAGTTCCTGCAAAACTAGCAGGTTTCTAGAGAAGGCATAATATAAACAAGTGAGTTGAACCCAGATTGTCACAAGTGTCTATTAAAGAGAAACAGTTTGTACCACTCATTTTACAATGACAATTCACTATTACAATGTGTTAAACCATGCCAATTAATCTTTCGACTGCCACTCTAGACCTGCATCTCCAAAGTATGAATCCTGTAAAATTACTACCAGGTTTCAAGACAAGGCCAAAATTATCACAAATTTCTATCCAATAGAAACAGTCTTGATTTCCAGAATACCTCTCATCACATCTTATTACTTACCATTCATTTTTATACAGACTGTTGAATATTATAATTTGTCTTTTGCTATGAAAATCCAACTAAAATGTTGTTTAAGTAGGTTTTGTTAATGTTGAAATGACTGTTATTCAATAGCAACTGGAGTTCTCTTTTCTATCTTTTGGTGACAGTGGCAGTCAAAAGGAAGAGCAGCCAGAGTATGGATGACACCGTAATTGATATGGGGAGCAGCTGTTTCTGCCATGAGTGCTTAGCAATAAGGACATAATGAAAGATCATAAGCATCTAAAATTATTGCCTATTTTTATATATCTTTTTATCTGTTGTTTTTACCTTAGTGAGTTTATATGCAGATAAAGACTATAGGGGCAATTATAGCAATCTAGACAGTTTAGACACAATAAAATCTAATGTTTAATTACTTTTGAATTAAAATAAATAATATTTTCAATTTTTTTTTTACTTGTTATATGCTTAATTTTTCTTCTTTCTTCTTATATTTTTTCATGAGCAAAATGAAAATTTGATAATAGTTAACAGTTAAGTCAACTAAGAGTACAAAGCCTTTTCAGGAACAATTCCATTCTAGTACTACATTTGTTGATTTGTTTGTTTAGTTTATTTATATCTATTTTATGTTGTAACAAAACTTTGATCTTATTTATATTTTAGTTCTAGAAATAAAATTAACTTATTATTAATAATTTTATGATATTATTTATAAAAGTATTGGTACGAAAAAGAAACAATTATAAATTAATATGTATACTTTTTAGGATCCAATAAAAGTTAATTAACTTAAAGAATTATTAATGTAGTGAACATTTTTTATCATGTGCCTAAATTTAATGAGGCATGCAGTTATTATCCCAATATATTTCTGTGGCCTGGTGCTAAAAGGGCCAATGTACGTTTTTGTGTGAAATAAGATTGTAATGCCAGTTTATTGAAAAAGTACGATATTTTCTTTTTTTTTTGTGCTAAAAGGGCTTTTGTTTATCAACAATCTTTCAAAAGTTACTTTGTTAAAAAGGCCAATGTAGTGTGAGCTTTCATAGTTATGTAAAAAAAAATATATACACAAAAACGTACTTTGGCCCTTTTAGCACCAGGCCACAGATTTAAAAATAATAATAAATATATTTAATATATAATATTGAAGAGCTTAACAGAGCCTCTATAAATGACTTAAAAGAGAACACTCCTGCTCTACCTCGGCTATTTCTAAAAGCCCAACTAGTATTATACTGGTTAACTACTTATACCATAGAAGACATTAATTAAATAAAATTAATACAATGTTCATAAATTCAAAATCATTAAAATTTACAAAGGGTCATATCCATAATGAGTATTTGTATAAAATTGAGAATGTCAGAAGAAAATAAGATAAAGTAAGTAAGTAGTAAATAACTTAATGTTGTACTTTTTTAATGATATGTAATCATTCTTCAAAAAAGTTATGATTAGTACTGTAGAAATAGCTACAACATGAATAGCTATCTATTATTAAGTCATTTGATTTCAAACAAAATACTTTCTATGTTACTAGTAAATTTAATTTGATAGCTAAGGTAAACAATGTTATTAGAAGCATTTGATGCAGTGGTTTGCTTTACTATGGAATACTATAGTAGTTAACACCATGTACCTGCTAGTCTTGCATAATATAAGAGATTTGAGAATGTAAAATGCATGCATGACCTAACATGTAATGAAATATCAACATATTGTAACAATTTTCAATCAGCCGGTTTAAATCCTAATAATTTTTTATTTGTTTTGCTATGTGAATATATGTAAATATTTATGTTTCAGTCATATATTAAATATTGATTAGATTTTGATGAAACTCTACACTCAGATTTTGTAGCCGGAGTCGGATATTGTAGCTGCTCGCTACAATTTTAATACATTCAGAAAAATCAAAGCTACTACTATATCATTGAAAAATTATGTTAGATAAATTAAATATAAATAAATAGCCATTGCAATTTTGAATTTAAGAAATGACATAAAGCATAACTGTTATAATTATTTCCGACAATACTAAAAGTACAGAATTTATTAAATTAATTAGCAATTGAGTACATGAATAATAATCTGGTTTAATAGATGTTAGATATATGACAAGTGTAAAAATGATTTATAAAATGTGAATGTAACCAATAAAGAAAGAAAACCATATCCAGCCAGTGTTATGCCAGACATATGCTATTAAATTTCGTTTAATTCAAAAAGTTATATCTTAATATTAAAAAAAAAACAATTAAAACCTTAAATTTTATAAAATATTTGTAATTTTCTTTACTAAATTGTTTGGCCTAATTTAAATGTTATTTGTCATCAGTACATTGATTAAGGTTGAATCTATACTAATATTATAATGCTGAAGTGTTTGCTTGTGTGGTTGATTGATTGATAATCTCAAGAACTACTGGTTTGAATTGAAAAATTCTTTTAGTTGTTGGATAGCCCATTTACCAAGGAAAGCTATAGGCTATATAACATCACACTACGGCCAATAGGAGCAGAGTGGCAATGAAAAATGTTGCAAAAGCGGGGAAAATTCCCTTATATGCAGCAGACCAAGTTGCGCAAGTCAGCTAGTATTGAATAGAATCATATGTTTAATCTTGAAAAGCAGTGAACCCCACAAAATAGATTAAAATAAGGAAATTAAAAAGAATCAACAACAAAATATTTTCAATTACCAGTTTGGCTGCCTATGCTGTTGTTGTTGTTGATTAACAGTCCTAAAACTTATTTAAGAGTTAACAATTGTTTTAATTTGCTACTTTGCTTTTGTGATGCCTAAAATTAATTCTGTTAAATTACCTTCATTTAGTGTTACTTTAACCTGACAGCTTAACCATATCGAAATAAGAGTATAATGTCTGGACACCAACATTTATAGCAATGTTACATAAGTAAAATTAATGTTTTAGTATCAAATATATCATGAAAGATAGTTACAAAATTGTCAATCTACTAAAAATATTAAGTTATATACTGGCACAACTATATACCTACACGTGACTATTATTATGCAGCATATTCTTGGTTTTTATAAATGCCATTGCAACCTAGTTGTATAAATATTCTTTAAGAGATACTATCAAACATTAATTTGCCAAATTTATGTTTTGTGTTTGTTCTGAAATAACAACAAATCTAAATACAAACGCAATTAGACTAACTCTAAATATATTAAGTAATATACACTAATAAAATCGAGTAGTTATACATTTTAGAGAGGGAATCATTGGTAATTTTATAATGAACAAATATGTAATGGAACAGCATTACTAGAATGAATAGGGTATAATGTGTACATGAAACATAATGTTTCACACAACTGTCACTGATTAAGATGTTGAGTGATTGTTAAGGGAACAAAAAATAACTTAGTAAGTGATGTGATCAAGGCTAAGCAAAGACCTTGAAAACTACATAGAAGAAACAAAGTGGTAAACATGTTCCTCATTAATACACAGATTTGAAATATATTAGGTGACCAAAAAACTTGCTTTTTGCATTCAGTACTAAATAAGCCTACTACTTACATTTAATGACGTCATTGCATTGACAGTCAATACACTACAGTAAACAATATAATCATATAAACATTTAAAACTTACTATTATATTTCTTTATATTTTATGCGTCACACGCATAGAGCACAATTAAATAATTTTACTTACAAAAACTGAAGATAAAGATAAATGCCCCAACTGTATCAGGGCTAACCGCGATCCGTAGTTGACAGCGAAACTGCGAATCCTAAATAACATGGCGGCATCTTGTCGCAGCCGGTGTATGTACGGTAACACTAATTTCAGACGTTTTACACTTGTTATTACTACTCACAGCATCAAACACTTTTTAAGTTATAAACACTTCTCAGTACAAAAACAAAATAAGTAAGTTTATATCACACTAAAAGCAAAATGACGTAACATTCTCAACCTTCACGGTCGCACAGTAGGTATAAATGGTAGTAAAAGAAATAGTGTTATTCTAATCATTAACAATTGGCATTGTCCACATAACACTGCTATCTTATAGGTCACTATTTACAAACGTCTCATTCCAACGCAATGAGTTCCTGTTTATTTGGCAAAATAAAATCAAACGCGATAGATAAATTTAACAAACGTGACACGCAGTCAAGCAAGCTCGATGTTAACTCTTTCTTATTTTTTTAATGTCAGTGATACCCACTGATAATAATTTTAAAACAGCGTTAGTATTAAACTAATGTTTGTTTAATTTTAGAAATATATCAATACAAGTAAACAGCTGAACTGATTTATTTATATTGTTAATTTCATAACAATTGACAGCAATAAATTTATTCGTTTACACGTAAACACTAGGTAATACGACAACACTAACAGTGGTGCCTATATTTTTCTAAATTATATTATATTCTAAAGAACGATGTAATTAGGGAAGCAAATTTTTAATTTTATGATATTTTATAATTAGATAGATCAATTTATTAAATCTAGACATTGAGATTGTAAGATCCGGGTAACATTGGCAACGTACTATTCACATTAGCAGTTTATATTAATGAAAAGTTACATTTCTGTATTATTCCTAGTGTGAAATATTTATTTTCATCTAATTGGTTTTTAAAATCATGTACGTGAATAAATAAAGCACGTCGACTGGTGTGATCAGATTATAAAAATAAAAAAACGTTGTTACATTACTACCTAAATGCTTTTGTTTCTTCCTATATTAGCTATAAACTACATTTCTTTGTCTATGAACGTGAAATGATTACCTTTATTAATGATTTGAAACATCTACGAACTTATAATGCTACTTACACAGGACGCAATCGTCTCCTATGATCTAAATAAGCGTGATTAAACAAAGAGGTTTACTTATACGAGTGGCTCACGTTGGTTGTTTAAACGATGCATACATTACAATTACAACCCGCGTAAGTGCCTCAACTTATGAGTGCGTGTTACCCGCTTAAATTGATGCATATTATTTTCTTTACACTTTATTGTTTAATTACCTACAAATTTACAATTTCCACATGGTTTATTCTACAATGTAATTTTCTGGTACTGCCATATACATATAAACAATTCCAAATAAAAATGAATGGTATAGAGGTAATACTAATATAATTAGCAATCTGTAGTAATAAAACTGGAACATACGTCAAATTAACGAATGCAGTAATGACGAGCTATTTTTCTGCGTAATATGTACTTTGGTTAAATTACTATTTTTATATTTTATTTACTTAACTATTATAATATGACAAAGAAGTTCGAACATATTACATATTGTATCAGGTAGTCCAACTTAGTGAAGTTTTCAAATGATTATACCACTGTATTGATTTAATAATGCATAAAACATGATTAGTCTGTTTTTTGGTTATAAATATGGAAAAAAAAGAAATATAAATATATATACACAATACAATTATGGTGCATTTCACATTTGGGAACTATTAATAAGCAGTAGTGCAATAAATTACAATGAGAGATAATTTATGGTAAAGAAGGATCCGAAAGCCTAATTAAAATATAAACTACAAGTTTATAAATAAAATTATGACATAACATTGTTATTAATTTTAAGATTATATATATCTGGTAACACTGTCTTATCACTTTTCAATTGTCAAAGTCGAATTTAATATTGTCATTGTATGTGTAACAAAACAAATCTATCTAACAAATCTATCCTAAATTTTAAATAATGTGCATATCGATGCAAATCAATCAATTGTTAGTTAAATTATAAATAAACACATATAAAATGAATATTACAATTGAATAAAACAATAAATTCCTATTTGTGCTGTAGTACTACCTACGTAGTATATGTATGGGTCAATGATGCCTTAGCCCAGAATAAATACAAAAAATATAATCTAATTTTGTTTTTAAATCTCAGATAAACAAAGATCCTATAGACAGTCATAGCAGGGCCGCGCATAAACTTATATCGACGCTTGAAAGGCAAAAATTACTAAGCGACATGTTGAACGATATTGAGTTATATACATAATGAAATCAGCAAAAAATTCTGCGTCGATTGGTCATACTCTCGTACTGCTAAGAAGAGTTTTGTTGTCGCTTGGTAACTTTTCAACAGTTTTCGGCGACCAAGCGACCAAAATTTTACTAATTTATGAATAACTTTCACTAGGTATTCGATTTTAACTTTTTACACTTAGTAATTTTTGCCGTGATTCGAAAAAATACGTTTAAACATTAAGTATTTTTTTTCCTTACGGTATCTAGGGTATGAGTATTGCTTAAGAAACTTTACCTTATTCATTTATTAGTTTTTCTTAATTTAAGACTTTTTAACTACCTTAATTATGTTCATTTAGTATTTTCCTAAATGGTAATGTACTTTAAAAATGTAATGTAGTAGTATTTTTCCTGCCTAAAAAGATATATTTTGTCGTTTAGTAATATTTTACCTGTTCTTTTTTTATTGTTTTTGTTACTTAGATAACTATTTCTGATATGAAATTTGTATAAAAATGAGCTTATTATTGAGCCTGTTGCACCTATTTTGTTTTGTCGCATAAACGCGGTGAAAGGCAGATTTTGAATGGCGGTTGGTAAAAAAATATCGATTAAGGCATGCGCAGACGAGGGATTTTTGTCCGCGTACTTTTTTATTCGCTAAAATAGATCGCTTACAACTGTATCGAGTAACGCAAACGAGGGATTAAAAGTACCGCGTACAAAAAGTCGCCCGAATAACTGAGGGCATGCAGGGAGCGGACCGAACAAAAGTACGGGGGAGTCCCCGAAAAAAATAGCACTCTTGTGACTAGGCGAAGCAACGCACATGGAGGCCTTTAGTCCGCGTTGTGCGCTCGAGAGTGACGTACGTATGCACGACGATAAACGATGACGCAGGAAATCGATTGTAAAATATGAATAAAAGAAGTCGAAAAAAGAACTTCTTTATATGATACGTCAAAAAAAGAGTACCACGACCGAAATTTGAAGAAAAAGTTGTGGAACGAGGTATGTCAAGAGGTTTATTCCTCTTCTGTTTGGGACTTATTATCGAACGAAGAAAAAACTAAATATGGTAAGTTTTGCTTATTTATTTATTTAAACTTTTCGGAAAAATCATGTACAAAGGCGAATTTATTAATGTAAAGCAATTAACAACAACAATTTAATCTTAATTTAAAATCCGCTTCGTGAAGTATTTTACGCGATACTTTCTTAAAGAAAACTTAATGAAATTTAAATAATATGTTCATTTATTTATTTATTTATCCTTATTTACATTATCATTACAGAAACTTCTAAGGTAACCTATTACAGTTAGGAATATACTGATATCTGTTCCGCAATGTCATATAATATGTACCTATAGTATCAAATAAAACATTGAATATTGATTTTGATTAAAAATTTAAATATTTCTTTCAATATTCATTCCACATTTATGTTTCATTTTAAATCTAATTATAATTATGATAATATTAAGATGACACCGATAATAATGGTCAGTGTCGCTAAGAAGATTTTTTTATCGCAGTACCCCCTCTGAAAGACATCTTAACCAAAAAGTACAGTAAAACAGTCACCGGTTTATTAAATTTGGTTATACTGCCATGGTACAGATCCTTGAGGTGAGGTAAAGTAATCGGTAATGTAATTTCGTGTTTCGTTGCCAGTGTTTGTACCTCTTACACCAACTGTAGGTATATTTTCGAAAGTACAAGAATAGAGCGTATCTTCAAAAGAAACGCCATCTCTTTTACGGACAAAATTATGAAGAGTACATGCTGCTTTTATTATTATTTTTGCAAATTTCATATCAACGTCTAAACTTCTTTGAAATATAGCCCATTTATTACTCAAAATACCGAATGCATTTTCAACTATTCTTCGTGCTCTAGATAAACGATAGTTAAAAATGCGTTGTTTTGGACTCAGATTGCGGTCAGGGTAGGGTCTCATCACATGATTTGAAACAGCGAAAGCTTCATCTCCTACAAAAACGAAAGGCATGGGAGTCCCGTTAACATCATTTGGAAGATTATGATTTTTGGGAAGGGTTATAGAATCACCTAAAATACCATTTTCTAAATTAGAGTTTTTAAATATGTTTGAATCACTATGCTTTCCATATGCTCCTACATCAAAAAATGTAAAACAGTAATCAGCATCGGCTACCGCCATTAAGACTGTAGAAAAATAAGATTTATAATTGAAGTAATTAGAACCTGAGTTTGGTGGCATCTTTAAGCGAATATGTTTACCATCTACAGCCCCCAAACAATTAGGGAATTGGGTTCTTCTATAGAATTCACTTGCAATCTCTAGCCATCGTTCCTCAGTTAATGCAGGAAAACATGCGTGTTTACACAAGTCCCAAATAGCTGTACAAGTTTCTTTAACGATAGCACGTATAGTAGACGCTCCAATTAAGTAGTCTTCTTCGAGATTTACAAACGATGAACCTCGTGCTAAATACCTGAAAAATAAAGAGGTAAAATTAAAAATCCAGCAGCCTGCAGCCCTAATCATAGTTTTTTTTTAATAATCATTTCTCTTTTTTGCAGGTAAGGAGGTACAGAAAAGGTGGTCATCTCTTAGACATGGTTTTAGGAAGGAGCTCTCTGCGCAGAAAATGATGCCGTCAGGAAGTGCAGCCAAAAAGAAGAGAAAATATTTGTATTTCGACTCCCTTTTATTTTTGTTGCCTTTTACAGAAATCATAAACACAGAAGGATCTCTTCAAAATGAAAACAATGAAACTGAGCAGAGGAATTTAGAAAATAAAACACCTTCAACTCAACCAAGGTTTTCAAAACCAAGAACAGTCCAAAAAAATAGTGATGATGAAGTAATAACATTACTTAGAGAAGGTAATCAAATGCTTTCTGCATCAAAAACATGTGATAGAGGGCACGATGAAGATGAGTTATTTTTACGTTCTCTTACCTCATATATGAAAGACTTTTCCGGAGACCAGAAATTATTATTGAGAATGGAAATTATTAAGTTAATTTTAAATTTTAAGCAATCTTTAAACGACAATTCGAGATTTTGTCAAATAAACAGAACATCGAATGTTATCAATGAAACACTAAGGAGAGAACCGATGTCATATATCGAAAATCGTATCAATGATCCTATCCGACTAATGAATACAATAAATGACTCATCTGAAAATCTTGAATATATTTCTCAACCATCGACATCACAGCGCTCAAATAATGTTTTATATACACCAATACCTGTGCATCGGGATATTGAATATATTCCTCAACCATTAACATCACAGCGCTCAAATAATGTACTATATACACCAACACCTGTGCATCGGGAATACGATTCAATCACATCCCCAGAAAATGATACCTGCGATACTTTGTTAAGTCTCGGTGATAATGAACAAAATTAAGTTTAAGGCTTGAAATTACTTTAAGTGTGGTAGAATTATAACAAATATGAAGACTGATTAATGATTACGCATACATCCATAATTAAAATAAGTAAGTTTAATTAATAGAAGGTTAAAACGTTAATAAAAGTTAGTTATATAGTGATTGTAAGCATCCCAAGATGATTAAAAAAAATCTAAAAATTAAAAACGTATTTTATTTACTTACTTTAAAGTAACCGATAGCCTTTCTTCTGGACCAATGCACATCCTCATCTTTGTGTCAGAATGACTTATAGCAGGTTCCACAATTGACAATAACTCTTCAAAAGTTCCAACCGACATTTTATAATATTTAAAGAATTTTTCTGGATATTGTTTTAACCGAGCATGTTTCGCATGAAAATACCCATTTGATAACCGATCCGATATAAGGGGATGGACCCAGTATTCTCTTTTAAAATGTCTTCTCTTTTTCTTAAACTTCAAGTAAATTGCAACACAACGTAACCTCTGAAAATTTGTTTCCATAGCGTGCACTTCTCTACAATTTCGGTCAACAAATGATCGCACGCCGTGTGCGTTGAGTTCGCGGTAAATCCGCGGCGAACTTTTTATTCGCGGAGCATACTTTTTTCTCCGCCGCGGAGGAAAGTCCGTCGTCTGCGCAGGCTATTAGTCTTCACCATGTCTTCACCGAACTGTCGCATAGGCAACCGGCGCGCTCACGCGCTTCGCACAAAGTACCTACGTCGTATAGCTCCGATAGCTCGAGATAAGTTCCCGGTAAGTATTTTCATTATAGAGATTTAATGACCTTATTTAATTTGCATTTTATAGATTGATTTATATTTATTGCATTACATACATAATAAATCGCAACAAGCGAATATATAACATAATTAAGCAGGCTATGTCAATCGCGGGTGTGGATAGCAGGGATTTGACCTTGGTAATGTACCTGGTTAGTTAAATACTAAATCATTATTCTCTCAATTGTAACTATTAGAAATAACTAATATTAAATTTAATTTCTAGGGACCAAGATATCGAGAAAATACATAAAAAGACAAAAATTTGCAGCAGTTCGCAAAATACTTGTGTTTATTGCACCAGTATGGTTTTAATTTAATAAATTTACTTTTAACGCATAGTAAAAGTGTGTGTGTCTGTGTGTGTGTAGGTTGAATAAATTTTAGATTCGATGATTTTGACATCGCTTCGTACACATTCTTGTCCAGTATTTATCGGACGCAGGTTGAGAAATCTTCATCTGTTAAATTATTCAACGTAGTTTTACTGAACTTTACAACCTTTCTCACCAGACCGAAAGAATGGTAGAATTAGCAGAATTGGCACTTTCTTGAATGTTGCTTGTTACCAAATCAAATAAATTTTTCAAACTATGGTAGGTACCATATCCCGTTATGAGCAAATCTGTAACATGTAGGTTGATGCATCTAGTTTACTTTTGTACTACACACTATAGCGCTATCACACTAGCGATTTATAAGCGACAGCGATCTCGCAACGAGCGCGCAGCGAGCTCGTAGAGAGCGCGCAACGAGCTCAGTGCGATTTCGTGGGAACATTGTCAAAGGTTCCAATCACGGCTTACTGTGTTCGCAGTCAATCCCAAATCGACTGGCAATTTGGGATCGACTGCGAGCACGCTGCACACTCGTTGTGAGATCGCTGTCACTCACAAATCGCTAGTGATAACGCTCGTTAAATTTGTACTGAGCGAACCGAACACCTATTTTATATATTATTTTTAGGATGAATCACTTTCAGATGAAGGCCCGTCAATGATACCCTTTGCAAGTACTCCTGACACTCTAACTGCTGGCAATAACATGGAGATGACTGGCCCAGTAAATATTGATCAACAGCATCACAATTATAGTGAAGCATTGATGGATGAAATTGTAAGTAGCCCGTTAGGCGCCACATTAGAATTCGTACCTGCATATCTATCTAAAGAACAGAATGCAGCCCCAGTAGATGATTATTCTGTAGTTCAAATTGGCTATATAAACTATATAAAGAACTTAGAAACATTGAGGTTGAATTGATTATACCGGATACGTTCGCTACAAGCAACACTCAAGAACAAACAGTTAAAAATACTAAAGGTGGACTGACTACAGCAGAAATGTATATTGCAAGCAACACCCACGTAAGTGCCAATTTTACAAGTTCTACCATTGTGGAATACTCTCAATCTGGCGATTCAAAATCTACAAAGCATCAAAACGTTCGTTAACGTAAGTGCAAAACTGATAAAATGTACATTGATTAATATTATCAGATGAAGATTACTCAAATTTTATCGATTGTGAAGAAGCTGCAATTTCAGATGAATGGTTAGGATCTACTTCTTTTTTATACTGACGATGAAGCTCTTGTCGGTGGAGTCTGTTCCATAATGTCCTATCTTCAGTCAGCGCTTTGACTTCTTGATACGACTTAACTTTTAACCTTTTCTTTCACTTGATCTATGAATGTCCTCCTTGGCCTTCCTCTTCCCCTTCTGCCTTCTATTTTTCCTTCCAAGATATTTCTTATAAAAGTGTCATGTCGTATCAAGTGGCCCAAAATTTTCTCTCTTCTGTTCTCTATTGTTTTTAGAATATATCTCTTTTCCTTTACCATATGTAGAACTTCCTCATTTGTTTTTCTTTCAGCCCAACTTATTCTTTCCATCCTACACCAACACCACATTTCAAATGCTTCCAATCTCTCTCTGTCCCTTTGTGTCAATGTCCATGTCTCTGAGCCATACAGTGCTATACTCCATATATAGGTTTTAATAAATCGTTTCTTGGACTTAGTTGAAATATTTTTGGTCGTAAGTAGCTGTTTTTGGAGTTAAATGCTCCTTTTGCCATTCCTATTCTTACCACTAAATCTGGAGTGCATCTAGAGTCACTGGTTATTAATGTTCCCAGGTATCTGAACTTATTAACATTGTCTATTTTAAAGTTATTTAGTTTTATGGGTTCAATATTGATAGAAGGTAGATATGTTCATTCTTTTGGTTTTAGAGCTATTTATTTTTAATCCAATTTGTAGAAAATCTCGTCCATTCGGTTTAGTAACATTTCTAGCTGTTCTCTACTTTCTGCTAAAGCAGCTATGTCATCTGCGTATCTTATAAAATGTATATTCTGCCCATTAATCTTTACTCCCCTTGTTCTTCTTCTATAATTTCCTTTATTGCGCACTCTATGAATATGTTAAAAATCATTGGAGACAGTGGACATCCCTGTCTAACGCCTTGTCTGATCTTTGCTCTTTCTCTTTCTTCTCCTACTGCTATCACAGCCTCCTGATCCTTGTAAAGTTCAAAAATTATTTTCCTATCCCTGTAATCTAACCCAATATTCTTCAAAACTTTCATCAATTTCTTCCAATTAACTTTATCAAAAGCCTATTAACTTTATCAATCCTTCCAATTAACTTTATCAAAAACCAACAAAGGCGATGTGTGTGCTTAGGCCTAGTTCCAATCTTCTATTAGTAACTAATTTTAAGGCTAATATTGCCTCCCTGGTTCCTTTGCCTTGCCTAAACCCATACTAATCTTCACCTATACATTCTTCTGATTTTTCCTTATTCTCAGCTGTGTTATTTTAAGTAAAATTTATATGCGATATAAGAGAAAGCGATCTGTACGCTTCACATTTTAGTGTATTTAATTTTTTTGGTAACATGACTATTTTATTGATTTGAATGTCTTTGGGAACTTTGCCGGTAAAATAAATAGACTATGTTAGTAGGAATATTTTATCCAGCAGTTGAGGACAGCGTGCGTACTTAATCAATTCGATGTCAACCCCATCTATCGCTGTCGTTTTGCCATTCTGGATACATTGTAAGGCTTTATCAAATTCTTCTCTTATAATCGGTGGACCTAAGTTATCATTTTCAATTTGTGATTGGACCTTCATATAAACTTTCTATGTATCTCTTCCATCTTTTAACAACGTCTATGTGATCCAACAAAATTTTTCTTATTCATCTAATACAGCTGTACTTTTTGATTTATGTCTTTTTTGTATACGCTATCCATTTTACCCTTTTTTGTATAATATTCTATTGTCTCGCAATCTTTTTCTATAGCCTTTTCCTTTGCTTCTCTACATTGCGTGGTTATTCTGTTTGTAAGTCTTTAATACTCTTTTATACTGTCTATATCGCTCTTGTTTCTAAGCTTCCTTCTTTCTAACATTATGTTTATGATGTCGCTAGTCATCCATTATTTTCTAGGAGTAATTTTTTCCTTTATTAAACATTATTTTGCACTATTTTGTATGATATCTCTAATGTTGTACCATCGTTCTTCTGAACTTAAATCTCTTATTTTACGTTTATATGACTAATTTATTACCTATTTTATTATTATATTGCACACTATAGCTACTTTTTCCATCCTTAATTGAACTGAGATCAATAATCTTTGGTTTCATCTTACGCCTAGTTTTCTTTACTTGTAGATTAAAGGAACCAATAAATAAATTATGATCTGTGTTTAGATCTACTCCTGGTAACGTCTTGCAAGATGTTACTTGATATCGGTATTTTGTTTGCACTAGAATATAGTCTAATTGATATCTGGCAATATCGCCCGGAATTTCCAAGGTTTATAGTCTCCTCTTCGGTTGTTTGAAAATGGTATTAATGGCGGTCATTTTATTTTCTTTGCAGAATTGAATTAACCGTTCACCTCTTGAGTTTCTACTCGTATTACCTAAAGCATAACTCCCAACACTTTCTTCTTCTGCCCTCTCCCCGATCACTGCATTAAAGTCTCCCATTATTATTAACATATACTTAATTATCTTTAACTGTATCAATTATAACATCTAAATGATTGTACTTTTCTTCTATTTCATCATCTGAATGGCTACCGGTAGGCATATATACCTGCACTATGACCATATTGCTTGATGAGGTCTTAACTTTAATTGTTGTTATTCTATCACTGTGGTGTATGGTATTTTCAATTTGTAAACCCCATTTTTTATTCAAAATTATTGTAGTTCCATTGGTTCCTTGCTTGTCCCCTGTATATATTATTCTATATTCGTTAGGCCAAAAATCCCTATTGCCTTCCCATCTCACCTCACTTAAACCTATGATATCTATATTTTGCCTCTCCATTTCCGTTATTAACTCTTCTTTGCCCGGTGGCAACATTATACGCACGTTCCACGTGCCAATCCTACAAGGATTTCGCTGGATGACGACCTGGGCAGCCTTGCTTCTGCCCCTGCCGGACTCAGACCGCCACGGAATGTTACGTCATGGAAGCCCGTTGTCAAGAACTTTATTTTCCTTATTGCTCATTACATTCTGCTTAAATGGGGAACTTAGTGTGGTGGTTTCCCCATTTGCCTTCCACACCGCAGTTCTAAAGCCGACTTATCGCCTGCAGATTTCTGGTCAGAAGCCCTTTCAGATCCCATTTCTTCGGCCTTCTTCCAGTACGGTTGTTACTGCTGCTTAATATCAGAGGTACGCTTATTTGATGGCGGCTTAAAATCGCCATGTCACAGAGCCGTCATAGGATTTGCAAGCATTTTATAGGTCAGTCCGTCCCACCGAACTGCCCACCGCTTCCTGCTAGCTCTGTCGCTGCTTGGTCGGGGACTGCTTATTCACTATATTCGCAGCTAACCACCATATCTGATGGCCTCCTGTAGACCCCGCCGGTAGCCTTCAACGCCGGTAGCCTGCATCTTAGCCCCGAAATCTAAATCTATTCGACCTAAATCGTGCATTGGGAAAAAATGTGGAAATAACTGTGAAAATATTGATATTGAAAAAAGACAGAAGGTATTTGAACATTTTTGGGTACTCTCGGGCGATCGTCGAAGAGACTGGTTAGATTAGGCTAGATTAAGTATAACACGCGGAGCGCTGTGCCCTGGTCGCCGTGACTGGCCCCGACCTCTCGTTGCCGACCGTCGTATCAAAGATGGTCGGCGACGATAGGTGCTGGGGCGCAAAGAGATGACAGTCTCGCAAAAGGGGGCGGCGGAACGGGGGCGTGAGGACGATCCTTACGCCCTCGATGTCCGCCGCCGGAGGAGGGGGCGCAGGAGACGCACTTATGTCGCTCTCCTGCCCCCCACCTAAGGGCTCCGGGTGGCGAGGCCTTAGGGGACACTGCAACCCGTAAATTAAGAGCCCCGAGAGCATATAACATATAAATGGTAAATATTTTTCCATTTCATGTACTTTAAAAAAGCCAGAAAAGTATTATTGACAGTTTTAGGCTTTTGAATTTTTCCATTATAGCTCCCCTATTATACCAAACTTGATCTGGAGTGTCGGGCCACCGAAACGTATTTCCTCTTGATAGAACTGTACTTATTTCGTAAGTAGTGTTATCAATATTTTAATCGTCCCGGGAAAGTATTCTCCTTCGTTTTTAATTATAACATATGTATTTTTCTTTAGTAATTGCAGGGATATGTCTTTCAGAGGAATATTTTCATCTGACTCTAGTGAATCAGTTCTGTGTTTTGGGTGGTTTATCTGGTCTTCTTCAGACAACTCTAAATCTTGGTCACTTTCTTGATATGGTATATAATTTTCTTCTGTTGATGAACTAGATGATTCAATCCTCTTCCTTTTGTTATTTACAGTATTTGCTATTTTCTATTTATTTGTAACTTTCTTTGTTTCTTCAGCTATTTTCTTTTTAATTAGTTGTTTCTCTTGTCTCTCTTTTATTCTTTTGTATTTCCCTTCTTCCTTCTGTTTTTTTTCATTTCTGGTTCTGGCCAAAATAAAGCACGTTTAAATGGCGATAGAATATTTACCTCCATTACATTTTGTGGCTTTGAAGGCATGGGCTTGGATATAGTGTCACTTGATTCAGAATTCTGAACTTTATTAGGAGTAATATACATTGCCGAGCAGGCAATATCTTTTGACATCGTTTTCGTTGATTCTGTAAAAGATTCAATATTTTCCTTTATTATATTTTGGGAGTTGAAAGGCAAGATTTCGATATAGTGTCATTTCTTTCAGAAGTCTGAACTTTGTTCGGAGTAGTATGCTGTGTATGTAGTTTCCTGCTCAGCAATATCTTTCGAAACCATTTCCGATAATTCTAGAACGGATTTAGCACTTCCGATGTCTCCGTGTAAATCTGGATTACCACCACCGGTAGCATTAATGTCTGTGCAAACTTGTGACGTACTTGGCCCAAAGTACCTTCCCTGCATATTTTTTGTGGCCAACACTTCTGGTGGTTTTTCAGAGATGTGGTGAGAGACGTTTCATACGTGTTCAGGTAAACTAGAAATTGAATTGTCGGCCACGGATGCCTAAGGTGTTTGTGGTGGCAATAATTCGGATTCTCTTACATGTTTAGAGACTTGTATTGATGGCTCCGTGATAGTTGCAGCAACTCTCTGAGGTAAAGTTTTATTCAAATAGTGTTTAGTTTTAGCCCAAATAGTATAACGACAGATCTTGATTCGGGAGCAGGTTCTCAACGTTAGCTCTGGGTATATAGTACAGCCTGGTGAATAAATTCAATTTTTCATTTGTAAACAAGCTTAGTATTTCTGATTCCAAGGTATTCATAAAATATTTTGTCGTGTCAATTTTTTTCTCTAATACTGATGTGGAAAAATAGCACGATTTTGTGCACCAAAGAGAAAAACCCCCTTTTTTAAAATCCGTTTCTTATTGTATCTGTGGCAATGTTTCGCAAAGCTGCCTCAAAGTTTGGAGCAAAATGCTCTCTTCTCATTGTTTGTTTCGGATTTCCCATTTTCCAACTCTTCACTTGATTCTGCCACAATACCTTTAAAGGCCTAAAGACCGCAACATCCATAGGCTGAAGTAGATGTGTCGAGTTAGGGTATTAAGAGATAACTTCAATCCCATTATAGGTTTAAAGATCTTTATTGTACTCAAAAAGAACATTACAGTCCACTTACTGAGCATACAATATAAATAAAAATAAAGTATAAGTATAACAGTAGCACGATCATGAGTGAATCTTATAAGTTACAGTTTTTGTTTTTAATCTACCAATGACCCAAAAACGTATTTAAGTACCTAGTTATTTTTTTAATTGTAATAGGTAATATTTTTTATGTTTTATGTTTTACACTAGGTTCATTTATTTTATATAAAGTCTAGTGTAACCAGATTTGTAACCATACAATTTATATCCATACCATACATAAATTGGTATTAGATAAATGCATTGCTAAAATGTACCTATATTTAAAATGTAGTTATATACGTATATATTATTTTACCATTATATATTTTATATTTTTAGGTTTAATATATATATATATATATATTTTTTTTTTAAGTTAGATGTATTTGTTTGTTTACGTAATTTTTAAGTTTAGTTTTAAAATTAGACAAGCTGTCACATTCCTTTATTTCATCCGGTAAATTATTAAACAATTTTATGCCATCGTACAACATACTTCTTTTGCCATATTCAGTTCTTGGTGTAGAAAGCGTCAATTTATTAGTGTTCCTTAAGTTACGAGTATGTTTGAACTCTCTTTTAGTTAGCGTAGTCTGTGTGTGTATGTGACCCAATAATATTTTCTTAATCAATGTACATATATTTTCTGTGTAGATTTGTTTTAGGGTAAATATACTAGTCTTTTCATAAAGTTTAGGTGTATGTGTTAGCTTATGATATTGAAACAACACTTTTATTGACTTATTTTGTGCACGTTGTAATGGCACGATATTAGTTTTAGCAGCGGAACCCCAGATCTCTATAAGGTAAGTTAGGTTGGATTTTACAAGTGCATTATATATCATCAGTCGTGTTTTGTGCGGTATACAATTAGACATTCTGCATAAGGCACCGGTGAGTTGGTTAATTTTATTTCTCACATGGCCTATATGAGGTTTCCATGTAAGTCTATCGTCTAAGATTAAACCAAGATACTTTTCCTGATGCGACCTATGTAGTGATTCATTATTAATATTTAGAGACAAATTGCTAGGTATTGGCTTGTTTTTTGCTGAGAATATCATATAAGCAGTTTTCTTTGCATTTATTGTCATTAGATTACATTGGCACCAAATGCTGTATCGGTGTAAATCTTTCTGTGCTTGTTCTACCAATTCGATCAGTTTTTTGCCTCGGTGGCGTAGTGGGTAGTGTAACCGACTGCCACGCCTGAGGTCGCGGGTTCGATTCCCGCTCAAGTCAAACATTTGTGTGCATGAACATGGATGTTTGTATTGGTCTGGGTGTTTCTATGTATAATATGTATGTATTTACAAAAAAAAAAGTATATATGTATGTTTATCCATTGTCTAGTACCCATAGTACAAGCTCTGCTTAGTTTGGGCTAGATGGTGATGTGTGTATGTAGTAGAATATTATATTATGATAAACACATTGAGCCTTGTGGAATGCCGCAAGTTATAAGTTGAGGTTTACTTGTATACCGTTCATTGCCTATTTTTACAACTTGGGTCCTGTTCTCTAAATACGACTGGAATATGCTGTACGCCGGTCCTGACAAACCTAGATTTTTTAACTTAGCTAATAATAACGAATGATTCACCGTATCAAATGCCTTTTTTAAGTCAATAAATATTCCCAGACAAAAGCTTTTTCTATCTATTTCTGTGTTAATTTTAGTTACTAAGTCAACTACGGCTGACAATGTGCTACATTTTTTTCGGAAACCATATTGTTGAGTACATATAAAATTGAGTCCATTAAGATGTTTATTTAGACGATTGTATAAAACTTTTTCAAATATCTTGGACATTACAGGTAGGACGGAAATGGGACGATAATTACTTGGGTCTGTCTTTGTGCCTGATTTATAAATTGGACTAACTTTTGCTGTTTTTAAGCTGTCAGGGAAATTGCCAAATTTAATACATTTATTAATGCAATCCGTTAAATTTTCGACTATTAGGTCACTTATGCACATTATTGATTTAGTGGTAATGCCGTCAATACCAGAACTACAATTTACATCTAAACCTCTAATAATATCAAGTACTTCCTTTGTAGTGCATGGTTCAAAATTCGTAATGGTGTACTCGGGTGCCTCTTCTATATAGGTCATAGTATACATCGACTCATCTGGAAAATTTTTAGGTATTTTACTTGCTAATTCAGTGCCGATTGCCGAGAAAAAGATATTAAATTGTTCACAAATATCATTAACGTCATTAAATGTTTTATTATGGATAATCAGTTTTGGTGGTTGCGTTACTGCTTTAATTTTATTGTTAGCAAAAGTATTATCTTTACAAAATCTGATAAATGCAGAGTCATGTGTGACCTATGACCATCCAAGAATAATATAACTGGTTTAGATATATTATTTTTTCTATCCATGGATTGAACACATTAGTAACGTATTCATAAAAAGTTCTAGCACACATCAAGCCTGAATCTGACCTGCCTATGCACTAATCTTTTGGTACGCTATTAGCAATTATCGCAGGTAAACGCTCATAAGGCTATACTATCATTGGTGCAGCTAAAACTCCAGCAGCATTACCAGTAACCAACTCAGTTAAATTTTCTTTCTCATCTCCTGATGCTGTATAGACATTCTTCACCTTTGCGCTTTCATCAGTATTAAAAATTCTTTTAGGGTCATTTATTACTTCAAGCAACTCTTTATTTTCAAGGTAACCTTTAATTACTTCAAACCAACGGGTATGTCATCTTCTGTGACTTTATCTCTCTCTTTACTTAAATTTTGCGCTGTGCGTTCAGAGAGATCTAGATGCCTTTTTAAAAACGAAGAGTACCACTTTTTCGATTGCTTGTGAACGGACAGGAATCTAAATTTTCTCAGATAATATTTTTTGGATACTATCAAGCAATTGTTCTTTGGTCACAGGGAAGTGTTTTTCAGCCATAAAGGCTATCCATTTCACGAGTATCCTTTCTTCCTTATATGTAAGTACAGTAGCTGGGCCTAGATTACAATCAATAGCACTTTTCCCGGTTATTTTATTATGTAAAGTTATCCTTGGGACTCCGTATCTTGTAGTGGCAACATATATTTTCTCCCCTTTTCTTACTTCTTCGATAGCCTTGGCCATTTATAGACATATTTTATAGACACCTAGTCATGGGCAGAATGTCCATTATTGGATAGATTAATAATTTATTGCAGATTCTAGAGAAACATGAAGATATACTAGAACAAACGTATGATACATGAAAAATAATAAAAGTAAAGAAGTTCACTTTATGGACACACTGTCCATGATTGGGTGTATAATAATGAATAATATCCAGTCATGGACACCGGTAATTTTTGGGTTAGAATGACAATGACATTTTGGGTTATATTATAAAAGTAATGTGTAACTTGATAAATCACTAAATAATATGAGTTTCAACAACGACGATACACCTGACACAAAATAAGATGTTAAGTGTACTTACTTGCATCGCGATTCTTTTAATAAATTACGATTCCCGACACCAACTGACACCGCGCAACTAACAACCGTTAAGGCCGCAATCAAAATGGGTGTCGGCTGTCAAAAACCGTTGGCATGATTAGGACAGCTAAAATATTGGCACAACTGATCGGTGTTGATGTTTAAAAAAAAATACTGCGCGTTTGCTTAATTTAGGAGGAAAATACAAAAGTAGTCCATGGCTGGTCCGCGTCCAACATAGGCATACCTTATGTACCTCCCTTTAGACAAACTAAAGAATTAAGTACAAAATAAGTCTTGAAATATAGCTTAATATTCGAAATAATTATTTTAATGAATTTTACATAACTCCAAATGAATTACTTTTATTTAATATAAACAAATAATTTTGTTAAAAACATTTTCAACAGATGGCGCTGTACCATAAATAAAATGTTCAATAAATGAAATTAAGTTTTACTTATTGTTTAAAATAATTAAATTCGATACATAAATTGGGATAATTATACAGATTCTATTTTTAAAGATTACACATTAAATTGAGAATTAAAACAATAAATTAAATCTCAATAATCTTCAAAACATTCAAACAGTCAACACTGCGTCTATTAAAATATATTAGAACTTGATATCTACATAATGAATCTATGTTTACAAATAACATAATCATTTAAACGAAAAGCTAAAACTTAAAGAACAGTATTTGACAATTATTGTGAACTAATGCAGATAAATGGCGATTTGCGTCCATATACACTAGGCAACGAAATAGTGTGCATTGATTGTGGCTCTGCTGCGGAGCATACTCCCTAGCAGAGCCACTTATAACTCGTACTGAGGATATATGAAAGCATGTGTATAGATCTAGCGAGGCCATTCGAGCTAGACCGAAAAAACTAGTGGCAATGCTTTGTTTGTTTAATATACCTCACGAATTTATTAACAAGATCCAATGTACCTCAATTATTATGATAAGAAATCGAACGTGACGAATATGAAATATGACGAAAAATCCACTATTGTAGTTTTATTTCCTCGCTTTTCTGTATTCAGTATTCAGGCGAAAGACATATGTATCTAATTTGACATTCATCAACATACACTTCAGTGGTCGTCCCGACATGTTTTACTATGTTTAGTAAATCACCTTTCGATTCAGCTTTCTGGACAGGATGGCTTTAAATTATTCGCTACGCCGACGTGGAATCCCGTGATTAATAATATACAACTTCGCTTTTTGCACAGTCGGGTAAATCGCTGAATACGGACACATCGAGTAGCATACGTAAAAGGGATACCATGAGTGTAGTGCGTGCCGGTACCTGCATGGACAAATAATAATAATAATAATAATAATAACACCTCTGGGACAGTCGTTATCTCATTATGAGACTAACGCGATATCGGAGGGCACAGTATACTAGCTTTAAAACTATCACCTTCGCCTTGTGATATAAACAAAAAATGTATCACCAGGTTAAATTAAAGCGCACAAACCGCAGGGCAGCTTGTGGCGGGCTGAATGTGAGTGGCGACACTGCGGTCCTGAATGCCTCAGAGAGTTGGTTAGGGCCTCGTTCCCGGCTTGCCGTTACTGGTTGGCCGGGGTGGAACTTCAAGAGCGCCCGCAGGACTCTCAACTCTGGCTTGCCTTGGTCGGCCGGCCAGAGGGAGGCCGCTAGAGCTATATGCTTGGGGGTGGAAGTGTCATTTTCAAGGGCATAACTACGGGGAAACCCGCTCTGGGTCTCCGTTGTCACGAGACCCGTGATGGTGAAACCGGCGCCGCACCGCTCGACACCCCTAGCCACTTGCACCGGTGTTGCCCTCTGCTGCCGGCTTGTATGCCTATAGTGGCTTATCAGGGGGCCCATCTAGTGAGTTGGCGAGTCACCGTCTGCCCATTGCATTGATGCTATTAGAGTATTCAGGGCAGACGCCGTTTTTCATCCATAGTTAGCAATATACCGGTCCACCAAACACCCATACCTATAGCCCATATATTAGAATCCATACCTAGCAATAGTCCTACGCCTGCTGCGGCTAGTGCTGCTGTAGGTGTTCCATAACACCTTTGATTAAAACTCTCGAAGGGCCTCTTCACGTTGGACCCATGTCTCCGTGTAAGCCTCCCAAAGGGCCAGGTATTTTCTAATATAATATGTTAGAAAGTACCTGTGATAAGAGAAACATAATAATTAAAACTATTTTATACGCACATAACTTGGAAAAGTCGTGTCTTGGGATGGAATTCGAGACCTCTGTGTAGCAGTCCAATGGCCATCTTTGTTTTCCTCTAGTATAATATTGTCTTATGTTTACGCGAATGTTATACATTGAAAATAAACACTTTATACGGATTTTGTCGCGTTGTTTATTTTACTTTATAACACTGTTATTACATAATTTTGAAAAACTCTAACTCTACTATTATTAATTTTTACTACTATTTAAGCTATATATTTTTAATTAAAACTATTTATATTTGAGTTTACACTTTGCCCCGACGTTCCGTTTGCTTTACAGCAGCCATGTTCACGGGGAGACTAAGATGATAGTTGTCCCAACGTTCTCAAGTGTACCTAGTTATTTCAAAGTACCCGAACATAATTTAATTTTTGGTGTTCCTATTTACGGAGAATGAGCTCAAAGTATCATGAAGTCTAGCTGTGTTTTGCTTCTTCTTGGGTTTGACTATTTGACTGACTGGATCCCAAGCTGGTGGTACATTCCAACCATCCTCTCTATTGAAATTAGGATGTTTTTTAAATTTCAATAGCCTCGCGAAGCATCCTTGGTAGGAATCGGTGTTCTTTTGCGAGTATATGTGGTTTGTCAAATCGTAGGTAGTGGTTGGTACTCTGTTGCACATGTTCACACACAGCAGACTTCAACGAGCGTTGGCGTTTAACGTCAGCTATATGTTCTTTTATGCGAGTGCCTATGCTTCTCTTGGTTTGACCAATGTATGAGAGTCCACAGTCACAATCTATTTTATAGACCCCTGCATCTTGTAAAGGTAATTGGCACTTGACGGATGGTAAAAATTGACTTATCTTCGTTGGCGACTTGAAGTATGTGTTGATTAAAGCTCGCTTCAAGATGTAGCCAATCTTGTCAGTGACACCCTTTACATATGGTAGTATGGCAGGCTGGCGCTCGACTGTGGCTGGCTTGTCTCGGGATCTGTGACGGCGGCGCGGCTGTTGGAGCTTCTTGTCTTGCAGTACTTGCTTGACATGTTGAAGCTCGGCGTCCAGGTGTTTCTTGTCACAGATCCCGTGGGCTCTCTGAAACAAAGACATTCCCACGGTAGCTAACTGTTTAGGATGGTGGTGAGATTCACCGTTTAAGTACTTATTTGTATGGGTCTTTTTCCTATACACAGTGTGGCTCAAAGTATGATCAGGATTCCTGATGACAAGAACATCTAAGAAAGCTAATGAATTATTTGCCTCTAATTCCATAGTAAATTGGATGTTATTATTAATGGAATTAAGATGTTTTAGGAATGCATTTACACTATCTGTTGGTAATATTGTGAAAGTATCGTCTACATACCTCTTATATATCCTGGGTGTGGTAGTCTGCAAAGCTCGAGCCTCGAAGTCCTCCATATATATGTCGGCAACAACAGGCGATACTGGGGAGACTATTGCCACACCATCCACTTGTATGTAGAATTTATTGTCCCACAACAGATAGCCAGTTGTTAAGCAATGGTTTAGTATTTCTGCATTTTCCTCAGGCATATTGTTCTCTATTAGCTTTCTTTTAGTTATATCAATACAGTCACGAACAGGTATGCATGTAAATAATGACTTACTACCTTACTCCGAAAGTGATAACCCGAAACAGATAGTTAACTTATATAGATGATGATTAGGCAGACAGATTAACCAACTATAAGGTAATGCAATAATAAGATAATGATGACATTATGTCGGTATGACAATCCTAAGTTGGACGCAACTATACTTTTAATAGGTAATATAAATAATAACTTTAAGCCTTTCAAAATCTTAAAGGATTCCAAGAATGAAATAAAATTGAATCAACATAATTCTATAATCTAGATAGAATGAAAAAAAGTATTGAGTCTGAACTCCTGGGTTCAAAAGTCGATAAAACCGTTAGCAAATACCTTTTATAATTAATCATTTAATTATTAATCACAAGCAATAAAATTTACGTGGGTGGGTAAAATAATAATTGTTAGGGCTAGTGCCCTCTATCGGCACTGTGCGGAAGACTCGGCAATCCCTTCTTGACATCTTACTTAACTGCGTAGTTGTCGGTACGAGTAGAGAGAACGCTGGCACATTCTCGAATCATCGTACTGTTACATACCGGGTATGGCTTTTCTAGAAAACTCCAGAAACGCTTTACCCGCGTATAAATAGAACGCACGCGCCCCGCCGAGTCAGTTTACAACCGTAAGCTGTCAAGTATTAATCGAAGCGAACGGAAGCGAAAATACTACGGAGTTTGAAGCAGCTACAGTGGAAAAGTGTAGTATAGTGTTTATTGTGTTTTAAATTAAATTGTGTGCTAGAATAAAATGTTTTAGTGGGTAATATTGATTTATATTCTTATCCGTCGACCCCAGCACGTAACAAATTGGTGTCAGAAGTGAGATAAGAATATGCCAGTACTACCGACAGAGGAAGTGGAAGGGTTGCGTACTAGGAACCAGCGCCAGCAAGATGTGGACCAGACACGCTTTGGAGACGCCCCCTCGCCGTCGTCAGGTGGACCACAAGACTGCGGCTGCAGCGGAACCATCTAGTGCAGCTCACTTGCCGGTAAATCTAGACCTCACGATGATGGCGTTTATGCAGGAGCAAGCACGCCGCCAGGAGGAGCAGGCACACCGCCTCGAGGAACAGCTGCAAAGCGATAAGGAGGAGGGTAATATATAATAATAGTTTTAATTATTATGTTTCTCTTATCACAGGTACTTTCTAACATATTATATTAGAAAATACCTGGCCATTTGGGAGGCTTACACGGAGACATGGGTCCAACGTGAAGAGGCCCTTCGAGAGTTTTAATCAAAGGTGTTATGGAACACCTACAGCAACACTAGCCGCAGCAGGCGTAGGACTATTGCTAGGTATGGATTCTAATATATGGGCTATAGGTATGGGTGTTTGGTGGACCGGTATATTGCTAACTATGGATGAAAAACGGCGTCTGCCCTGAATACTCTAATAGCATCAATGCAATGGGCAGACGGTGACTCGTCAACTCACTAGATGGCCTGATAAGCCACTATAGGCATACAAGCCGGCAGCAGAGGGCAACACCGGTGCAAGTGGCTAGGGGTGTCGAGCGGTGCGGCGCCGGTTTCACCATCACGGGTCTCGTGACAACGGAGACCCAGAGCGGGTTTCCCCGTAGTTATCCCAGAGTTGAGAGTCCTGTGGGCGCTCTTGAAGTTCCACCCCGGCCAACCAGTAACGGCAAGCCGGGAACGAGGCCCTAACCAACTCTCTGAGGCATTCAGGACCGCAGTGTTGCCACTCACATTCAGCCCGCCACAAGCTGCCCTGCGGTTTGTGTGCTTTGATTTAACCTGGTGATACATTTTTTGTTTATATCACAAGGCGAAGGTGATAGTTTTAAAGGTATACTGTGCCCTCCGATATCGCGTTAGTCTCATAATGAGATAACATAATAAAAATGGCAAAGGGTTATGTTAAACTTGTTATAAACAAGTTTAAAAAACTGAAATATAAGCTACCCAATCGCCCTCTAACTAATATAGATATTCAAAAGCATGCAAAGGATATCCCATTTTTCCGAGGAGTGTACATGAAAGATCAGTTACCAGGGAAGCCGAAGCAAGTTGAATGTGGCGTCATTACCTAAATTAGCTAACTCTAAAAATGAAGGAACTCATTGGGTAGCTTATGTTAAAATAAACAACTATTGTGAATACTTTGATAGCTATGGAGACCAAAAACCTCCAGTAGAATAGAAGCGTTATTTTAAAATTGTACTGTATTTTATAACTATACGAGATATCAAAATTTTAATACAGTAAACTGCGGGCACTTATATTATTATTATATTAATCTTATATTATATTATTATTATTATACATATTATATTATATTATGTTTAGAATATCTGTAGACTTTTTGGAATAAAAATGTATAAAATATATTGTACCTATTTGTTTTATTTCACTCATTTACAAAATGTCACTCACTTTGTCAATTCTCATTATATAGTGTCTTATCTATGTTGTCAATAACTGTATTTACTTTCCGAATCCTATACAATTAGATGTACAGTATGAATGTGCTTTAATGCATTTTTCAACATTTAATTATATCCCAAGTATCGATAAAACTAATAACAAGTTCTATTATGGCATGGAAGACGTTATTGAAATACGTGAAGGTACGTATGAATTGACTTTTTAAAATCTGAAATAAAGGATGCTTCAATAAAAATACAGTGTAATAACAATACCCTAAAAACTACGATATACTGTACAAAAGACGTAAATTTTACCAAACGGGACTCCTTTGGAAAACTGTTAGGTTTCAATGAACAGATTTTGAAAGCAAGTAAATGGCATGTACCTATCAAAGTTTCCAGTCAACATTTTACCGACGACCGTGGTCAGGATTGAATATGATATTGTGAGCGGCTCTTATATAAACGACGATCCAAGTCACATTATTCACGAATTTGCTCTCAACGTGCCACCTGGATACAGAATCATTGATATCCCGAAGAACGCTCTATATTTTCCGATCAACCGAAACAACGTAAGCTGCATACATATCAGGTTATTGGATATTAACGATCGTTTAATCAATTTACGTAGTGAAGAAGTACAGCTGTATTTACACCTTAGAAGAATAATTATTGATTTTAATAAATATGAGAGACAGCATATAACGAATATTAGTTCTATTCGAGCAACCTACCAAGTAGAACCTTGCTCCAAGAAAATATTAAATTAAAGATAATAAGGCATTCCTCAGAGTAATTGGGTTGTTAAAATGAATATATTAGACGTCTTATCAACTCTGGGTTAGGACAATGCAATAGAACGAATTGAGTTTCATTCTTACAAGCATTATGTCACAAGTTTCAATATAAATTATGAAATTCGAATACCTATCAACCAACAAGACTTATATATACAGCCTTCAGCTAGCAACCTGTATTAAAGAAACGAAAGATAAAGATAAAGATACTACTGTCCATTTTACGAACAATGCTCTGATCTACTTGTTCCAACATATTAGGTACGAACTAAATGGTGTGGAGATTGATAAAATAAAAAATGCAGGTGTAACTACAACCATGAAATCATTAGTGTCAATGAATGAAAGTGACTCCAAAATGTCTTATGCCTGGGGCTGGAATATTGATGGTATAAAAAATAATAATGGAGGCAGTTTTTCTGCTTCTATTCCACTTTGCAATATTCTCGGATGCGATAAAGATTTAAAAAAAGTCGTAATTAATAGTAAAATGCCATTTTATAAATTCTGTAGAGGATTGCTATAGAATAATACTCCAATATAAAATAAAAATGTTAATGTTGAATATACGAAGTCTTAGCCGCAATTTCAACAATTTACTTGTAACTCTTAAAAGAATGAACATTGATTTTGATGTGATTATTCTTACAAAATGTTGGTTATATGAAAGTTCAATATTGTATCACATGGAGGGATATAGCACTTTTCGTACAACAAAATATATAAACAAAGCAGGAGGTGTCGTAGCGTATGTAAAGGATATTTGGTCTCCACGAGTTTTCGAACCAGCCTTAGAAGAAGCAGAATGCATCGCCATAACTATCCCGCATGTTATAACTGTATTAGGAGTCTATAGATCACCTTCTTTTAAGAACCCGGACCGCTTTATTAATTCAGTATATGAAGTTATGACATCTGTAAGCCTGAAACCTTGCACTGTGATTACAGGCGATATTAATATAAATATAATTAACCCCGACACTGCCGAATCTAGTGCTTATCTTTGTGCTATGGCTGAAATAGGATTAAGACCAGCTGTGAATGTACCTACCAGAAAAAACGTATGCCTTGATTATGTTTTTATTGGGGGGCAACTGGATATGGAAACACTCGTCTGCCCGTCGGCAATAACCGATCACGACATGGTAATCATCGGATTAAATAGCAGTTCTACTAGACCAATATTGCCACCGAGGTACAGACTGCGTCTTGACTATGACTCCATAGCAGATGAACTGAATTACGTGGACTGGTCTAGATTAAGCAATATACAAAACGTGACCGATCAATTGGATCTCTTTCTCAACATAATGAAGCGAGTAATTGGATATAACACAAAAACTATATTGATTAGCCGTTCAAAAACAATTATTAAGCCGTGGATGACTCAGGGACTGTTGAGATGTTCACGTATACGTGATAAGCTTCACTTAGGCGCTAGAAATGATCCAGGGAACAACATTAAATCAATAGTTTATTCTCGGTATCGAAACTTCTACATCAGCCTACTGCGCAAATTAAAAAATAACTACGAAACAAATACCCTCCAGAAACATAAAAACCATCCACGTAAGCTGTGGCAGGTAATCAATGAAATAGCTCAACGAAAACGCATTACGAATTTCAAGGCATCAGAGCTGTTAGCTGGAAATACTTGCCCACAAACTGCAGTTGATCATTGCAATGAGTTTTTTGCTTCAGTGGGGCAACAATACGCTGAAAAAATCCTACAATGTCTGCGTTCAACTCAATCTGCTTTGGCCAATAAAATTGACGCCTCAAACTCATCTGTTAACTCTTTCTTTTTCGAACCAACTTATAATAAAGAATTAGAAAACATTATCATGACTCTTAGGCACGATAGTGCACCGGGATTGGATTGTATTAATTGTATGATGATTAAAAACGTTAAGGATCAAATAGTGGAACCACTCAAGTCAATTATAAACCAAAGCCTGTCCACAGGGATCGTACCACAAGACTGGAAGACAGCAATCGTAGTTCCAATCCATAAAGGAGGCGAATCGGCCTTATCAAATAATTACAGACCCATCTCGCTGCTTCCGATATTTGCAAAGATACTGGAAAGTGTGGTAAATAAGCGTCTTGTAAAATATCTCGAAGTCAACAATATTCTGACCAACACTCAATTTGGTTATCGAAAAGGAAAATACACGGAAGATGCTGTTGCACTTCTAACTGAAGAAATCGTTACTCATCTAGATAATGGACGTGCATGTATTGGAGTCTTCCTAGATGTTGCAAAAGCTTTCGATACCGTGTCCATTCCAATCTTACTAAGAAAACTAGAAACTGTTGGAATACGTGGTATTGCACTTCAGTGGTTCCGGAGTTACTTAACGGGGAGAAAACAGCGAGTCAGAGCTGATTCCTGGATCAGTAACCCCAATGAAACAGAATTCGGAATACCTCAAGGTAGTGTGCTTGGTCCGACGCTATTCCTTCTGTATCTAAATGATTTAGCTTCCCTAACAATACAAAAAGGAAAAATTATCTGTTATGCAGACGATACTGCAATAATATTTCATGGCTCAACATGGAGCGAGTGTCTACGGCAATCAGAACTAGGAATGGCGTTAGTAACTGAATGGCTTGATAATAACCTTTTAACTTTAAATACAAGCAAAACAAAGTTCCTCTGTTTTCATAAAGCTAGCGCTTCATCCCCGGTATGCTGTCCTAACTTAAGAATTTGTAAATGTAACCAACAGCAGTCTAATGCCGTCACCTGCTGTGACTGTAGTGAAATTAAAAGATCAAAATCCATAAAATATCTCGGTGTAATCATCGACGAGAAGCTAAATTTTAATGAGCATATAGCTGCTCTCTCGACGAGGTGCAGAAAACTCATCTACGTGATGAAAGAGCTGAGAGATGTCGCCAGTATTGAGCTTCTTAAAACTGTGTACATCTCACTCTGCCAGTCCATCTTGACATACTGCCTAAGCGTTTGGGGAGGCTCAGCCACGTCTCATCTGATACCATTGGAGAGAGCGCAGAGGTCGATACTTAAAGCCATGCTTAAAAAACCATTAACTTTCCCAACAGTTGACCTCTACAAAACTGCTGACTTGTTAAGCATACGACAGTTATACGTTCAAAATGCGGTCATCCAGATGCATAAGTCGGTCCTAAATTCCTCTGATTATCAGGATACGTTAAGTGCAAGAGTTTTCAAGATTCCCATCATAAAATGTAAGACTACGTTTGCTAAAAGGTTTAAAAAGTTCTTGTATCCCTGCTTATATAATAAAATAGTAAAACATTGCGATCTTAAGCACAGCACTATGCGGGAAGTCCATGTTAAAGTTAAAAAATTTATAGCCGACCTAAATTACCACGACACGGAACAACTCCTTAAATCCATTATCTAAATGTACCTACCGCTCTAGACGTTTTTCAGTTCTTTATAAAATTTATCCACTCATTTATACATACATACCATATCTCACACACTATCATACATACTCACCATAACTAACTCAAACATCCTCACTCACACTACTCTCACATCTATTTATTCATGCATATTAGTTATTTGTAATAGTTAAGTTCTAGGTATATGAAAATCCGTAATAGTTTGATGGCCACGACACAGGCTCTGCCTAGTGTGGCTGTCACAGTAAATGTTAATATATGTGTAACTTAACTGAAATAAACATTATTATTATTATTATTATAGTAAACATGAACTTATAATGTTAAGAAGTAATACTAATTTAAATGCTGTAAAACTGAATACTGGTGAAGTAGTGGAAGATGTTTAAATTAACAAAATCATATGACGCGTATCACATGTTATAATATCAGACAGAGAAAAATAAATCTACTAAAACTATTAGAAAAAGATCAACCGCATCAGATGATATTTAGAAATTGGGATCTGTACGAATATCCAACTTTTCCAAAAACTACAAAGCATACCTGGTCTATCAAAACATCTTCTCATGTAGAAAAACCTCAATATATAATTTTTGGTCTACAGAGTACAAGTTCCGACATGTCTCAGTTCGATCATTGCTATATTCGTGACGTCAGAGTGTATCTCAATTCAAATTATATCTCGTATGTAAATCTAAACCTTAGTTTTGCTAATAATAGAATTGCTTTATTATATGAGCAATACGTTCGATTTCAACAGTCGTATTACGGATGCCGCGGACGACCGTTATTAAGTGAGAAAGAATTTAAAGATATTGCACCTCTGTTTGTAGTTGACTGTTCTAGACAAGTGGATAATCTGAAAATAGATCCTGTTGTGGATGTGAGAGTGGAAATTTGAAGTAATAATAATAATAATTTATTATCAAAAGCCAAATACAGTTTGTCCATCTCAATCACATAATATATAAAAGTACCATTATGTACAACGCTATGTATTTTTAGAGATAGAGTGAACGTCAGTGCCTGTTCTATTATTAACTGTGTTACAGACACTGGCGTCTTCCTTTTACAGATTCGTGTGACAATATTGGTTTAGCATTGACAAGTTGATAAACTACTAATAACATTACTGGTATTTATGGTAGTGATATGATAAGTTTATATTTTTTTAAGGTAAACTATACTATAAATATATAAAGAAATTATTTAAATCTATACACAAAGTGGTGTGTGTGTGTGTGTGTGTGTGTGTGTGTGTGTGTGTGTGTGTGTGTGTATGTATGTATGTGTGAGTGTGTGTTTATGAGTGTGTGTGTATATGTGGTACAGTTAACAAAACACATTGCAATTTGGTCCATGAATAATTGTAGTCATCCAAACGATGGTACCATTTTTTTGCTTGACCGTGTAGTTTGTCTTGCAGGAAGAATGATTTTGTAGTATCATACCACCCATGTATTTCTCCAATTTGCTCGATTTTCTTAATCCAAGCAGCAACTGTATATTAATAATAATAATTTATTTATTAACATAAAATGGTTTACACTTTTCTTTTGAAGTCTTGATTCCTGTGCTAGGTACGAAACCTGTGTTACAGGAAGTCAGTGTCTTCTCCCATATAATTTACACAAAAGATTTTATGATTACAAAAGCAATTCATATTTTAAAAGTAAACGAAAGATTGAATTGTGTGTGTGCGTCAGTGTGTGTGTGTTTGTGTATGGGTGTGTTTGTGTGTTTTTGTGCGTGTTTGTGTGTCTGTGTGTGTGTGTGCGTGTGTGTGTGTGTGTGTGAGTAAGTGAGTGTGTGTGTATGTATGTGTGTGTGTTTGTGGGTATGTAATGTGAATAATAAATTATTGCAAAACATAATTATTACTACAACAAGCTATTATTACTACAACATATAATTATTACTACAACAAGCTATTATTCTGTTATTAGTAATAACTTCTCAGTTTGGTCATAGTCTAGTTCTGATAACCAGTGTTTGATAATAGTTTTGGATTTATGGAAACTCAATGGATGAATGTTTTTTATTTTATTTATTTTATTGTATATATAAGGAGCTTTGAAACCTAGTTGACGCCTAACGAAAGTTGTACGACATCGAACCGGAGTGCAGACGTTGGATATGACACGCTTTTTGTTGTACTCTTCTGCGATGTATGGAGTGGCTTTATGCTGCTTGGTTACCAGCTGGAGAATATATAACTGCCTAATTGTTAGCACTTGACATTTTGCGTTGAGTAATTTTGTAGAGTGTCTATACGGGCATAACTTTTAATAGTGACCTCTGAGTCCTTTCAAGATGTACTAGAAAGGTCTTACAGGCACCACCCCAAACTTCAATACAGTAGCTGATGATCGACTGTGCTAACGCAAAATATATGTTTTTCAAGAGCGCAAAGTCGGCAACGTGTCTTAGTTTTTTAAAAACCCAAACTAGTTTCCTAGCCCGAGAGATAATTTCTTTTATATGTGGACTCCAGCTGAGTTTATCATCTAATATAACGCCTAAATATTTTATAGCTGAAGTTTTAGTAACAGCAGTACAGGAGCAATTAGATGCACGACAATAGACGCATGAATGAAACCTCAGGCCGATATCATTTGGCTTAGATCCAGCTATAGTAAATTGAAGATATTTGGTTTTATTCATGTTTAGGGTTAGAAGATTTTTATCAAGCCAGAAGCAGATTTTTTGAAGCCCTAAGTTTGCGTTGTTTTGTGCCACTTGCCAAGTCTCTCCATGGAAGATTAGAGCAGTATCATCGGCGTAGGTGAAAATTTTTCCATTTTGTAGTACTTGTTGACGTAAGTCATTGATATACACTAGGAAGAGACTAGAAGAAATGATACTTTCTTGTGGGACGCCACAAATTACCGGCGCACAAGAGCTTGTAAGCTCTCCAATCCTAATCTGTTGTGTCCGATCTGATAGGAAATCTGAAAATATCATCTGGGCATTACCGCGGATACCGACACGTTCTAATTTGTTCACAAGTGCTGGAATCGAGACGGTGTCAAACGCTTTTGCCAAGTCGAGAAAAATACCCACGCATTTTTGTTTAGCGTCTATCTGTTTTGTTACATGGTCTGTCAAAAGACTAATCGCATCATAGGTACTCTTGTTGGCTCTGAAACCAAATTGTGCGTCCCAAGGTTACCATCAGGTGTGTATAGTTCCGGAAGACACTCATAAAACTGCCTTTATAACTGTTCAGGGTCATTATGAATACACCAGAGTTCCTTTGGGATTGGCAAACGCACCCGCAGTATTTATACGATTAATTAATAAATTAGTAGAATCTGTGGGTAGTCCTAACAGCAAACAAAACGCGAATACAAATCCTTGCGACATATTGGCATTCTTAGACGATTTACTTTTACCCTCAATTGACATAGGTAGATTCGGGTTTATTAGTTTTAGAAAACGTTGTCGGTAAACTTGCTATAGAAATTTTTAAATTAAATAGGAGTAAATGTGCGTCCTTGCAAACTCAAGTTACATATTTAGGACACGAAATATCCGCTGATGGAATACAGCAGGGCAGGTCAAAATTACTAGCTGTATCACTGTTTCCAGTGCCTACCAATGTGCATCATGTGCGTGAATTTATCGGTTTGTGTAGTTATTTTAGAAAGTTTATTTCAAAATTTGCCTTGTGTGCGCGGCCATTAGCAGACTTGACGAAAAATAAACTATTGTTTTGATCACTTCCCCATACCCATGTAGCATGGGTATGGGGAAGTGATCAAAACAATAGTTTTGAACAACTCAAAAGTAGTTTGTGTTCCGAACCCGTACTGGCCTTATATGATCCCGCGCTTTCCACAGAGATACACACGGACACTGGTATATTGTTACAAAGACAAACAGATGGTTCGTTACGACCGGTCCAGTACTTTAGTCGAGTTACAACCAGAGAAGAGAGCATATATCATAGTTATGAGTTAGAAACTCTCGCAGTAGTTCAGTCTTTGCGTAGGTTCCGCGTGTACATTGTAGGTGAATGTGTAAAGGTGTTTACAGCAGCTCGGGCTACGCTGACTAAACGCCATATCATTCCACGCAATGCTAGGTGGTGGCTTTTGATATATGACTATGACATTAGCATAGAATATAGGTCGGGAGAGCGTATGAAGCATGTTGACGCTAAGTAGACATCCAGTTGATAATAGTATCAACTGGATGTCTACTTAGTGTCAACATGGTTCATACGCTCTACATTGCAACATGCTTCATATGTTCATAGGAACATACACCTTCTAGAAGTCGCAGATTGGTTTTATACATTACAATATCAAGACGATAAGCTTAGTTCCATAATTAATCAGTTAAATAATAATACCGCAAATTTCGTCATCTTAGACAATAGGCTTTATCGGAAGACTATAAACGGAAATCGTTTAGTAGTTCCTAGCATAGGAAGCTGGAAAATTGTACAGATGCGCCATGATGACATTGGTCATGTAGGCTTAAATCGTTGCATTGAAATTATTAAAAGCGATTATTGGTTTCCAAAAATGACAAGATTCATAAAAAAATACGTCACCGCATGTTTTCATTGAGCATATGACAAAGGTAACTATGGCAAAAAGGAAGGGAAACTTCACCCCATTCCTAAACCTTCTAAGGCGACGTCTGTGGTACATATAGATCACTTAGGTCCATTCTGTAGAACAAAAAAAGGATACTCACTTTAAATGCAATTGCTTGCCTGCGTGCAAATGGCCAAGTTGAATGTACGAATGCCGTACCCTGCTTACGAATAGCAGGGGCGTGCACAAAGATTTCTAGTAGGGTATGTACTCCCTACCCGAAACCTCTGCAAGGGCACTACATTTCAATTATAAATGTTTTTGTGTATATATATATATATGTATATATATATATATATATATATATGTATATATATATATATATGTATATATATATATATATATATATATATATATATATATATATATATATATATCTGTGTACAATAAATAAATAAAATATCTTACCAAATTCAATTCAGCGACGTTTCGACATGGCACTATTGATGATTGTGTGTGTGGCCACCATGAATATATCCAAATAAGTGACTGATGGTGAGAACAAGTCACCTAAATGATATCCATCGTGGCCTTGTAGGTATTGAGATGTTAAGACTGTTTATTGCGCAAATTAACAAAAATAAATGAACGTAATTACTAACATACTTGACTGTAGGTATTATTTTAACTGCGTCAATCAACCGTTTAAAAATATTTCTATTCCTTTCAACTTTTGCGTTGTGCCTTTCTATGTCTAATTTGAACTGTGTATTCAAACTAGACTCTATTCTAACTTTTCCAAACATTTGGAACTTTAAACAAGAATCTATATGTTTTTCCGACGAATTGTGTTTAGAAGCAGCTTTGTGAAAATTATTTAAATCCGAATATCCATTATAGGTCCAAACATTATTTTTATCTTGTTTTGAAAATAATATAAGTACACGGAAAACAAAATAGTTTATTTTTGTGTACACAGCCCGCTAGCCAGCTATAAATATCATAATATTTTTATTAAAAGAACGTGTCGTATTACCTTTCTGTTGTTTTAGATCTAAATCGCGAACACAGCGTCCAAGAGAAATTATTTTATTTTTGTCATCAAAAGACAACGTCGAGAAAGTTTTTAATTTATTTAAACACACATCACCAACACAGATCTCACAGGTATAATTTCCCATAATTTACAGTAATTCCGGTAATTTCATTTCATTTAGTTATCAATTACAAAGCGAAATCAAAATCCCCTCGACAGCTCTGTGAAATAATTAATAATGGCGTACGATGCTATATTGCTAAAATAATAGGCCTATAATAAACAACAGTTATGATGTTTTTGACAACTATTTAAGCTAGTTGGATTATCGTTGTAGGCAGTGCCTTCAGTCGGCGACTACACACGTGCATTTTACACACACAAGCAAAGTATTTGTCTCATAGACAACGTAATCGATTGACGTTTAAATGTACTGCCAATAAGCACAAAATATCTCTGCTTCCAGACACCTCTCTATTATACATATATTCTATTTGTTTAGTAGTTCGCTCAAAGACCAATAGATGGCAGTGGCACAAGCTATTTGTTTAGTAGTTCGCTCACGGACCAATAGATGGCAGTTTCACAAGCTCTTATTGTATCTGATAATTTTATAGTGTATTTATTATTAATCAGCTTGTAGTATTTAATAAATATATTTCGATTATAAAGATTTACATAGGCCAGCGGACTAGGGTATGCAGTGCTTATTTTCGATTTTTATTCACGCGCCTGACGAATAGAACTATTCTTAATGCTTTACGGGCCACTGACCCAATTGAATCTTCTGGTAACTGGGATAACTCTCTACCTGATATAATTTGGGGCATTAACAACATAGTTAACGACACTACTGCGTATAAACCTTACGATCTAATGTTTGCTCATACTAGTAGGCCAGTACGTGACGTCTCGATTCCTGGACGGGTGTCTGATTTAGTTGAGGCTAGGCGCAAGAAAGCTTCAGATAACATTCAGAAAGCGAGTATTAAAATGAAACACTACTTTGACAAGAGCAGGAAAACTGCACAGATATACAAAAGGGGATATTTTGTTCTTTGGAGATAGGCTCCTACTAATGGCGCAGCTAGGGTTAATACTAAATTGCATGATTTATATTCAGGGCCATATGTAATTAGTAAAGTAGTTGGGAAGGACAGGTACCGGATAAGGAGTATAAAGGGTTTACGTGGTTATAAAAGTATTACAGATTTAGTTTCAGCTGAATCATTAAGGCCATATAGAAGCATAGCCCTTGTCACCGATAGTGGTAGTAGTTCTGATGAGCAGCTAGAGACAGAAGACCTAATTGATTTGCTCGAAAGCTAATTGCTGTTGTTGTTCCCATTGCGGGAGTAATTGTTGCAGGATGGCCGAGTGTAACGGATGTGACGTCAGCCAACGCTTCGCCAAAGCCAAAGCCAAGCCGCCACATTGACTTCCCTTTCCGCCAAGCCATATAGTCAGCCAGATAGTGGGGGGAAGTTAATAAAAGCCGTAGTTATGCCATTTTATGGGTCATTCGTTGTTGATTCGTTGTTGATTACAAGGTTTAGACAAAACTCTATCCGATTTTTATTTCACCTGTTATACCTATTTCGATCACATACAATGACATGACTTGGTTTTCTCAACAGCTAGTGACCAACAGTTACCCATACCGCTATCACTTCTCGCGATAGGACCAACAACAATAGTCTCCATCGAGACCCAGGTCCCCGCTGCACCACCAGCTGCCCATCGGTCCCTGAAAAACTCACATCTGAGTTTTAGTTACGAATATAGACAAGTGCGCACAGTGCGACCAAATGGCCATGGTACTTACCTATGTGTCTACGTACTCCCTGTGGTACCTTCGCCAATGTCCTCAACATCGGATTCCCAATCACACAAGTTTAATTCGGAACGAACTTCACTTCAAGACATTTCTTATACGATTGCGAGCGTTTTTGTACCTTCAGTTTCCAGTAAGGGACTTCAAAAGATAACGGTATCCATCAAGCAATTTCATAATTTTAAATGGTATTTCATACTCAGGATTCCACTGAGTTTGATTCAGGTTTTAATTTTTAATCAGAACTAGATCACTATTAGCGTATTTTATTAGTTTAGCTATATTACAGTCAAACCAAGTTCCTTGCTGCTTGTTCTCTCGTTTTCTAAATATCTACTTCTACTTTAGTATCGTTAATAAGTAAAAGATTTAGAGGTCACGCTACACATCTTATAAAAAGTTCAAGATGACTATCACTTGTCACGCGGTACACGTCCAGCTTATGCTTACTCTAAACTTCGCCTGCTTTAGTCTAAAAGCATCCTGCTACGATTTATCACACCGTTTTTACAGAAGATAGTATTACCTTTAAACTAACCTGTGCTTTACCATTTTAACCAGTAGCAATCAAATGAAAGTTAATTCAGTCGGACTCACAAAATTCCAAAATGTTTGCTGGCAAAACCTTTGTCAGTGATTATACGTAACTGAGTACCTAAATGAAACGTTCGCCTTAAGGACCCTTACTGGTCCTGTATGCCTGTAGGCCTTAAGGGCGTTAATAGTCCTAAAAGGCAAACGAAAACCATCTGGCACAGTATTTCTATTAAGTACGCGATAGTCTACGCTTATACGATCACTACCGTTGCGCTTATTGACTAATAGATTCGCAAAAGTCTAACAACTAGGACAGATACTTCTAGCTTGTGACAATTATTATTCGTTAACTTTAGTACGTACAACCTGCCTGTGATCTAGACTTAATCGGTATGGACCATGTTGAACGATAAGATCTGGATTGATTAGCCAAATAGTCACACGTATTTTTCGTAAACCATTTAGAATGAAATTTAAATAGCTTTCACTTTATTAACTTTCACATGTACTCTGATAGTAGACATCGAAATCAACATTATGAAAACCAATTACTGAAGGTACTTTACAAATAGTAACTAAGTTATTGTAATTGTGAATCCTTATTTTAAAATATCGCGGTTTGTTTTATAGCATAGCCAGGTAGAATATGAAACGCAATTGCAAGTTTATTCTCATTAAAAATAACCTTATTCAGAGTTCGTCGGTACAACAAATAGCGGAATTACCAATACCAGTTATTTGAACAGAATTATTATAACGAGTGCATTTAAATATGTCAGCTACAATTAATTACACAAGAGAACATTCTGCCCTGGAATCAAAGTAAGATGAAAACAACCCATCTGATTGTTGTAACTAACCGCAAAGCAACCATCTCGCAGCTGTCCACACGGCGCTCGCTTGTTGAGCTATCGCCAAGACCAGTGAGAATGGAGTTCAGATCTCACTTCTGATGTTGGAGAGTAGGACGGTAACTCGCTTGTGTTACGCGTGACGTTCCGAAACAAACCAATAGATGGCGCTTTATTCAACTCCAATTACAGAAATAAATTACATTCCAATGATTGTTTTCTTGACACTCCGACATATATAATAATAATAAAAATAAAGATAATAAAGATACTCAAAAGTTATTTGTCGGGCAGACATAAGGTGTGTGCTTGTAATGGCTGGGCCATGCCGGTCTTAATGTACTCCTTCGGCATACTCAGATGGACTCAGACTGATCTGGAGACCCTGGATAGAAAGGTCCGTACACGCTTGACCGCAAGCCGGATGCATCACCCGCGCTCGTCTGTAATGAGGCTGTACATCCCACGGAAGTGCGGGCGTCGTGGCTTCCTAAGTGCCAAGACCCACCACAAAGGTGAGGTGTGCAGTCTGAGAGAATATTTTCTTCAGACCGGATTGGGTGTGCATCGGGCTGTAGTCTCAGTGGACAATGGCCTTATCCCGTTGGCTCTGGCTAAGGAGAACTGGCGTAAACCTGTGGTACCTAGTACCAACAAGACATATAATACAACCCTTTATACTTTTAATACTATATACAATGTCTAAGAATATTAATCAATTAATGAACCATATCTATCAATTCTCCGTATCCCAAAATCACTTGTATACTTATGAACACACTTCATTATTCATAGTAAACAATCACATTATAATATATTCTGTAAAGAAAAATATTATTTACAAGTTATATAACCACCCCTTGAGCTACTATATTTTATTGTATTATATATTCTATAATTAATAATGGTTAGTAAAAGTGTATTTGAAGATATTGACAGCACCAATGTCATGACGTGTTTAGAACTCCACAGTCCAGAATCTTGTAAACAACACCTTGACACAGCTAAAGGTAGGCTTACCATTATCACCCAGAATATACGTAGTATTAATAAAAACTACGATAATTTACTTATATTCCTTTCGCGCTTAGGATTTAAACCGGACTTAATTGTTTTGACTGAGTGCTGGCTAGACGAATCATTCAATATATTAAATTTAGAAGAATATATTTGTAATTACTCAAAGACATATATTAATAAAAGCGACGGTATAGTTATCTTCTCAAAGTCGTATCTTCATGTGGCCGTAACAGAGCCTTACTTTCAGGATGCAAATTGTCTGCTCGTTGATATCGGCTGTAACTATTCCATTATAGCTATATACCGTTCACCATCCTTCTATAATATAAACAATTTCATTAATTCTCTAGAAAACATACTTAGCAAAATTGTTAACGTCCACTATGTGTTAATAGGTGATATTAACATTGATATAAAAAATGACACATCCGATCGCCGAGCTGAAGAATACCTTAATCTTACAGCCCATTACGGATATATCCCAGGTCATAATTTACCCACGAGAGGCAACAACTGTCTTGATCATTGCATGATAAAATCACACCTAGCATCAACTACAATTATACGTCACTCCGATATTACAGATCATAGCACAGTGTTATGCAGCATAGGAACACCACTGCCTAGAAATAAACAAAGTAAGACTTATTGCAGAATCGACTTTGACAAGCTTGTACTATGTCTTACGGAGAATAATTGGTCGGATTTGTACAGTATTAAGGACATCAATCAGGCGACAAAGATATTTATAAATACTTTTAATATAGCTCTTACGAAATGCAAAATTACTCGTAGGCTAAAAAGCTCAGACATCATTACAAAAAAATGGATAACACCAGGTCTGCTGAGATGCATTCGCCGTCGTGACGCTATGCATTTTAAGCCAAACAGAATCCTCAAAACATAAAACTCAATGAGGACTATAAAAAGTATAGGAATCACTGTATAAATATTCTACACAATATAAAAACTAGTTACAAACAAAATCAGTTACAAAGCAATAAAAACAATATTAAAAAACATGGGATGCTGTAAAAGACATATGTAACATAAAAAAAGTAATTTCAAAAAATGACGATCTACTTTCTATATATCCTAGCGCTATAGATTCACTCAATAAAGTTAATAAGTATTTTAGTGCGGTTGGTGAACGGTTGGCTAATGATGCGTTAAGCGAGTTAGGACTAACCGAATATCAATTAGCCAAGCATGTTAAAACTTCAATCGCAAACAACTCGCCTGGCTCTTTATTCCTTGCTCCGACAGATGAAATAGAGATAATTAAGCTAATAGGTACACTTAAGCCAAGTTCAGCCAGTGGACATGACAATATAAGTAATGATGTGCTGAGATGTGCAAAGTATGTTATAGCAAGTCCTATAACATATATTTGCAACCTCAGCTTATCGTTGGGATATGTACCAGATTGCTTAAAAATTGCTGACATTGTACCGATACATAAAGCGGGCAACCCAAGTGAGCCAGCTAACTATCGACCCATATCTCTTTTAAGTTCATTATTCAAAGTTTTGGAAAAGGTTGTTAATGTAAGACTGTCCAAGTATCTCGAAAATAATGATCTACTTGCTGGTAGTCAATTTGGTTTTCGCACAGGTAGGTCTACGGAAGATGCCGTCACAGGCCTGGTGGAATATGTCATTGGTAAAATTGATGAAGGCAATAAATGCGTGGGCGTCTTCCTGGACCTTGCGAAGGCCTTTGATACCGTGTCTCGACCTATACTAATAAGGAAACTGGAGATGCATGGAGTGAGAGGTTTGGCTCTAGAATGGTTCCAGTCTTACCTAGGGAAGCGAAAACAAAGAGTTTGTGTTGGGGACTACTGCAGTGACTATGCTGACATCGATTTTGGGGTGCCCCAGGGCAGTATTCTCGGGCCGACGCTCTTTTTAGTCTATATAAATGACCTCTGTGGCCAAAATTTACCTAATGCCAGTATTTTTACGTTTGCTGATGATACGGCCATAGTCTTTTATTCAAAGACTTGGAAGGAGGTTGTTTGTATGGCACAGACAGGTCTTAAAGTAATATATAAATGGTTACGCGACAACCTACTTATATTGAATGCTAATAAAACTAAATATATTGCCTTTAGAGTAACTCAGCGTTCTGCGCCCGGGACACCTATCGTTATCAAACTGCATTGTAATGGGTGTAGTATTCTTAATAACCTGACGTGCCAATGTTCTATTCTTGAACAAGTACCGGCCATTAAATACCTAGGTGTAATCATAGACCAACGGTTGGCTTGGACAGCCCAAATAGACGCCCTAACTAAGAGAACCAAAAAGCTCTCCCATATTTTAAAAAAATTGCGAGGCGTTGCTGACGCTAAGGTTCTGAAAGTCGTCTATTTGAGTTTGTGCCAGTCTATTCTAACCTATTGTGCAACTGCGTGGGGATCCACTCACAAATCAACTTTACTCAGACTTGAAAGAGCTCAGAGAGCTATCTTAAAGATAACTTTTAGAAAACCTTGGCGCTACCCAACTGATCTCCTATATTCCGAATGTGAATTTCTTCGAGTAAGGCAATTATTCATAACGGCGACCATTTTAAGATACCATAAGAACGCCAAAGCTTTAACTCGCTTTACACACAGAACGCTCAAATGGGATAGACCAAAAGTGCGCTCATCTTTTGCTCACAGGAGCTATAGATTTCTTGGAGCATATCTTTACTCACAACTGTACGCATTTAATAACAAAATAATATGTATGAATAGGGCAAGTTGTAAAATTGTAGTTTGTAAATGGTTAAAATCAAAAAATTATAGTGAAACTGAGAACATACTACAGGTTAATATGTGATGATACTTAAAATTATATATTATTGAGCAATACTGTTAAACTATTTATTTAAAATTTGATTTAGTTAATGTTTAGATGTATAAACACACACACACACACACACACGCACCCACACACCCACTCACACTCACACACACACACACATACACACACACACACACACACACACACACACACACACACACACACACATACACACACACACGCACACACACACACACACACGAACGCGCACGCGAGTGTAACAAGCACATGAAATGTAAGTGCAAAGTAGTCCTACTCATATTGATTCCATAATTGTAATGTAACACTGCTTGGGGTGATCTTTCTGGTGCCCACGACACAGGGAATCCTAGTGTGGGTCCAGTAAATCATGTATAACGAATGTAAAAAAAATTGGAAGCAATAAACTTATTATTATTATTATTAGTATCGATGACCGCAGGGATGTATGGAAGGGTAAAGAGCTGCGTGGACGCTTCTATCGAGCCTTACACGGGCCTGATGTTGATTTAATATCATCTGTGACCTGGCTACGTTGCGCGAAATTTTTGCCGAAATAGAAGGTTTTGTCTTTGCAATAATGGACGAAGTTGTTATGACGAATAACTGTTGGCGACATATCCTGAAAGATGGGACGGTCGACATATTATGTCGGGCGTGTCACCAGCCCGGAGAATCTCTCAGGCATATTGTCTCTGGGTGTTCTCTTCTTGCCAACGGCGAATATAACCCAGTGGCCAGGATCATCCATCAGCGACTTGCCTTAAAGTACAATCTTGTGGATTCAGAGATGCCGTACTACAGATATGTGCCTGATCCAGTTCTCGAGAATGATCGTATCACTATGTACTGGGATCGATCTATCATCACTGTCAGAACCGCCGTGGCTAACAAGCCAGATATAGTGGTGATAAATCGATTAGAGCACCTAGCAATGATCATCGATGTCACCATCCCTCATGACGAGAATCTCGTGAAAGCTGAAAAAGATAAACAAATTAAATATCTGGACTTGGCTCGCGAGGTTGTTGACATGTGGGATGTGGGCTCGGCGATCATTGTACCGAAAGTCGTTTCGGTAAACGGGTTAATTGCCAAGAGCATCGACCACCATCTTAAGAGGCTCGGGTTGAATGGTTGTGTCAAGTCCTCGATTCAGAAGGCAGTATTGCTCGACACGGCGCGTATAGTGCGGCGGTTCCCTTCTCTGGAGCCCTAACCACCGATAGCTTGGTTCCTGCACCCGATATCAGTGGGTTTCCGTGGTCCTATTTTATATATTTTTATATATAATGTAAAATATAATTACGAGAATATATTGGAATAAATGGAATAACAATAATAATTCTTTATTGACACAAATTAAACTACAATAATTTAGAATTCTCTGACCCCTGCACTAGTAAAAACTGTGTAGCAGTAGCCAGTGCCTTCTCCTTGTTTAAAAGTTACAGATCATTTGATGTCATTGAAATATCATAAACAAAAGGCAAGAAAATAAATATTAAATAGTATATCACAAATATAAAAAAGCCCTAACCCTGGCCCTATACTTCACCAATCAATTGTATACCAATGTTAAGTTATAACCGTCAATAGATTCTCACATCGTTATATAGTCCATTGCATTTAACAATGTGGGAACAACTTTTTTAAATTCGTTATTATTGAGTCTTTTTATTTTATTTAATTTGTTACATTTGTTGTATATATAAGGGGATAGAAAATTGAAATGCTTTTGCTTAAGTGTAGTTTTTACTTTAGGCACTGGACAACTTTCTACTCGTTTTGATATTTGAGGTAAGTTTGGTACATGTTTCTTATGGAAACGTCGCAGGATTTCGTAAATGTATAGGTATCTTTCTTACAGATAGGACACCGGCCTTTCGGTAAACTGCTGTGGTAGGATATCTGAAGGGTAATTGCATTAGGACTTTTATCAACGAACGCTGGGCCCACTCTACAGATAAAATATAGGTTTTACCTACGTCACCCCATGCACAGATACAATATCTAATTATACATTCACTGAGTGCTCTGTAAGTTGATATAAGAAGATACAAATCTCCAACGTTACGTAGATTTTTAAACAAATATATCATGTTTCTAATCCTAGCTGTCATAGTGATTATATGCTATTTCTAGTTAAGCTGTTCATCTACTGCAACACCAAGATATTTTATAGCAGATACTCGAGATAAATTTGCACAGACACAGCCTACATTATTTATTTTACGATTGCAAGGGCAAATATTAATTTTTAAGTTATGTTTTACTGGCGGCTGGCTTATGGTAGATTTACTGAAGCAGATGTATTTAGTTTTGCCCGTTTTAATGGAAAGAGGGGTGTCTTCTAGCCAGGTAGTAACCTTGGCTAGTCCCTCTTCTGCCTTATGGAATACCGCATTCCAAGTGCCTCCGCTAAACAACAAGACGGTATCGTCAGCAAACATAATAGTACTCATACTGGGCATATCCGTTGCATTGCGTAAGCCATTGACATAGACGATTAACAGTGTAGGGACAAGCGTACTCCCCTGCGGAACACCGTATCTGCAGACAGCATGATCACATTCAATTCCTGCCACTCACACAGTCTGTGATCTAGCCAATAAATAGTCTTTGAACCAATCCAGAACCACACCTCTTATACCAATGTTTTTAAGTCTTGTTCTCCCAGATACTTGTTGCCTTTGTCTAAATTAGATTCTATATTTCTGTTAGAATAAATGATAGTGTTGGCAACACGTTTCTTTTTACTCTTCTACAAGCTCCATGAATATGTGTTTTGTGTGCAAAGTGCAAGTATGCAAATATGTCAAATAATAAATGATATATCAGTTCCACTGGCCTCAATTATTTTTCATGATAGCAGAGCGTGGTTCATAGTATATAATGTAACAAGAAGAAAGAAAGTTAAATTTGTGCAAAAATACGATTAGTAAAATAGCGTCTTTGAGCGTCATCATGGCGGCCAAAAATTCAGATATTATTACACCGATATTCGACGGTTCCGAATACAGTAATTGGAAGATACGTATAATAAAGGTTTTGCTGTTTAAAAAGTGTAATGATGATATAATGATAGCGAAGACTAATACTGATGATGAAAAATGGGATGAAAAAGATATCGAAGCAACTAACTACATCTACAGCGCAATTACAACTAGAATACGTGAGTGAATTAAACTCGGCATATGCAAAAATTTGACGAAATGTATCTAAAAACATCTACCGCCTTACAAAATGTGTATCGTCATAACCTAGAACGCATAAAACAAAAAAAAACCGACATTAATTTATTCTTCGATGATTTTGAAAAACAGGTAAACGAGTTGAAGCAAACCGGTGTCAGAACAGGAAAAGTTAAATTATATGTTAAAATCGCTTCCACAGAACTATAGTCGCATTGGTGATTTGATTGATGTTTTACCAGAGAAAGAACGTACCATTGATTACCTACAAAGAAAACTAGAAGTGACGGTGATAATAGTTCAAATGTTTAGAATATCTGCCAAGCCATTTAATCAATATAGAACATGTTTTAACTGTGGAAAGCCAGGTCATCTCAAAAAAGAGTGCTGTTCAAGTAATCTAAACAGTGGAGTTTCTGGTCGAGGTCATGGATTTAAAGGACGTGGATTTAAAAGTCAGCGTGGTCATAGCTCATCTAATAGACACTTTCAGCGCAGACGTGGTAACAATAATACAGGATATGGAAACAGTTTTTAGGCAACAATTGTTAACACATCTACTATGTTTCAAAATGAGACAAGCAGCAAAGGTCAAATACAGTGGTTACTAGATAGTAGTTGTACAGACCACGTTATTAATACTAATTAATACTATGACACGTGTGAGACATTGAATGTCGGGTACATTTCGGGGTTTAAAGTTAGAATCGGTGATTTTACATTTTTAGAAGCCACTAAAGTTGGAAATATAACTGCATATTTTCCAGTTTATGGTAGAAAATCTAAAGTAATATTGAAAAATGTTTTCTATGTGAAAGAAATGAAAACAAATATATTTAAGTTAATCAAAAATACAAACTGCAATTCAATTACATCAAAAGGATTTTATAAAAATCTATAGTAATCAGAGAGAACTTATTGCTATTACAAAAAAGGATAATTTGTATAAAATGACATGTTTTGTAAACAAAGAAATGTGTACTAATATGGCCACAAAATTATCAGCGAAAGGAAAACTTCATCGGATATTTGGACATGTCAACTTTAATTGTTTAAATATACTTTAAATATACTTGACGTATTACCGAAACAACTAGAAACTGAAATTTATAAGAGACCTAAGAGAAATATTAAGACACCAAAGCGATTTGATGAAGAGTATGGCTATTACTGTATAACAGCAAATTTTTGTGATGCGACTAATCCAGTTTCTTATCAGGAAGCTATTCAAAGTGTGGACTACGATCAGTGAAAGGACGCAATGAATCGTAAAACGGACTGTTTAGTGAAAAATGATACATGGACACTAATAGATAAACCTCAAGATAAAAAAGTTTTAGATGTAAAGTGGGTGTATAAAAAGAAGTCACCAACAAATTATAAGGCCAGGTTAGTTGTAAGAGGCTTTCAACAGACTGATCAAGTTGATGATGTTTATTCTCCTGTTGCTAAAATGGAAACTCTTAAATTGTTATTATCTTGTTGTCAAATGGCTATGGAAATTCATCAAATGGATGTTGAGACAGCTTTCCTCAATGGTAAAGTAGTGTCAGAGGTTTATGTTAAACAACCATTAAGATTTGATGATTGTACTGGAAAGGATAAACTGTTTAGTTATAATCTGTTAAGGAAAGCTCACGTTTGTGGTATGAATGTTTTAATGATTATATAACAGCTATTGGTTTTCGTAGTAGTAAATTTGATAACTGTCTTTATGTAAACGTCATAAATAATGTTAGTATCTAGTTCGATTTCGGGCGCGACGAAATGGCTTTCTAAAACAAAAAATAAAAGTAACTAAAATGGGAATTGAATTACGATTTTATTAAGACGACCCGAGCTTTACTACTTTACTATTCCATAATAAACCGAGTTCTGGTAACGTCTATGAAAGAATGCGAGAGTCACGTAAGATTTTTAAGTCGTCTAAAATGGTGCCAGGATAATCAAACGCAGATTAAAATGGATAAAATAACTCAACAAAGAGCTTCAAAAAACTTTGCTAAATTCTGGAAGTCTACAGGGAAATTGGAAGCGAAGCCATACCTTTCTGTGAGTGTGGATGGAAAAAGCAACCCAGGGGATATAGCGAACATGTTCATGGAACATTTTAGAGTAAAGTCGCCACTTAGCATTTCCATTACTGAGAAAGGGTCGACGTGGCGGGGAGAAGAGCCACAAATATATTTTCCTATTTTCCAGCCAAAAATTAAAGAAACCATTGTACACATGAGCAGAGGCAAATCTCCCGGACACGATGGACTCAGTATTGAACATTTTAAGTTCGCGGGGTTTCACCTGCCGAGGGTACTGGCCATGTTTTATACATTGTGCATTAAGCATTCATACTTACCATCTGATATGATGAAAACAATTGTAGTACCTATAATTAAGAACAGGACTGGAGACATCTCGGACAGGGAAAATTACCGACCTATATCCCTGGCGACCACGGCTGCAAAAGTGCTGGACAGTGTACTCGATACTTACTTGGAGAGTTGTATTACCCTGCACGATTCGCAATTCGGTTTTCAACGCAGATTGTCAACAGAGAGTGCCATCCTCAGTCTTAAGTAGACTGTTCAGTACTATTCAGAAAGGAAAACGCCGGTTTACGCCTGTTTCCTTGACCTCTCCAAAGCTTTCGACCTTGTGTCGTACGATATGCTTTGGAGAAAGCTGAGGGACAGGAACGTGCCGACGGAAGTGGTAGACATCCTGAAGTACTGGTATGCTAATCAAATAAACCATGTCAAATGGTCCAGTACTCTCTCGGACTCATACGGGTTGGAGTGCGGTGTGAGACAGGGGGGGTTGACGTCTCCACGGCTCTTCAACCTGTATGTAAATGATTTACTAGTGGAGCTTAGCAGCATGCATGTCGGATGCAGGGTAGGTGGTGTTAGTGTAAATAACATAAGCTATGCAGACGATATGGTGCTGCTGGGCCCCACTGCACGGTCTATAGGTGAGTTACTGAAGCGCTGTGAGGTCTATGCGGCTAGACACGGTTTGTTATATAATATTACGAAATGTAAATACATGGTCTTTAAGGACGGTGGTAAACACCCTGAAAGCTTACCTGATATTATGTTAAATGGTTCAAAACTAGATAAGGTAGATTCTTTCAAGTACCTCGGGCACTTCCTCACCACCGACCTTAAAGACAATGTAGATATTGAAAGGGAGCGCAGCGCGCTATCGATACGGGGTAATATGTTGGCACGCAGATTCTCCCGATGTAGTTTAGATGTCAAAATCACCCTTTTTAAGGCATATTGCCAAAGTTTCTATACGGGAAATCTGTGGGTCGCTTATGCCAAAAGAGCGATGGACGCTCTGAGCGTCCAGTATAATAATATTTTTAGGATGCTGTTGCGAAGGCCTCGATTTTGTAGTGCCTCAGAAATGTTTGTGCAAAATTGAACTGATAGCTTTCAAGCGGTGATTCGCAAAAAAACTGCATCTCTACTGAGCAGAGTACGAGATACCAGCAACGGCATCCTCAAAATAATAAGTGAGGATATTACTTCTCCAAATCTTAAAAAAAGATGGTGAGGATGGTGATAAAGTGATGTGTAAAATTTATTTCTGATTTAAGTAAAATGTACATCATGGAGCTCTAGATTAAATCGTGTTTTTTTAGACCCGACTATGGCGTTGACGGCAGCGCGGAGCGGTCAAAAAGATACCGAGAAAAATAAAACAGGACCCAGAAAAGAATTAAATTCATAAAAAAAAGGAACTTAAGACTGAGAAGCATTTTAAGAAGATAAATGAGTTGCCTGAAGAAGAAGAAGAAGACTTTTATTCTAGCATGTTCTAATTTAAAGTTGATTAATTCTAAGTAATGTAACCTGTGCCTTATATTTTCTAAACGTGACGATATTTTCAGTTAACGTCACTTGTCCTACTTTCGTGGTGATATCTAGATTTATTTTAAAATTATTCTCATATGATTCCTGCTCGGATTTAAGTTGTTAAGAATAATACATTTAAAACTTTATTTAAACATTAAATTTTATAACATGTTAAGTAGAAAAGTGCCTTGATTGTGCATTGAAACGTGCCTTCAAGTAGGTAGCGTAGAGGAATAGTTTTCGTAGAAAAAGAGTTTGTTTTATTTAAATTTCTAATTATAAGTTTGTGATTTTGAAGACCCTTCTTGTTAAAATATATTATAATAAAAAATAATATTATGTGATCTACCACTGAGTTTTAATATCAATCTAAACTTTGTGACGTAATGGAACTTCTTAGTTACCATCCTTCCTTAAAATATTCATACCTCGTTAAATTAGAAACCTATCATCTCGGCGGGTTCGCGACCGCATGCGAAAGTGATTCGCGCGGCCCCGTCGATAGTGGTTTTGTCGAGGAACACCGTGGTAGGTTTAGTCGGTATTCCAGGAGGTACCTTATTCTATTCCATCTTTCTTTTACCCCGGCGAGTCCGACATAACTCCTCCGCCTGCCCCCGCGGAGGGGTACGCGTCAATGCATTCCCACACGTAACAAAAAAAAAGAAACCTATCATAATAAACATTTTTATTTTTAAAACTATAGTTAACTTGTTAACTTTAATTTTGTTAATTTTCTGGGTGGAATTCCATTACGCAATAACTATATTGTGTTATAATTTGATTACAAAAAAGATTCTGTACAATAATATAATTATTTACCACACATCACTCAGATAAAAAACTAGCTTGCAGCAAGGAGAAGATAAATATTCAAAAAATACTGGTCGTCGACAAAAAATAAATGTATTTTTAAATTTTTATTTCGTTTTCTTTGGCTATTTGACATAAGCCCTTTACCATGTTATTTATAGTACAGTTTTCATATGATATAGTACGTATACATTTGTGGTCAACATTGTTAAGTATTTAGAAGTAAATTATATTATTAAATAGTGCAAACACTAGTTCGGATTTGGAAGTATATAATGTTACCCTGGCATATACCTTTAGAAGGAACACATTCTAGGCAAGAAAAGTCTACTACGACTGCATTAACCTTATTTCAACATTATTGTCAACTAGATATTCATAAAAATCCATATGAAGAAGTTCAAACAGGAATTATGTGTGACATTGGAATGGCTAATCGGGAACCTGGTACTATCCAAAAACTGATTGCTTCAGGTATGACAGTGGCTCGACTTAATATGCGGGACCTAGAGCCGGATGCATGTGTTCAACTGATTCAAAGTGTTAGGCAAGCTGTTTATAACTATAGTGCAGAATTAGAATATGTCTATCCACTGGCTGTGATTGTAGACGTGAGAGGCCCTGATATCGTAACCGGAGATCTCAAGGGTGGGCAAAAAACAACAGTTGATCTAATAGTATATAACACTATACGCCTGACTACGGATACTAGTTGGCGTGAATGTGGCACTTCTGATTGTCTTTATATTGGTTACGATCATTTAACAGATCTACATAGTGGAGATACATTATTTATCGATAGTTTAACACCTGGAAAAATTAAACTTCGTGTAGAAGCGGTCGGCGATGATTCTATCGAATGTTTTATTGTTGCTGGTGGCACCATTGGTTCCAAAATGACAGTCCGTATTTCAGAAGTGCCGCAAGAAGTTGAAAAAAAAAAAAAAAACGATAGTTATGATTCCGACAACTGCAGTGATTCGTCGGAACAGCTTTTCGAACAAGTAGAACAACAAATATCTTGGGCAATTGGCGCTGATGTAGATGGTATACTTGTACCAAATACTCAAACACCACATGACATTTCTACGATTAGAGAAATGCTATCTGACAAAGGAAAACATATTTTAGTAATCGCTTGCATCGATACTGTAATGGGATTCGATAATATTGATGACATTTTAGCTGAAGCAGATGGTATATATGTCGACCGATGTGTTTTAAGTACTGATTTACCTGTAGAAAAGATATTCATTGCAATAAAGATAATATTATCAAAATGTTCTGAAGTCGGAAAACCATGTATTTGTAAGGTAGTTATTAATGAGCAGATACCTACACTTTGTGTTACCGATATTGCAAATATAGTCATCGATGGGGCGGATGTTATATCGCTGGAATTACATTACGATTCACCACTACAGAAATTTTCTCCAATTTACGACGCTGTTAAAATGGCTGAACATTGCATCGCTGCAGCAGCTGTAATATGCAGGCATGCAGAACGAATACTGTATCAACCATTTATCTACGGAAATTTATCATTAATGCAAGCTCCGCTGGATGAACCAACGAAGGCGGTTTGTGTTAGTGCGACTGAACTTGCTATGCGATCTCGTGCAGTGGTTATCATATGTCTAACCAGTTCTGGACGAACAGCTAAACTAATATCTCACGCAAAGCCAATATGTCCCATAGTAGCAGTTACAAGAGCATGCCATGCAGCTAGACAGTTACGGTTCTGGCGAGGTGTGCGTGCAATGCATTATTTCGAACCGCCAATAGACAATTGGAAGGCAGAGATAGATGCACGTGTACATGCTGCTCTTGATTATTGCAAAGCCAAGCGCATTGTACGTGCTGGTGATGCTTACGTTTTGGTAACAGGTACTCGACGTGGTGTTGGTTATACTGATACTGTTCGATTATTGTATGCGAGCGCTCGAAACACGGTTAATGTAGAATAATTAAAATAAACTTGAAAGAATATGTAATAGAAAATGTAATAATAAAGTATTCATAATAATTTACGTATTATATATGATAAGATTGAGCAGTTTTTTTAACAAGTAAAGGCTTATGTGATTAAGGCCGTGTTTACAAAAAATAAACCAACATAATACTGTCTTACGCTTACGCGAATGTTATATGACTGCCTCCGTGGCGCAGCAGTAGTGAATGCGACTGCTGTGCATGAGGTCTCGGGTTCGAATCTTGAGTCGAGCCAACAAAAAAATATTGGGTTTTCAGTTAAGAAATCTCAATAGCAGCCCGGAGTTAGGCAGTTGGCGGTGGAAAACACCCCCGTGCCTCGGAAAGCACGTAAAGCCGTTGGTCCTGCGCCTGATCTCTCTCCGGTCGTGTCGGATCACTGTCATATCGGATCATGAGCGTTAGGGAACAGAGAGTGCGCTTGTGTTTGCGCAAACACTTGTGCACTATAATATCGCCTGCGTAATTGGCCAGTCTCCGTTAAGACCGGCCGCTGTGGTCGAAATTTGGTCTAGAGGATATTATTGTTATCACAATACCATTTAAATATTCGATTAAGATTTTATTGTATCAATCTGGCATCAGTCAAAAAAATCAGATACTTTATGTAGACATATTGGACTGTTGAACGACTAACTTCACATGTACGAGCGACTCATTCCGGTTTGTACTAACGTTACGATTCAAATTACTTCTGCTTCGCGTAGATCCATATTTATTCATATGAAAAGAAAGTGGGTAATCAGATATACAAATTTAACGATAGTTTTAAATAGTGTCCTAATTAATACTGGTCATTCGACATAAAATATTAAAAAAGTGGGTACCTAACAAAACAGGATAAGTGGCATTTCACACAATTATACCTGTTAATTTTAAACTTACCCACTACGAGACCGCAAATGATAGTTCAAAAGCGTATAGTTTAATTTAGTTTGTAAACGGAACGCAAATAATGAATAAATCAGAAAAATAAGCGTGACCAAACTTTTTTGTCCACCAGTATATTTATTTTGTACATATTTGGTATAAATCACTTACATACACTAATGCTAGAACCTATGTACGGATATTACGTGCTAAATCAATGGCAGGAATTGTCCCGAAACGTGGTTTTGGACTGTTGGTTACACTAAATAGATCCATTGATGGGTCCAATAGGATTCTCAAGTTTGTATGGCTCCATTGGTGGGTCCAATAGGATCTACGAATTCCGATAGTTCCATTTAGTTGGTGGAGTCAATAATCTAAATTTTAACAAGTACAGATCCGGTCTCGTAGCTCCATTGTCAAAACCTTACATAAAAAGTGTCAAATTAAACTATATTCCGAATTATCAGGCAGTTTAGACAAACAAATGAACATTACGAAAACAAGTAAACACAAGGAAATCATGAAAATAAATGAACGTCGCGAAAACAAAATAATGAACATCACGATAACATGACATCCTTCTGCAAATTTATTTGTTCGATGAAGTTGATTATAAACACACTCTTTAATAAATTGTTCATTCTTAAACCAATATGTATTCATATAATCCATAAATGGTTTTAACTTTTGCATCACATTGCATTCTGATTGGATATAATTCCATCCCTCATGTACATATATAATTTACAGATAATAATGGAAGTGCTGTATACAAACCCACTATGCGACGATATATTTTTGCTTTCAAACCTAGATATTTTACTTTTCGCCACAGGGAATTGATGTAATGATAATAGCACCGCACAATTTTTATTGTTGGAAACACCTTTCTTAACGCGTTTGTCATTGCTGTCTCAAAATCGCAATGAATACTTACTTCAAACAATACGACATAAGACTGTTCAGTTTTATCGCTCATAAGACAATATATCAGCGGAACTACATTCGTTGTCTGTGACGTAATTCCAAAGTTACCGTGTAAGGTGTATAATTGAGAGAATGGAACAGGTGTGCTTCGAAAAGTACCATCTCCGGAATATTCTTCAATATTTTCCAGTAACCGCTTAAAAATGATATAAATGCCGGAATTTCCTCTTCTTGGATATTATTGTAGTCCAATTTTTTACTTTAAATTCTTGTTTTCTTTGAGCATATATTGAAGTTTTTGAACTCTCATATAACATTTTAAAGTCGTAGCCGAGGTCAAAGTCGTAGCCGAAGTCAAAGTTGAAGCCGAGGCCAAAGTCGTAGCTGAGTTAAAAGTCGTAGCTGAGGTAAAAGTCGTAGCCGAGGTCAAATTCGAAGTCGATGTCAAAACCGTAGCCGAGGTCAAAGTCGTAGCAGTCATAGTCAAGGTCAAAGTCGTAGCCGAGGTCAAAGTCGAAGCCGAGGTTAAAGTCGTCACCGAAGTCAAAGTCGTAGCCAAGGTCAAAGTCATAGCTGTCATAGTCAAGATCAAAGTCGTAGCCGACGTCTAAGTTGTAGCTGAGGTCAAAATCGTAGTCCTCATAGTCAAGGTCAAAGTAGTAGCCGATGTCAAAGTTGTAGCCGAAGTCAAAGTCGAAGCCGAGGCCAAAGTCGTAGCTGAGGTCAAAGTCGTAGCCGAGGTCAAATTCGAAGTCAATGTCAAAACCGTAGCCGAGGTCAAAGTCGTAGCAGTCATAGTCAAGGTCAAAGTCGTAGCCGAGGTCAAAGTCGAAGCTTAGGTTAAAGTGTCACCGAAGTCAAAGTCGTAGCCAAGGTCAAAGTCATAGCTGTCATAGTCAAGATCAAAGTCGTAGCCGACGTCTTAGTTGTAGCCGAGGTCAAAATCGTAGTCCTCATAGTCAAGGTCAAAGTAGTAGCCGATGTCAAAGTTGTAGCCGAAGTCAAAGTCGAAGCCGAGGCCAAAGTCGTAGCTGAGGTCAAAGTCGTAGCCGAGGTCAAATTCGAAGTCAATGTCAAAACCGTAGCCGAGGTCAAAGTCGTAGCAGTCATAGTCAAGGTCAAAGTCGTAGCCGAGGTCAAAGTCGAAGCCGAGGTTAAAGTCGTCACCGAAGTCAAAGTCGTAGCCAAGGTCAAAGTCATAGCTGTCATAGTCAAGATCAAAGTCGTAGCCGAGGTCAAAGTCGTAGCAGTCATAGTTAGGTCAAAGTCGTAGCTGATGTCAAAGTCGTAGCCGATGTCAAAGTTGTAGCCGATGTCAAAGTCGTAGCCGATGTCAAAGTCGTAGCCAAGGTCAAAGTATTTAGCCGAGGTCAAAGTCGAAACATTCAAGGTCAAAGTCATAGCCGAGGTCAAAGTCGTAGCTGATGTCAAAGACGTAGCTGATATCAAAGACGTAGCTGATGTCAAAGTCGAAGTCGAGGTCAACGTCGTAGCTGAGGTCAAAGTATTAGTTAAGGTTAAAATCGTAGCCTAGGTCAAAGTCGAAACATTCAAGGTCAAAGTCGTAGCCGAGGTCAAAGTTGTAGCCGAGGTCAAAGTCGTAGCCGATGTCAAAGTCGTAGCCGATGTCAAAGTCATAGCCGAGGTCAAGGTCGTAGCCGAGGTCAACGTATTAGCTGAGGTCAAAGTCATAGCCTAGGTCAAAGACGAAGCATTCAAGGTCAAAGTCGTAGCCAAGATCAAAGTAGTAGCCGATGTCAAAGTTGTAGCCGAGGTCAAAGTCGTAGCCGATGTCAAAGTCGTAGCCGATGTCAAAGTCATAGCCGAGGTCAAGGTCGTAGCCGAGGTCAAAGTATTTTTTTTTAGAATTCCACCCAGGGGTAAAACCGCCCTGGGGGGGAGTTTATTGCGACGTAATGCGCTAATTCTGCTATTTGATACAGAAAACAAAAGTAAGTAATACAATATTATATAAAAAAAATTCTCATGGTGAGTCTTATAGTTAACATACATAAGTGATGTTTACATATAAAAAGAAAATATTTGTCGCAACAAAGTTACAATGACAACGATGAGTTGTGTGTGTGTGGGTGTTGTGTTTGTTAGTAAGTGATGTGCATTTGAGTAGTTATTGTGAATATGTTATGTGTTGTTGAGTTTTTTAAGTGTATTAACAATGAGAGTGAGGTGTGTCATGAAAGTGTCGGTGGTGGGATTATTGGTGATTATTTCTTCGAGGTTGTACGGATCTATTTGTACATTGTGGCAGAGTTGTTCGTGTTGGAAGCGGGTGCGTGTGTATTGTGGGCATTGTGTCAAGAGGTGTTTAAAAGATTGTGGTGTTGTGTCATCACAGAAGCATGTGTCGTTGTTTGTAATGTGGAAGCGGTGTAGGTACGTTTTGTGGTAACCGTGGTCAGTGAGTAGTTGTGTAAGTGCGAAAGTGTGGCCAGTTTTGTTGATGAGTTTATGTATGTGTGTGAGTGTGGGGCACCAGATTCTCGTTGTAGAACCTTGGGGATTGTTAGTGTATCTATCGACTGATTGTGTGAGGCTGTTTGCTTTGGCCATTTTCTTGGGGTAGCTGAGAGGGAAGAAATGGAATACTGGTGGTTTATTTGAGGTAGCGGCGGCTTTGGCGGCAATGTCCGCGACCTCATTGCCGTGGATGCTTGCATGAGCTTTTGTCCATATGAATGTGACCTGTGTATTCATGTTGTGCAGTGTACGGTGTATGTTGGTGGTGACGCGGTGAGTACTGAGGGTATTGTTTATGTCCTCCAGGGCAGACCTGGAGTCGGACATTATGATTGCCGCCTCGGTGTGATGTTGTAGCAGCCACTGGCAGGCTTGTTCAATGGCGACCAACTCCGCTTGGAAGACTGTGCATGTGGGGTGTAACTTGAATGTTTTTGTGATGATAGTGTTCTGTGGAGTGTGTGCGATGAAGGCAGCCCCCACGAGATTGTCGTGTTTGCTGCCGTCGGTGTAGATGTGATGCGCGTGTAAGTGGTTGCTAAGTTTGGTGTTTAGTTCGTCTTGTGTCGTGATGGTGTCAAAAGAGTATGGCTTGCGAAGAGATGGGTGGAGTAAGTGTGATGGATGAGTGGGTGTGTCGAGTGATAAATCGTCAGGGAGGTAATCGGTGACCCCGGTGATTCTGGTTCGTTCGACGTTTGCCGATTCGAGAACTTTTATGTCGAGCGGTGTGAGGGTGGATAGGGCTATGGCGTCTGTGGTGTTTATAGTTCTGAATCCTTTTATTATCTTCAGAGCAAATCCGCGTTGTAGAGAGAGTAGCTTTTTTCTGTTAACCTTGAAATATAATGCCCGGCTCCATACGCTGGAGGCATAGCAGATTATAGGTTCGATTACCCCCCTATACAATGTGTGAATGTTTTCTGAGTGTATACCCCAAGTAGGGCGGACAAATTTGGTGAGTCTGTTGTGGAGTTTCCGTGTTTTGTCTGTGATATAGTCTACGTGTTGGGTAAAATGAAGATTGTCGTCAATGATCACCCCCAATACCTTGGCGGTGCGGCTGAAGGGAATGTGTGTATGGTTCATTGTGATATGGAGGAGTTTAGTTTTTTGTGTAAAGGCTATGGCGACTGTCTTTTCCGGTGAGAAGGTGAGTTTATTGGCGATGCCCCAGGTGTGAATGGTGTGCAGGCATTGATCGATGTTGTGTTGAAGTGTGGTGAGTTTTTTGTGTGCGGCGATTAGTGTGATGTCATCAGCAAAGGCCTGCAGCTGACAACCCTCCGGTAGTGACCCGCGTCCTGATAGGTCGCTGGATAAATCCAGTAACTCGTCCAGGATCAGGTTCCAGAAGGTCGGCCCGCATACAGACCCTTGGATGCATCCTCTAGTGAGGTTTTTGGTGGAAGTGGCGTCGGCGTAGTGTATTGTGGCTGTGCGGTCGGAGAGGTAGTTCTGTATTATAGTGTAGATATTCCTGGGGCATTTCACGTGTTGAAGGCGTGCAAGTATAGCCGGCCACCAGGCATGGTCGAAAGCGGCCTTGATATCGAGGGAGATCATGGCGACGTGTAGTCCTCGTTTTTTGTGTGTGGTGATTGTGTTGATTATATTGGTGAGTGCGTGTGTAGTGGAGATTTGTTGTTTGAAGCCATATTGCTTAGTGTTGTATGTGCGTGTAGTGTGTAGGTGATGTGTGAGTCTTTGTGTGATGAGTTTTTCTAGGGTTTTGCCTAAAATGGGCAGTAGCCCTATGGGGCGGTATGCGGATGAGGAGGTGTAGTCTGATTTATTGGGTTTAGGGATGATTTTAATTATGGCATGTTTCCATGACTTGGGGAAAATTGACAGGTAGAGGCAGCGGTTTAGGAGGCCAGTGATTATGTCGGGGAAGCACAGTGAGAATTGATGACAGATGTCGGAGGTGAGGTGGTCAGCGCCAGGTGATTTGGCAGGGTTCATATTTTTGAGGATGGTGGTGACTTCATGTACGGTGAAGGGGGGTTCGTCGTCGGTGTTAGGTGGGTGAGTGGTGTTGGAGCGAGTGATTTGTTGAGTGGGGGAGTCTGGTGTATCATCCGGGTAGAATTTGTTGAGAAATGCAGCAGCGGTGTGTTGTGTGGATGTGGTGTATGTGCCGGGTGTTATTTCTATGGTGGAGGCGGGTTTTACGGGCGGGCCCGTCCGGAGTATTCTGTTTGTGATCGCCCAGACATCCTCCTTGCCCTGTCGTGTGCAGAATTCCCGGAAATGTGTGGTGGAGGCATCCTTTATGGCCTGAGCGTACGTGGTTTTTAAGTGATCTCTTTCGGTGAGAGCCTCCGTCAGTGAGAGGTTATTGCGTTTTAATTGGTGAATTTTGTGATGATTATTGATTACTTGGTGTTTCAGGCGGTCTAACTCATCGGTCCACCAGGATGGGTGTGAGTGGCGGCGACCACTGGGTGGCAAGTGTAGGTCACAAACTTGTAAAATGAATGAGGTGAGTTTATTAGTATACGTGTCGATGTCGTGTTGAGTGTTGAGTGTATTGATGTCGATGGTTTGTAAGTCGGTGTCGGTAATTTGTGTCCTGAAGTGTTCTTGGAGGTCATCCCAATGTCGGTAATTATTTGTGTTATACCGGAATGTGTTAGATTTTTTGTTATGAGTGAAGCGGTGTGAGGTGCGTAGTGTGAAGGTGATAGCGTGATGGTCGGATGAAGGGCAGATGGAGGGGTCAACCCTCCAGTCATCGACATGGCGGGCAATGTCATCGCTGACGATCGTGAGGTCGACGATCGAGCCCCTAACTCGTCCGTTCGCCACGCTTTCGTATGTGTCTTGTGCCTGTGTTGAGAATGGTGACGTTGTGTGAATTTATGAGGTCAGCTACTTCGTTGCCTCTGTTGTTATTGGATGGCGAGCCCCATAGGCGGTGCCAGCCGTTTAGGTCGCCAGCAATGATGTGTGTAGCGTCGCGCGTGTCGTGTAAGAGTGAGTGTAGTCTGTTTAGTGTGTTGTTGGTGTCGATGTTAGGTTCGATATATACTGCTGTTATTATGAACCGTTTGCCGGAGCGTGTGGTGAGTTGGATGGAGCATATGTTTGGCGATGAATGCTTGGAGAGACCCAAGGTAGCGCCGATATTGTTGTGTGTAAGTATGGCCGTTTTGGTGTGTGTGTCGGTGGGGAATTGATGTGTGGTGTAGTTGGGTGTGTTCTTCATGGTGAGTTGGTTGGAGGTATACGGTTCGTTTATGAGGATGACGTCAGTGTTGTTGTGTGAACAGTGTTGGATGAGTTCGTGAGTGGCTGCGTAACCACGCCCGAGGTTGATTTGTGTAAATGTGAGTGAGTTAGTTGGGTGGTTGCGTGCTTGGTTACGTGTTTGGTGTGTGCGGAGTGTCGTGTGTTGTGGCGAGGACGCGTTTACATGAGGCGGGTGTGCGCCGGTTGATGGGTGTGTGTGGAAGTGAGAGCGTGTGCGTGTGTTCATGTGAGTGTTGCGTGTGTTTGTACAATTATTATTATTATCCATTAATACGGACACAGTTAAGTGCTAAAACAAAGATTATAGCGGAACAAGTTATAAAAGTTATAAAGCAGATGGTGGTGGTGATGATGAGGGTGAAGTGTAGCCGTAGTCGATGGTCTCTTCAATTTTTGCTTTGGCGGCTTGGATCCTGGGGCAGATGTGATTGTTGGCAGCGTGGTCTGTGGGTATTTTGGATCCCGTTTTGGTGTTGAATTTTTGGCAGTTGTAGCACTGGAAGTGTTTGGGTTGGACTTCCTTCTGAGGGCAGTTGTCAGCGGAGTGTGTTTCCACTGCGCAAATGGCGCACGGTAGAACTGTGCTGGAGCACTTCAGTTGTGAGTGCCCAAATTGGAGGCACTTGCGGCACTGGGTGAAGCGTGAGTGCTTTTCGAAATGAATCTGCTGGAGGTTAACGGCGACCCTTCCCAATGAGGAGAGGCGCTGATAGGTGGGAGGGGTGATTTCAATCACGGCGTTGTAAAGTCGGTTGTTCTTATTCTTCGTTAAGAAGCAGAGGCGGATGTCAGCGGGTGAGATTGAATTTTGAGAGCAGATGGTGGGGATTAATTCTTCTCTGGTGGTGTCTTGGTGTATCCCCTTTAGGATGGCGAGGGGTGAGCGGCGCTTGGCCTCTTCGGCCTTCAGATTGCCGGCAAGATTAATCGAATTTAACACCTCCTTCTGCTGCTGGATGGTGTCGAACTCGATGTACACCCTGCCACCGGCGATGGGTTGTACTTTGGCGGGTGCGAAGTGGCGGTTCTTGAAGTCGAGCTGGTCTTTTAGCCGGTTGAAAGTGTTGATCGGGGCTGTGGTGGATGGTGTACCAGTGGGTGGTGGTGGTGGCGCTTTTATTATCAAAGCCGGTTTCTTCGGTGCTGGAGGCTGGGAGTCCGTTCTGGTAATAGATGCGTAAGTTGTTGGTGGTTTGGTGGTTGGGTTGGTATTGGTCGGTGTTGTCTGTCTCAGAGTAGCTTGAATTTCAGTTATAATCTCACTCTTCAGTTTTTGAAGGTCGGCGGTTGATATGGGGGTGGTCTAGCTGAGGTCAGTCATAGCCTAGGTCAAAGACGAAGCATTCAAGGTCAAAGTCATAGCCAAGATCAAAGTCGTAGCCGAGGTCAAAGTCGTAGCTGAGGTCAAAGTCGTAACCGAGGTCAAAGTCGTAGCCGAGGTCAAGGTCGTAGCCGAGGTCAACGTATTAGCTGAGGTCTAAGTCATAGCCTAGGTCAAAGACGAAGCATTCAAGGTCAAAGTCGTAGCCAAGATCAAAGTAGTAGCCGATGTCAAAGTTGTAGCCGAGGTCAAAGTCGTAGCCGATGTCAAAGTCGTAGCCGATGTCAAAGTCATAGCCGAGGTCAAGGTCGTAGCCGAGGTCAAAGTATTAGCTGAGGTCAGTCATAGCCTAGGTCAAAGACGAAGCATTCAAGGTCAAAGTCATAGCCAAGATCAAAGTCGTAGCCGAGGTCAAAGTCGTAGCTGAGGTCAAAGTCGTAACCGAGGTCAAAGTCGTAGCCGAGGTCAAAGTATTAGCCGAGGTCAAAGTCGTAGCCGATGTCAAAGTCGTAGCCGATGTCAAGGTCGTAGCCGAGGTCAAAGTATTAGCTAAGGTCAAAGTCGTAGCCAAGGTCAAATTCGAAGCATTCAAGATCAAAGTCATAGCCGAGGTCAGCCGTAGCCGAGGTCAAAGTCATATCTGAGTTCACGTTCTGAGTGACAGAAAAGACGTTTTTTACTTACGTTATCGGATTCAAATTCGGGAATTGAATTAGGGGACTCAGAATCATTAATAAAATAATAAAAATATAATGTAGCTTACTACTTTATTCAAATAATGCAGAAATAGTATTACGTTATACGTCAGCGAAAACTGAAAAATCTTATGAAATAATCGTGTCCTCCGTTTTGGCCCGGCCAATTAACTGATTTATTAATATTCTAACTACATGACTCAGAAAAAATTAACATAAAATATGTACCGCACAGCTTGTTACTACAGGATAAACAATTTAATTTGTTAGCAGTGATTGAGTTTGTCAGAAATGCGAGACAATATGTAACCCACTATAGAAGACATAATAACAGGTGGCAATGTATTGACGATTTAAGCAACAAGATGACAACAACGGAAAATATGTTAATGTATGTGCACAGTATTTTCTTTACAGTATTATAAATGAACCTTTGCTCTGTTCCCCTGTATTGTTTATTGGACTCATAAATAAGTGAGATATAATAGTGAAACACTTTTTTATTATTATTTTATTTGCACATGCGTTAGGAATGAAATAAAACTTATAAGTACATTATTTTGGTAATGTGGTAGTTATAATGTAGGTTTATGCAAAGAAAATGGAAGAACAATAAAGGTACAAGTATTTAATTGATATTACGTGTGATTTTAACCATCCTGTCTATGAAAATCGTAGTGGCCGGGCTGCGGCGTACACGTAACAGCCCCGCCACTTTGTTAAGTATATTACGAGTTATCCTTTGAGGTACACAAAAAATCTCTTCTAAGTAAATTAAGTACACCTGAAGTACATGACCTTTACATCACTTGCGATAACGAAAGCGATTGTGGCCGGGCCAGAACGGAGGACACAAAGAATCCAGACAGGCGCTACGAAAACTGGTGCAACCTACTTTCGACCTTAAAAGCTTCATTCCATTTCCAAAACCATCTTTAAAAGCAAGGATTTTTGGTAATATTGATTACACTGATTCTAAATGTAACAAAGGCAACAGAAACCTATGCAATGTCAATAAGGTTAAAAATTGCTTGCACCTATTTTTAATTAATGTGATCGTATGTAGACATAGAACCCATGCATACAATTATTTAAAATTAATTATCATAAGTTTGTTGGCTTATAATTTTTATGTAATACCTACAGTATATTTATTTTAGGGTGAAAACATATAAAAGTTTACAGAGCACGATGAGGCTAGAAATATGGTAGCCGTAGTTCTTGACGATGTTAAAGCAAAAGCATCTAGTTCAACAGAACCAATCTCTGCTATTTTCAGAGAGGTTATGGCACCATTGCATGATATGGGATTAGACAAAGTAACAAAAAATGTTATATGTGAAATCAATGACTTCAAATATATGCTAATAGAAAACAAGAATGTAAAGTTAAAAAATTGGTCTACAATAATATCCAAGAAGTGGAAATTCCGCCAAAATTTAAATCATTTTTAAGCGGTTACTGGAAAATATTGAAGAATATTCCGGAGATGGTACTTTTCGAAGCACACCTGTTCCATTCTCTCAATTATACACCTTACACGGTAACTTTGGAATTACGTCACAGACAACGAATGTAGTTCCGCTGATATATTGTCTTATGAGCGATAAAACTGAACAGTCATAAGTCGTATTGTTTGAAGTAAGTATTCATTGCGATATTGAGACAGCAATGACAAACGCTCTAAGAAAGGTGTTTCCAACAATTAAAATTGCGCGGCGCTATTATCATTACATCAATTTCCTGTGGCGAAAAGCAAAATATCTAGGTTTGAAAGCAAAAATATATCATCGCATAGTGGGTTTGTGTACAGCACTTCCATTATTACCTGTAAATTGTATTTATGAGGGATGGAATTATATCCAATCAGAATGCAATATGATGCAAAAGTAAAAACCATTTATGGATTATATGAATACATATTGGTTTAAGAATGAACAATTTATTAAAGAATGATGTAGTTATAAAATGAAATGAAATAAATGTGCTGTCTCTCTCACCCGTAGGCGGGACTTCGTTGTCGTGCAGTTGAACGCGGCAGCGGCGCGGGCGGCGCGAGGTGGGGCTTAGTGTAGCAGCCGCAGCGAAAGCTCTTCACTATTTATGCAATCCTATTTATGCACTTATATTTTTGAATTGTTTAATTATTTATTATTTAAACTGTGTAGATTTTTTATACGTCTGCTCGATATTGAGGTCCGGGGAGAAAGGGGATATATGTATAATATGACGTTTTTAATTGTTCAGAGACTGATTCATTATTGTTGATGAAGAGTAGTTTAGTGAAGTATTTGGGCTTAATTTACAATGGTCCTTTTTCACGATGTTTCGATTTTATTGAACAAATATGAAATACGATTGAATAGTTGCTGATTTTTGCAATTAATTTCTGATTCAAGTAAAATGTACATCATGGAGCTCTAGATTAAATCGTGTTTTTTTAGACCCGACTATGGCGTTGACGGCAGCGCGGAGCGGTCAAAAAGATACCGAGAAAAATAAAACAGGACCCAGAAAAGAATTAAATTCATAAAAAGAAGGAACTTAAGACTGAAGAAGCATTTTAAGAAGATAAATGAGTTGTCTGAAGAAGAAAAAGAAGCCTTTTATTCTAGCATGTTCTAATTTAAAGATGATTAATTCTAGGTAATGTAACCTGTGCGTTATACTCGTATTTCCTAAACGTGACAACCTTTTCAGTTAACTTCACTTGTCCTACTTTCGTGGTGATATTTAAATTTATTTTAAAATTATTCTCATATGATTCCTACTCGGATTTAAGTTGTTAAGAATAATATAATTTAAAACTTTATTTAAACTGTGGCGTATGTATATACGCACAGGCAACATATAACTTTACGAGGAACCTGGAATCGAACGGAGCATCGTACAACTAGCCGCGCCGAAACCAAGCGACGCGCGAAGGCGATCGAACGGAGCATCATACGTCTAGCCGCGACGATATTAACATTCGCACTGGTGACGCGCGAAGCCTTTTATACGTGGCACTACTTTTATACTCGCGAACAGATTTCCAAGAAATCATTCGTAAATGTTAGATTTTTATTTACTTGTCACTGATTGGTGTAAATAATTATTGTACACATTATTGTTAGCGTTACTTGCATGACTAATAAATAGGATATAAGATAGGTGAAAAATTGTAAATATATTCTCAGTTGAATCAGTCTGCGTGTTTCATTATAACCCTAACGGTTACCAGCTACGGACCTGGCTTCTGCCCGCCGGCTGGTAACGCGTTAAATTGGTGACCCCTGACCTCTCATCGTTCTAGTGCTGTTGTAATATCGGTTCACTGAACCGACATCTGTTGGTTTTCGGCCAAATCTAGACGTACGAACACGCTACCTTATCGTCATGGCACAAGTAAAAGCTGAAGAATTCACCGACAAGCAAGTAACGACCTCTCTCCACGGTGATGTCGCTACAATCTCACTGCCTGCACGTCTACCACCATTCTGGCGTCAAAACCCAAGACTGTGGTTCGCACAGTTTGAAGCCGCCGTCGCCGCCAGCAAGATGGGAGAAGAACAGAAATTCAACCTCGTCGTCCCGTTGCTAGGCTGTAGCGATCTCGAACAAATTGGCGACATCATATAAAACCCGCCATCGACCAACAAGTACATTACGCTAAAGAACAGACTGATATCGACGTACCAAGAATCAGACCATCGTCAGCTACAGAAATTACTCAGCGGCCTAGAACTCGGCGACATGAAACCTAGCCAGTTATTACGTAAGATGCGCGATTTGAGCGGTAAATTACTAACCGACGAAGCTCTAAAAGTTATGTGGCTCAACCAATTACCCGCACAAGTCCGCGCCGTACTCTCCGTGAACACCGAATCGTCGCTAGAATGTTTAGCTGTGATGGCCGACAAAATGGTTGAACATTTCGAACCCGCAACAGTAGCCGCAGCCCACACTACAACCTCTACGCCGGCGCACACATCAAGCCCGTCGTGTTTACATTGCCCAACTCACTCAACTACAGACAATCTACAGTTCGACCTATATAAACAAATAGAAAAACTAACACTGGAGATCGCCGAGATTCGAACCAATCAACAACATGCGTCGTATCGCTATGGCGCCACTCGTTCGCATAGTTACAACCGATCGCGATCGAACTCGAGATACCGTGCCCGCTTAAACCGCAAACCCGGCGATCCCGACTGGCTGTGTTATTACCGGGATCCCTCCTTTTCGCATAATGTTTTTTGTCCTAATATACTTCGGCATAACGATTTTGGCACAATTTGTTTTGGCATAATAATACTTTGGCATACTTTTTTTAGGCATACATTTTATGTTGGCATAATCATGTTAAAGACTAATTTGTTTTGGCATAAATTTGATTCCCATAACGTTAGTAGGCCTAATGACTATTAGCATAACGTTAGTAGGCCTAAAGACTTTTAGCATAATAGAAGTTAACTCAGATAGAAGTTAACTGATTGAAATAGTAGTCCTTAATTATTTATTTTAGGTGTATATTTTTAGCAATTGCTTGTAAATATTCTAGTTGGTGGTGGTGAACTTGTAGTGCCCCATACATAATTCTGAGCAAACCAATTAGCTATAGTATCTGTAACAATCAAATAATATTGTTGGTTAAAAAATTAATATGCTGTGCAACAAAAGTTAGTCACAGAACCGAATTGCTGCAAAACCGACTTCACGTAGTCTTGTTTGTCCTACCCCTAGAGTGTTATTTAAAATCGCGTAGGCGTGTAGGGGCGAGGCGGCCCGCGGGCTGAGGAGCAGGCGGCTGCGAGCGAGCCGCCGCGGCTGAGGCTGGCCGGCGAAGCCGGCCAACAAGCCGAAGCTGCGGTGGTGAGCGAAAGCCGTCTGCGACGATTAGCACGCGTGGGGCCGCCGGAGGCCCGCAGCGCCGGAGCCGTGACAGAAACTCATTCAACACATCATCAATTTATGCTTTAGGATATTATGCTTAAAAAAGTTATGGTTTAGAACTTTATGCTTAATAAATTTATGCTTTACAATATTATGCTTAATCATTATTATGGTTAGAGAAATTATGCTTAAAAAATTATGCGTAAGCTGTTATGCGTAATTATATTATGCGAAAATATAATTATGCCAAACAACATTATGCTAAGTTATATTAGGTCTTAAAATTTTATGCTAATGGATAGGGAACCGTTATTACCACCTGTGCTATGGAGATGAAACCCGTAGATGCGAATAACCGTGCGCAAAAAAGAAGCAGGAAAACTAGACAATACATCGATTATGGCGGGCGTCGATGTTAGCAAACCAAGCTACCGCCTCTGCGTTATCGATCTTAACAACAGAGAGAAGTTTCTAGTCGACACGGGTGCCGACATATCCGTATTAGTCGCAAGAAATAAGAAACACGTGAAGCCGATTGAAAGTATCTACAAACTGTTTGCTGCGAACGGTACAGAGATACGTACCTACGGTGAGCGCACACTCGAACTCAACCTAGGTCTACGCAGAAGCTTTAAATGGACATTTACCGTGGCCGACGTGTAAACATCAATACTAGGCGCAGATTTCTTAGCGAAGCACAAATTACTTGTCGATCATACATGACATCAAAGAAAACTCATCGACCGCATTACCGACCTTAGCGTTCACACCATCAAAATACATAGCACCGAGGAAGCCGTATACGTTATCAGCCTCCATCACCCCTATCACGACATCTTAGGTTTAAAGATCTTTATTGTACTCAAAAAAGAACGTTACAGTCCACTTACTGAGCATACAATATAAATAAAAATAAAGTATAAGTATAACAGTAGCACGATCATGAGTGAATCTTATAAGTTACAGTTTTTGTTTTTAATCTATCAATGACCCAAAAACGTATTTAAGTACCTAGTTATTTTTTTAATTGTAATAGGTAATATTTTTTATGTTTTATGTTTTACACTAGGTTCATTTATTTTATATTTAAAATAAAGTCTAGTGTAACCAGATTTGTAACCATACAATTTATATCCATACCATACATAAATTGGTATTAGATAAATGCATTGCTAAAATGTACCTATATTTAAAATGTAGTTATATACGTATATATTATTTTACCATTATATATTTTATATTTTTAGGTTTAATATATTTTTTTTTTTAAGTTAGATGTATGTGTTTGTTTACGTAATTTTTAAGTTTAGTTTTAAAATTAGACAAGCTGTCACATTCCTTTATTTCATCCGGTAAATTATTAAACAATTTTATGCCATCGTACAACATACTTCTTTTGCCATATTCAGTTCTTGGTGTAGAAAGCGTCAATTTATTAGTGTTCCTTAAGTTATGTTTGAACTCTCTTTTAGTTAGCGTAGTCTGTGTGTGTATGTGACCCAATAATATTTTCTTAATCAATGTACATATATTTTCTGTGTAGATTTGTTTTAGGGTAAATATACTAGTCTTTTCATAAAGTTTAGGTGTATGTGTTAGCTTATGATATTGAAACAACACTTTTATTGACTTATTTTGTGCACGTTGTAATGGCACGATATTAGTTTTAGCAGCGGAACCCCAGATCTCTATAAGGTAAGTTAGGTTGGATTTTACAAGTGCATTATATATCATCAGTCGTGTTTTGTGCGGTATACAATTAGACATTCTGCATAAGGCACCGGTGAGTTGGTTAATTTTATTTCTCACATGGCCTATATGAGGTTTCCATGTAAGTCTGTCGTCTAAAATTAAACCAAGATACTTTTCCTGATGCGACCTATGTAGTGATTCATTATTAATATTTAGAGACAAATTGCTAGGTATTGGCTTGTTTTTTGCTGAGAATATCATATAAGCAGTTTTCTTTGCATTTATTGTCATTAGATTACATTGGCACCAAATGCTGTATCGGTGTAAATCTTTCTGTGCTTGTTCTACCAATTCGATCAGTTTTTTGCCAAAATAAAAGAAACACGTATCGTCTGCGTATAACGTTATCTCGCCAGCCAACCCAATTTTGCTTATATTATTAATATATATTAAAAATAATAATGGGCCAACTATTGAGCCTTGTGGAATGCCGCAAGTTATAAGTTGAGGTTTACTTGTATACCGTTCATTGCCTATTTTTACAACTTGGGTTCTGTTCTCTAAATACGACTGGAATATGCTGTACGCCGGTCCCGACAAACCTAGATTTTTTAACTTAGCTAATAATAACGAATGACTCACCGTATCAAATGCCTTTTTTAAGTCAATAAATATTCCCAGACAAAAGCTTTTTCTATCTATTTCTGTGTTAATTCTAGTTACTAAGTCAACTACGGCTGACAATGTGCTAAATTTTTTTCGGAAACCATATTGTTGAGTACATATAAAATTGAGTCCATTAAGATGTTTATTTAGACGATTGTATAAAACTTTTTCAAATATCTTGGACATTACAGGTAGGACGGAAATGGGACGATAATTACTTGGGTCTGTCTTTGTGCCTGATTTATAAATTGGACTAACTTTTGCTGTTTTTAAGCTGTCAGGGAAATTGCCAAATTTAATACATTTATTAATGCAATCCGTTAAATTTTCGACTATTAGGTCACTTATGCACATTATTGATTTAGTGGTAATGCCGTCAATACCAGTACTACAATTTACATCTAAACCCCTAATAATATCAAGTACTTCCTTTGTAGTGCATGGTTCAAAATTCGTAATGGTGTACTCGGGTGCCTCTTCTATATAGGTCATAGTATACATCGACTCATCTGGAAAATTTTTAGGTATTTTACTTGCTAATTCAGTGCCGATTGCCGAGAAAAAGATATTAAATTGTTCACAAATATCATTAACGTCATTAAATGTTTTATTATGGATAACCAGTTTTGGTGGTTGCGTTACTGCTTTAATTTTATTGTTAGCAAAAGTATTAATTAAATTCCATAATTTTTTTGGGTCATTGTCACAATTTTGAAAGGAGGTATGATAAAATTCTCGTTTAGTTGTTTTGATTAAGGTACGTAGATTATTTCTTTCCATGGTGAATTCTTCTTCTAACTCTTTCTTATTAGGATTTTCTTTGAGCTTTTTCCATAGATTATTTCTTCTGTGTATGCCATTTGTTATATTTTTATTGATCCAGTCCTTTTGTGGGAGGTTTAATATCTTAAACTTGGCAATTTTGTGTAATTTTATTTGCAGCAGTATATAGTGTTCTAAAGTAGTGTAATTATGGTCATTGTTTGTTAATATATGTTCTTTTGTATCCTTGTAAAGTGCTGCATAATCAGTCGCTTCATATGAAACACGCTGGAGAGGGTTGTGCTTGTAGTTGAGCAATTCCACATATATTTGTTTGTGATCAGATAATGATGAATCAATAACACTGATATGAAAATTGTCCTTGTAGAGATTTGTACAGATGTGGTCCAAAATTGTTTTCGTTCTATTAGTTTCTCTAGTGCAATAATTAATGTGTATTTTGTTCAGAATATCGTATCCAGTTGTTTGCAATATATCTCTGTAGTTTGAAGTCTCCTTAGTGTCGCTCAATAGATCAATGTTGAAGTCGCCAAAAACAATGCCTCGTTTCTTACGTTCTAGTTGTGCCATATATTTTTCAAAGAATGCATTTAAGTTAATTTTGCCGGGGTTGTAAATTGCACCGACATTTATAGAATATTTTTTTAAATTAATCCAGAGATAATGTACGCCATTGTCATAAATGTCTTCTAAAATATCGAATTGTAAGCTATTATGAATAAATATCGAAACCCCGCCGCCTCTTTTGTCTGGTCGGTGGTTATAAACATGTGAGTAATTAGGTATGTTGAACGATTTTGCATCAAATTCGCTTTTAATCCATGTTTCGGTGAGTATAATCAAGTGTGTGACACACTTTATAGATTTAATAATACATTGCAGTTCGTCAAACTTGCCGGTTTTACATAAGCTGCGTACATTGGCATAAAAAAAACTTAGAGTTCTCTTTTGAGTGGGTAGGTCTTCGTAATTGTCCAGTAAAGAGTGGCTATTTATTTGACATGTTAGTGATCTATAGATGTTTGGGTTTGAATGCCGTTTTTTGATGACTTTTTAATAATTTTAGGTATATCTCTTATGTATTTTATAGCTAATCCATGTTCGCCACTTTGTTCTCGACGAGCTAATTCTTTCTTCAGATTCTGCATATAAATACGTTGAGCGGGTGTTTGATCTGCATATAAGCGCGTATTAGTTGATGTTTTCGATTGATTTCGCAGGAGGTATTTTGCTGTTTCCTTACTATCAAAGCACACTTTAAGCAATCGATGTTTATCAGGGGTGTATTTGCCCAGTCTATAAATTTTAACTGGCATTGGACAATCATTATAAATTGACTTGGTAAGCTTATTTACTTCGTTACGATCGTAAGTACGGCTTTGTTCCAGATTGTCATTATGCAACTCATTCATACCCGCGATAATTATATTTTTCTGTCGTGCCGAGCGCTCTTCGATTTCTAAGATAGTGTTTTCATTGCATAAGATTAGCGATTTATTTGGTGATACATTATTTTCACTGCCGCAGGTCTTCAAAGATTTTACGTCGTTTTCTAAGTATTTTAATTGCTCTTGCATAGTAATATGAGATGTTTTTATTTCTGATAATTCTGTGCGTAGTTTGGTGTTTTCTTGGATTAAATTTTCGTTCATAACTTTAATAGATTTCATTTCTGATTTGATTTCTACCAATTCCTCGCGGATTAACAGTGCGATTTGTTTATTTTGCTTTTCGGACAAAATTTCTAACATATTAATCATATCCTCACGGAAACTTTGCAGTTCATCTTTGAAATCTATTTCTATATTTGGTAACTTCCGTTTTCTTTGGCTGACAAACGCATCAGCGCGGGATATGGTTGTTAGGTCAGGTTCCGAACCGCTTCCGCTTCCGCGAATCGGCGATCTCTGTACACTCATTACCAATAAACAAGCGGCACACGTACCTCGTGAGAGCGAAACGAAAAATCGCACCTGTCCTCTTTACTCGAGGTGGTGCGGGGAGCCTCTGCGCTGCGCCTGAGCCGCGGTTACGTCGCTGTCCACAACAACTGGTCACAAGTAACTTTCTAATTTGTATTCTAATTTATGTTTACGTGTTGATAACTTAAGTTTTAGTTTACGTTAATGAGGTATTTAATTTTGTAGAATAAACGTGGTATACGTCTGCTCTAATCGACGACTACTGTTTTTTATTGTATTTTTATCTTGAAAGAATATCCCGACGTACTGCGACCCATGTCACTCAAAACTCCGACTAAGCACAACGTAACTCATCGCATAGAAACAACAGGCCAACCAATCTATTCAAGGCCGCGCCCCCTGCCGCCCGATAAATACAAAGCTGCGAAGCTAGAATTTGAGAAGATGATGGAGATGGGAATCTGTAAACCGTCAAACAGTCCATGGGCCAGCCCACTTCATATCGTTAAGAAAAAGGATGGTTCGCTACGCGTGTGTGGCGACTATAGAAGATTGAACGCCGTTACAGTACTCGATCGCTACCCTATTCCGAGAATTCAAGATTTTACGTACCAGCTACATGGAAAAAAATCTTTTCTAAACTAGATCTCAAAATAGCGTACTTATGGATACCTATTGAAAAAAATTATGCTGCGAAGACTGCCATAATAACTCCCTTCGGCCTCTTCGAGTTCAACTGTATGACGTTCGGCTTACGCAACTCCGGCCAAACATTTCAACGTTTCATGCACGAAGTACTACGAGGGCTCGACAACAACGTATTCTGTTTCGTCGATGATTTACTAGTGCACTCAGAAAACCCAGAGGATCACAAGCGTCACTTACAAAAAGTTCTCGAACGACTCGACAACTACGGCGTCACTCTAAACATCGATAAATGTGAGTTCGGCAAAGACAAGATACAGTTCCTCGGTTATGAAGTTACACCGGACGGAATCAAACCCACAGAAGAACGCATTCAAGCCATACTTACGTTTCCCAAACAAACTACAGTGCAAGAGTTAAGAAGATTTTTAGGCATGATCAACTTCTACCGTAGCTGCCTACCCCATCAAGCCGAATACCAAAATTTACTAAACAAGTATCTACACAATAGCAAGAAAAACGACAAAACACCTATACAATGGACACATAAAGCTGAAACAGCCTTCGAACAATGCCGACAAAGCATTCTCGAGGCTACTATATTATCGCACCCGATACCTAATGCTCCGTTATGCTTACTCACCGACGCGTCTGACTAGCGTCGGCGCAGTCCTACAACAAAAAATAGACAACGTGTGAAAACCACTCGCCTTTTACTCAAAAACAATGAGCGAGACGCAGAGAAGATACAGTGTATACGATCGCGAACTTCTAGCAATGTATACAGCTGTTAAAAACCTACGCCGACTGATAGAGGGCAACGAACTCACCATATGTACGGATCACAAACCATTGACGTACGCTCTAACAAGAACGCCGAGAAGCAATGACACACCGCGTCGAGAACGACAATTGCATTTTATAAGCCAATACTGCACTAACATCAAATACATTCACGGTGATAAGAACGAAGCCGCTGACGCGTTATCACGTATCGCAGAAATCGAACTACTCAACGCAACGATGGACTACGATAAGTTATCTCAAGAACAAGAAACGGACGCCGAGCTACGTGTTTGCATGAATAACCCCAGACTGAAGTTTTCCCGCGTAAACCTACCGGGAGTCAAACGGCCTATTTGGTGCGAAACATCGACAGCGAACATTCGACCATACCTACCATTGCCTTATCGTGTCGCAGCCTTCAAAGCATAACACGAACTAAGTCACCCCGGCGTTCGTACAACAAGAAGAATAATGACGACAAAGTTTTTCTGGCCATCTATAAACAAAGACGTAGGTATATGGGCCAAGGCGTGCATCAGCTGTCAACGAGCGAAAGTTCATCGACACGTCATTAGCCCGCTCGGTGAGTTTCAACAATCATCTCGTTTTGAACACCTGCATGTGGACATAGTTGGGCCACTCCCACCATCAGATGACTATAGATACTTAGTTACTATGATTGACCGCTGCAGTAGCTGGCCAGAGGTAATACCTACTCGTGACGGTAACGTCACGAGTAGGTATTACCTCTGGCCAGTTAGTACAATTTCTGTCGTACAAGGCCTTCGCGACCGTTTCGCGTCGGTCGCGTCGCGAAGGCCTTGTACGAGGGATGGATATCGCGGTTTGGATGTCCTCTACGACTTACTACAGACCAAGGGAGACAGTTCGAATCGTCTTTATTTCAAGCTTTAATGAAGAAAATAGGCATCACTCGAATACGTACTACTGCATTACACCCGCAAGCTAATGGAAAAATCGAACGATGGCATCGATCTCTAAAAGCGGCACTGATGGCAAGAGCAACCAATAACAGATGGATCAATGAATTACCTACAGTATTACTAGGACTTCGCACCGCCCTACGTGAAGACTCAACCGTCAGCCCGGCCCTGATGACATACGGATCTATGTTACGCGTCCCATCTGATTTCTTCGCGCCTACCAAGCCGAAAATTGAAGATGCGGAATTTGTCCGTCAGCTGACTGAAACAATGTCGTCATTATCACCAACATCAACAAGGCAAGCGTCAAGATCAAACACATTCATATACAAAGACCTCGGGACATGTACGCATGTGTTTGTGCGCAACGACATCGTGCGCAGACCTCTCGTACCACCATACAACGGACCATATCAAGTACTTCAACGCAGTACCGACGGCAAGCACTTCACAGTGCAACTTCCGCTTCACACCGCAGTAATTTCAATCGACAGATTGAAGCCAGCCCATCTACTCAACGAGGAAGGCTCGCCAGAAAACATAATATTAACAAACACGCCAGCTCCGGACACATCACCCATACCATGGCGGACAGCCTCATCACAGTTATCATCTTCACCGCGAAATTCGTACGTCACCAGATCCGGCCGCGCGGTGAAACAAAACGTACGCTTCGCTTAGGCGGGAGTGATGTGGCGTATGTATATACGCACAGGCAACATATAACTTTACGAGGAACCTGGAATCGAACGGAGCATCGTACAACTAGCCGCGCCGAAACCAAGCGACGCGCGAAGGTGATCGAACGGAGCATCATATGTCTAGCCGCGACGATATTAACATTCACACTGGTGACGCGCGAAGCTTCCCTCTGCCTTTTATACGTGGCACTACTTTTATACTCGCGAACAGATTTCCAAGAAATCATTCGTAAATGTTAGATTTTTATTTACTTGTCACTGATTGGTGTAAATAATTATTGTACACATTAGTGTTAGCGTTACTTGCAATAGGATATAAGATAGGTGAAAAATTGAAAATATATTCTCAGTTGAATCAGTCTGCGTGTTTCATTATAACCCTAACGGTTACCAGCTACGGACCTGGCTTCTGCCCGCCGGCTGGTAACGCGTTAAAAACATTAAATGTTATAACATGTTAAGTAGAAAAGTGCCTAAACACAAACATGATTGTGCATTGAAACGTTTTAGAAAAGATTTTTTTCCATGTAGCTGGTACGTAAAATCTTGAATTCTCGGAATAGGGTAGCGATCGGGTACTGAAACGGCGTTCAATCTTCTATATTTGCCACACACGCGTAGCGAACCATCCTTTTTCTTAACGACGTGAAGCGGGCTGGCCCTTGGACTCTTTGACGGTTTACAGATTCCCATCTCCATCATCTTCTCAAATTCTAGCTTCGCAGCTTTGTATTTATCGGGCGGCAGGGGGCGCGGCCTTGAATAGATTGGTTGGCCTGTTGTTTCTATGCGATGAGTTACGTTGTGCTTAGTCGGAGTTTTGAGTGACATGGGTCGCAGTACGTCGGGATATTCTTTCAAGATGTCGTGATAGGGGTGATGGTGGCTGATAACGTATACGGCTTCCTCGGTGCTATGTATTTTGATGGTGTGAACGCTAAGGTCGGTAATGCGGTCGATGAGTTTTCTTTGATGTCATGTATGATCGACAAGTAATTTGTGCTTCGCTAAGAAATCTGCGCCTAGTATTGATGTTTACACGTCGGCCACGGTAAATGTCCATTTAAAGCTTCTGCGTAGACCTAGGTTGAGTTCGAGTGTGCGCTCACCGTAGGTACGTATCTCTGTACCGTTCGCAGCAAACACTTTGTAGGTACTTTCAATCGGCTTCACGTGTTTCTTGTTTCTTGCGACTAATACGGATATGTCGGCACCCGTGTCGACTAGAAACTTCTCTCTGTTGTTAAGATCGATAACGCAGAGGCGGTAGCTTGGTTTGCTAACATCGACGCCCGCCATAGTCGATGTATTGTCTAGTTTTCCTGCTTCTTTTTTACGCACGGTTATTCGCATCTACGGGCTTCATCTCCATAGCACAGGTGGTAATAACACAGCCAGTCGGGATCGCCGGGTTTGTGGTTTAAGCGGGCATGGTATCTCGAGTTCGATCGTGATCGGTTGTTGCTATGCGAACGAGTGACGCCATAGCGATACGACGCATGTTGTTGATTGGTTCGAATCTCGGCAATCTCCAGCGTTAGTTTTTCTATTTGTTTATATAATAGGTCGAACTGTAGATTTTCTGTGGTTGGGTGAGTTGGGCAATGTAAACACGACGGGCTTGATGTGTGCGCCGGCGTAGGGGTTGTAGTGTGGACTGCGGCGACTGTTGCGGGTTCGAAATGTTCAACCATTTTGTCGGCCATCACAGCTAAACATTCTAGCGGCGATTCGGTGTTCACGGAGAGTACGGCGCGGACTTGTGCGGGTAATTGGTTGAGCCACATAACTTTTAGAGCTTCGTCGGTTAGTAATTTACCGCTCAAATCGCGCATCTTACGTAATAACTGGCTAGGTTTCATGTCGCCGAGTTCTAGGCCGCTGAGTAATTTCTGTAGCTGACGATGATCTGATTCTTGGTACGTCGATATCAGTCTGTTCTTTAGCGTAATGTACTTGTTGGTCGATGGCGGGTTTAATATGATGTCGCCAATTTGTTCGAGGTCGCTACAACCTAGCAACGGGACGACGAGGTTGAATTTCTGTTCTTCTCCCATTTTGCTGGCGGCGACGGCGGCTTCAAACTGTGCGAACCACAGTCGTGGGTTTTGACGTCAGAATGGTGGTAAACGTGCAGGCAGTGAGATTGTAGCGACATCACCGTGGGGAGGGGTCGTTACTTGCTTGTCGGTGAATTCTTGAGCTTTTTCTTGTGCCATGACGATATGGTAGCGTATTTGTACGTCTAGATTTGACTGAAAACCAATAGATGTTGGGTGTCGGTTCAGTGAACCGATATTAAAACAGCAATAGAACGATGAGAGGTCAGGGGTCACCAATTTAACGCGTTACCAGCCAGCGGGCAGAAGCCAGGTCCTTAGCTGGTAACCGTTAGGGTTATATTGAAACACGTAGACTGATTCAACTAAGAATATATTTACAATTTTTCGCCTATCTTATATCCCATTTATTAGTCATGCAAGTAACGCTAACGCTAATGTGTACAATAATCATTTACACCAATCAGCGACAAGTAAACAAAAATCTATCATTTACGAATGATTTCTTGGAAATCCTTATGCGTGTGTGCGTCCAGCGCGGCGGTCCTTTCGCGTCTGTTCGCGAGTATTAAAATAAAGCCACGTATAAAAAGCAGAGGGAAGTTTCGCGCGTCACCAGTTCGAAAGTTGATGTCGTCGCGGCTAGTTGTACGATGCTCCGTTCGATTCCAGGTTTCTCGTAAAGTTATATGTTGCCTGTGCGTATATACATACGCCACATTACTAAAAATATTCTTAACCAGAATGATGGCATAGTAGCGTACGTCCGTAAAGAATTACGTGTCGCGCCCTTTGAGCCACAAATAGTTGAAGGTAACTATTTAGTGTTAGATACTGAGGCTTCAGCATTATATGTTCTTTTAGACCACCCTGTTACAGCAATCCCCGCAGATACATTGAATCACTTGATGATGTATTCAATAATATTCGTAATAAGGATATTATTTTTACCGGAGATATTAATATCAACACCTTGCCCCATAGTAATAGTGGGAGCTATGTAAATGACTATTTATTTCTTATGGCTTCACATGGCCTACATCAGGGTGTAACAGTTCCAACAAGGCTAACAAGTTGTTTAGACCACTTTATGATTAGGACAAAGGCTTAATGGCAGACCTTAGAATTCCCAGAACTAACAGACCATATCCCTATTCTATTGTATTTAAAACATGTGTGCCATTAAAAATAACAAGTATCTCACTACCACTTCTTTGGACTGTAGCTCTGCCATCGAGGAACTGAGTATAATAGATTGGTCAAACTATTACAAGCTAACAGATGTTAATATAGCGACAGACGCCCTAATCTAACACCATTCAGACCATCATTAGCAAGTGCTCAAACGTGACGACTAAAAGGAAAAGAAAAGCCCCACTGAAACCCTGGATCACAATAAGCGTCATCAGATCAATTAGAAAAAGGGATAGGCTACACAAAAGATCCAAAACCCATGCGAATGATGAAGATCTTCGACTAATCTATATCAAGTTTAGGAATATTTGCAACAAAATTATTAAATACCTAAAAAAGCAGTACTATCGAACAGAACTCGAAAAAAACAGCGGATACCTAAAGAATACATGGAATATTATAAAAGATATCTGTAACATAAAGAAAAATAAAAATACTCCGGAAGGAGCTGTTGTCAATCAGCAATTCACCAACCAAATCCTTAAATGAAGTAAATACATATTTCACAACTATTGGTACTAACTTGGCCGATGCAACACTACAGAAGATTGCCAAAACGGAAGTCGAACTGGCTACGCAAGTGCACCAACATAGATCACCGCTCACCTCCATGTCATTTGCACCAACAGACCCGATAGAGGTGGACAGCATTATAGAGAAGAAAGAAGAAAGAAGAAAAGAAAGAAAAATGTTTTATTTGAACCTCCATACACACATAATTTAAAAGAAAACAATATTACATACAATTTAACAGAAGGCGGTACATGGAGATCAAATTAGGCACTGCGTCAGCTATTGTTGCAGTATAGACTACAAAGCTGGTATTCTCGCAGGCCTACTAAATAATAATTTATTATAAACCAATACATAATAAAATAAACATACAAAACATTGAATAAAAATAATAAATATAACCTCATAACAATATATTTATATTATCTTCATATATTATGTAATATATATAGATATATGTATATATATAAACGTAAATAGTCTATATTCATTAGCGTAATATATAAAATTATGTTATACTACAAAATACAGCATGTGATACACAAAAAAATAAAAAAATAAACAAAAGCAATAACGAGAAAAACAAAGGAACAATATAATAATAATGCTTTCTTGCCTGTCGAAGGTCCTGGAAAACTTGTTAACCGAAGGTCAACTATCTCGAAAAAGACAAGCTACGAACAGACAAGCAGTTTAGTTTTCGTAAAGGAATCTCCACGAACGATGCTGTTATAAAGTTAACATCAACAATAACCAGACAAATTGATGCGGGGAATAAGGTTATCGGAGTATTTTTAGACCTCAAAAAGGCATTCGATACGGTGTCAATTTCCATTATTTTATCTAAACTTTATAGCATCGGCGTTAGGGGCCAAGTCCACCAATGGTTTCGGGACTTTTTGACGGGCCGGGACCAGAGTGTGCGGGTTGATAACAACATGAGTGACTGTGCTGCGTGCACTTTCGGTATTCCGCAGGTAAGTACGATTGGTCCGACTCTTTTCCTAACGTATATAAACCATCTTGCGGCATTGGACCTAGTCAATGCAGAAATCTTAATGTTCGGTGATGACACTGTTATCCTTTTTCACGGTAGAACATGCAAAAGAAGTGACCGAAGAAGGCCTCGCTAGGTTACTCGTTGGCTAGAGCACAACCTCCTGACACTTAACACCACCAAAACAAACTACTTATGTTTCACAAAGACTAGTGTTACTCGCCCAGATACAAAATTTAATATAAAAATACATACCTTTCCCTGCAACCAGAATTATCAGCGCCGTAATAACTGTCGATGCGACTTTCTGACAAGAGCTACTTTCGTAAAATACCTAGGAGTAACAGTGGATGATAATTTACGCTGGGATCAACATATCTTTAAGTTGAGTAGTAGACTACGAAAGAGCATCTATATATTTAAACAACTAAGAGACGTTGCATCTCCCAAACTTCTAATACGAACATATAAACTATTGTATTTCTTCCTGGGGTGGCGCAGCAAAAACAATAATGATCGAGCTGGAACGCGCACAACGTGCAGTTTTAAAAGTTTTGTCGTTTCTACCATTTCGACACTCAAAAACTGCAGTATATAGGGTTACTGAAGTTTTAACTGTTCGAAAACTATACATATTCCAAGCATTGCGTAGGTACCACCGCATTTCAATCCCTCACTTACCAAAAACCCTCAAAAGACGATTTCGATGTCCAGTACCACCCACCAAATCCAGCTTCGCACAACGGCACTATGACTATAATGCACCCCGTATATATAATAAAATAAGTGACAGAGACTACACATAAAGTGAATAACTATATGTACAGTAAGTATCTGTTAAGTTATCTTAAATCAATTGACTACGACCAAGTAGAATCTCTTGTCGCAAATGAATTTATTTAACCATGTTTTAAACAAATTCATTAGAAACAAAGTTTACAACGTACACACTCATACTCGCATAAATACACGCACACACGCACTCACAGACACACTCACACGCACACAGACACACATACACACACACACATACACACACACATACACACACACACACAAGTGTGTAAGACACAAAAACACGCAAAACAACAATGACAAACCAGCCGTAAAGAAAAATGTAATTATCATTGTTATATCTAAAAACTTTGCAACCTTTTTGTTTTGTTTTCATATATTTTTTTCTCTTTCTAATCTTCTGTATCTGTAAATATAACATTATAAGTTAACATGTAATGTGGGAAGGAACTGTCTGCTGAGATACAGGTTAATAACTGAAAACAAAGCTTTTATTTGATATATCGCACGCTAAAATAAACTACCTACTTATAACTTAGTTTAATCAATGACATAATTAACATAATATATACACAAATTATTTACAAGAAAATATAAACTAAAGAGAAAAATAAAACTGCAGAATCAAAAGGCGTCATAATATTCCTCCGCATCGTCGTCAATTGGCAACGTGCCCAGAAGTCTGGTAGCATTGCCACGTTGAATGGCAATACTTATTCTTTGTGTAAAGAAAATACCAGCCCTCTGGTCACGCGAAGCGTCGATGAGCCTCTTAGCTAGGTCTCTATAAACAGACCTAGCACAGTTTCAGTTTCGACACCAAACAGCTCAAATATGTACTCACCAATAAGGTTTAGATATTTACGCCGTTTGAGCGTCTCCGCTGATGCAGCAGCAGCACCAGCGCAACCCGCTGTGCTAGAAAGATGTGATGGCGCAAGGGTGTCGACACAAGTTGCGTCCCACACCAAAGGCCTACCCATTTTCCATGATAGTAATGACATACCATCTGGTCTTTTGCCATCGTCGCGTACCAAGCCGTGACGTTCAAGCTGAGCCGTGACGCCAGCGGTGACAAGAGCTCGACGGAGTATGTTATTTAGGTTGGCAGCACTCTTGCTGCATGATAGGCCATGGTGACCAAGACTGTCGACGGCTTCTCCACAAAGACACCGATGCGGAGAAACACAAGGAAAACCTAAGCGCAAACAAGAAGCAATGCGGAAGGTCGTAACGTCCAACATGGTACCTATGTTGGACGACGGGAGCGCCTGAAGCCAAAGGCCCGACTTCCACTCTCCCACAGCCAGCAAGCGATGTATTTATGAGATTTTCTCGAACTATGCCGCATAACGGCCCATCCCACTGACTCTGAGAGAGGCGGTTTTCGGGTAAATCAGTGCTTGGGCAAGCAAGTCTCCAAGCGTTTACGGGGTCGGTCATGCACAGCACCTCAGAATTAACCAGTGTAGGTGGCAAGATTTTCCTGATCAATTCCTCCGTGCTATGGACCGAAGATAGGAACGCTGGTAAACTTACATCAGTAATTTTTCGAATGCCGAGGCCGCCCAAGCGAACTGGCAAGCTCGCTTGTAGCCACACCCGGTCGTTAATGGCCACATTTAAAAGTTTAATAAGAGTGTTCTGTATAATTTTATCAATTTTTGCTAGAAGTGTCAAATGTTTCCAAAAGTGTGAAGATCGAAGGGCATGCGTATATTTAGGGACGAAAAGACAGTATCGAATAATTGTAAAAGCCAAATGTATATTAATTTTGAATAACCTGTCGGACGTTTCACAAAAATTATAAATTATCAAAACCTTTATCTAAAATTGGGGACCCAAGGAGGCGAAGAGAGGTTTTATCTAAAAGTTTAATATTAGGTGCCAAAGAATTGAATTTAGTTAATACCGATAGTTTATTGATTTTATTGCTGACAAAGATTTCACATTTGTTTGGATTCAGATCCAAATCTATTAACTGAAATTTATTTTTTAAAACTGCCTAGTCTTGTATTACTGTAGGTATCTACATCGCCTCCTAGGGTGCCATCGTCTAGGTACCAGATATTAAATTTTGAATTTAGCTGCTTAATGATGGGGCTATGAATAGCTAAACTAAAAATTACTGGCTCAAGAGGGTCACCTTGTTGACAACTAACGGCTGATTCCAAAAGGTTTTCCTTGTAGATTAATTTTGATGGATACCTGTAACATTGCCAATTGAACTTATAAATTTTGGGGTTTCTAATTTTACTTGTGTCAACAAAGTGTGCCTATTCACTGAGTTAAAGGCATTCTTTAAACCCAAAGCCAAGTTGTAGGGGCTGGTTGGTTAATAACTTAGTTCAGGGGACAGTGCTTCTATGTAAAAGTGTTTTAAACATTTTAAACGAACTTCACAATTGATACATTTTACTAGTTGTTTAGGTTAATTAAAAATATGTGTTTTTATTTATCACTTTACTCTATCTTATTTGTATAATTTCTATCTATATAAGATCTGAGAATGCCATGTATATACGTGTTTTTCATGTTAATTTGTTATCGTGTTCATTTATTTTTGTGATATCCATTTGATTTCCTTGTGTTTACTTGTTTTCGTGATGTTCATTTGTTTGTCCAAACTGCCTAATAATTCGGAATATAGTTTAATTTGACACTTTTTTATGTAAGGTTTTGGCTGGATCTGTACTTGTTAAAATTTAGATTATTGACTCCACCAACTAAATGGAACTATCGGAATTCGTAAATCCTATAGGACTCACCAATGGAGCCATATAAACTTGAGAATCTCATTGGACCCATCAATGGAACTATTTAGTGGAACCAACAGTCCAAAACCTGAAACGTGACGGTTAATTAACTACAATTTTATTTTATACTGGCAGCACTTTGTTTTGCTTCAAGTTGCTTCTGACACTGACACATGACAGTGGTCGAAGTAAGTTCAGTAAGTTGCTAAAGCGAGGTACGTAAAAGTTGAAGTTTTATTTAACGGTAAAGCCCCATTTAAATTCTTATGTTAACAATCATTTATATTGATGGGCTTTATCTCAGTTATTGAAAATGGAATTGGAATTGACATTAAAAGAAACCAGTAATGGTCTTAAAGCTCAACGGGCAACAGAACGCAAGAAAAGTGCAGACAGCTTAAAGGAATTTCTTATGCGAAATGCTGTGCCTTCCCTTTTAACCGAAAATACTTTAAAAGAGAAAGGCTATTCATGGAGTAATCTTTTTGATGACATAAACGAATACATCTTGAAGGTATATAAAATTTTATATTTAATAAAACATTCACAAGCTTAAAATTCAAGTTAATAAATAGAAGACCCTGAATAAAGTAATAATATAGAAACGATATAAAACTTTAAATACCGCTTAAACACCTGCTGTTACAGGAGGCTGAAAAATATGAAACTTCTAAAACTTTTGAAAATATCACAGGACCATTATGTGCAAATTTATTACATCTATGTGTCACTAAGTCTAATAAAGGTAATAATTAAATATACTACTAATCTTTTTTATCTGACTTATCTATTTATGAAAAGCATGTTTAGTGTGTATTTAATGTAGTTTTAGTCTTAATACATTAAAAGATACATTTATCATTATTAATTGATGAGATTATATCATAACTTTTTACCTGAACATCTTGGTTAAAATTTTATTTTACATAATATTCCCTTACATTTACCAAATGTTAAACATTGAAATTAAAATACTTTATATGGATAAACAATGTGATAAAATTTGTATAAAGTAGTTTAATTTCAATTGTTATTATACAATTTGTTTGGCATTCGAAACTTTGCTCTTACTTGTTAACCGTAAATTAGCAACAAAAGGTTTTTCCAGTGTCTTAGGCTATTGCTATGTGCATTCACAATATCATAACAGTGTATTTCCAAAGTATCTAGCAAGAATGTATTTAAAACTTAAATTAATAATAAGTTATTTAATATGTATGTATCTATACTAATAAATTAGTTAATACTGCAAGTAGGCTTTTTCCTGCTTGCTTACTGCAAGTCCTGTTCAAAAAACATAGAAATTTTTTTTGGATCTCTGGCTGTGTTATGTCGTTAAATAACAAAATGACACAATTTAATAAAAAGTAATGTTTAACAACTTCAGTTCTTTCATTAGAGTTTAACCAGTCAGGTTTCCTTAGATAAGAAGCTCATCAAAAGGACTTGAAACCTTGATGTCAGGACTCATTTTAAGACCCCGATGGTCTTTAGACCTCTGTGAAAATGAGTCCAGTTCTTGAATTTAGGTCTTATACTGTCCAAGTGCTTGCTAACACTACTTGCACATGGATTATTGGTTGGTTTAATGGGATATTTAGAAAGCTAAGCAATGAAAATTGTAATATTACACTGAGAAGTCTGCTTGTAGCCTGCTACAAACATTATTTTGGCTCCAACTAAGCTTCCTATAGAATCTAACCTATTTAAAAGTTCAATAATACAGCATACAAGGGTTAGCCACCAAACTTAAAATTTTGTACATGACTTATTCAAAGGATGTAAATATGATCTGTAAGAAGGTAATAGGGGTGGAATATTGTATAAAAATTCTATGGGTGATTCAACTATTCATACCATCTGTAGGATGCTCTACGCTGCTAGAATACATACCTATATCTATAAATATGGTTAAAAGTGATAAAAGGCCAGAAAGGATAACAACATGTAAATTGTATGATAAAAATACAATACGGGCAGTGAGACAAAGATAACATAGGGAGTATGCAGTAATCAGGTGATATTCTTTTTGCAGCTAAAGCATATATTAAATGTGAGAAAATAACAGACATATGTTTGTATGTCTTGAATGATAATCGCCTGGCTAAGGCTATTGGTGATAGTTATCTAAATTTGTTGTTTAAAAATGTCCTCCCATGTGAATACTACTTAGGATATATATCACCAAGTACATGGAAAGGTTAGTACTGTTTATAAATGTGGTTTTTTTCATTCTTTGACAAAGGGTTTTGTCATTTATCTATACTATTATAAAAATCTGAATAAGCAGCAGTCTATGCATTAAAATCATTGAAAGAAATTACCTATGGTTTTTTCTTCCTATTGGTTTGTTTGTTTAAGCTTTATATAAAAACTACAGAATGTATCTTTTGCAATATTTTAGTTTATCAGCTTTCATGCAGGCTTCAATCTAAATTTTGGTGAAAAAATTTTGGTGTTTAAAAAGTGTTGTTTTGTAATATAAATTGTTTTTACGTCATCATTAAGCATGCAAATATGAGCCTGTAATAGGAAGTTTTAATTTGTTTGCTTTTCATAGTTATTAATAACTTTTGATAAAATCTATATTTATTTAAATAAAAACATTATTTGCTTATCTGTATCTAAAACCTTTGCATATAATATCATGTTATATCCTCTTTAACAGATACATACCTATTTGGTGTAAACTGGGACAAAATGGAACTTGACATTAATATAGAGCCTAGTCTCATTGGGTGTAGAAAAGCTGACTTACATTGTTGTTCATGTTGGAGTTGATTTGGGCAGTTTTTTATGCAACAATTGTGTATCAAAACATAAATAATAATAATAATATTGACATTCCTATCCTTCCAGGTTTGCTGGATGTTTGTATAGCTGCATGTTATTCCAATAATTCAAAATTAGATAGCTTTACTAAGCTAAGATTAGTACTCCTTGTTTTGAAAACTGGAAAGGATAATTCCCAGTTTGTTAGACCAGTCATTGATGCTTTACCAACTCTAGAAAAATACTTCATGAAGATATCAAATGACAAGAAAGTACAAGATGTTATTACAGAGTTAATTGCATTGCTGTTGGAAATGGTAAAGTTATAGATGTGTTATTTTTATATATGATCCCATGAGTAAATTTTCCGGGTTAAGTTATCTTATCTTATCTTGTGTGGGGGCCAGTCAGTACAGACCGGCGACACTTCGACCCAAAGGGTTTAGTTTTACGGGTTAAGTTAAATTAGTTTGACTATTATGAAACTCGGCAACCATTGAGTTAATATGTACTACTTATTAGATAGTGGGGACAACTTAACTTGATTATTTTTAACATGCGTTAGAGTGCATGCTCTCTAACTCACTTATTGTTAGTGTTATTATTATTTATTATTTCAGCCTGTGTTATCTTTTCTCTTTTCTACATATCCCAGTTATGCGCTAGTTTGCACCAGTCTCTCATATAGCTATTTAATTCGTCCCACCATCAACATCTTGGTTTATCGCGTTGCCTCTTAGCATCATCTGGGATCCAGTCTATCCTCATTTTAGTCCAAACCGGTATGCGGCAAACGTATCCAGTCCAATCCCATTTGAGTTTTGCAGCTTTCTGGGTCTGCAATTTGTCTTACAGAACGTATTGTGATATTTTCATTCCAGTCTGTTAGCTGTACTCTTAGGGTCCATAACTCGCTGGCAAACCCTTAGCTCGGACCTCTGCTAACCAGTCAAAGAACATGTTTATGCACCATACGTGAGAATGGAAAGAATGCAAATGTCTATGAGTTTCCATTTATGACATTAGGTAAGGTCTCCTTGCATGAGATCCTTCATCGACCAGTAGCTCCTCCAGGCGTTGACGATACGTTGGGAAATTTCTTTCCTTGTCTCGACTGAAACTACTACTACTAGTCCTAGATATAAATATTCTTGAAGTATATATGCAATCTCCACACCCGCTACGTCTATACGTAGGACTATTCCTATTTAGGTGCTATTAGTCATGCTTTTAGTTTTAACATTTCATCCGAAGTCCAATGTCGAGTCTTGCCTTGTGCAGGTTGTTAAGCGTGATACCTAATTCCGCCACCAATGCGCGACGACAGCAAATCGAAAGTTAGTCTCTTTTCACCGTCGACTATGCCTTTATGAGACCACCTGCCCGATAACCTTTTAATCGCTTCTACAAGGGTGACAGTTAATTAATTTAGGGTATAGCGGGAGTCCTTGTTTTACTCTAGTTTAAAGTATGTAGCTAGCATTTATGTCTTGAGCGTTAAGGCATTGAAATGTTTAGAGTGTAAAAAAGATCAGTGGTAGATAGGCCCCGGCGAAAACCCAGCTTATTCAGAGCAAGACTGGTGCAAATTCGGTTTTCTATGATTTTAATAAAACAGTGGGATATTAGCTTTTTTATGAGTGTAAGTACTCATAAAAGAGACTTTTAGTACTTCTTAATTAACTTTGCACACTTTCGAGTGCAAAATCAATTGAGCAATACTTCGTTGTAATAACTATATAGCTCAGACTAAGTGAGTTAGAAAGCAAGCTCTCCAACGCCAGATACAAAGAATTGAGTTGCGTTATCTCCTCCAGTACGTAGTAAGTATATTTATTTACTTACATGGTACTTATTTACTCAACGGTAGCAACAACGGCAATTAGCATGTTTTCTTTTACATGAAACTTAAAGTACAGCTGGCGAAAGGTCGATGCTATATATCTGTCCTTCTCCCTTCGGTTTATTTAGGAGTGAGTGTATGTAATAGTTAGGTATAATGCTTTGTTTCAGCTATCCTCAGAATATCGCTTAACTATGTGCCATTTCGTGGAAACTATGTTACCACCAATATTAAAATTCTATGATCAAAATAAGGATCAAAAGAAAAAGGTAATATTAATTTTATAAACAATATTATGTTAATAACTAGTTTCTGCTTATGACGTCAATTCAGTAGTCTACATTTACTTATAAGTTACGTGTGTGCTAAGTTACAGCTAAGTTTCATTAAGATCGGTTTAGCTATGACCAAACAGACAAAAGTCTGAAAACAAGTGTTATAAAATTGTTTGTATATGTTATTGTAGAATGTAAATAACTTGCTGATCTTAGTAAAAGGCTTTCACCTAGATATTACAGACAGATGCTTTGATTTTATTTATACGTATGTATGTGGATGATAATTTTAAGTGCATATGTCGCATCATATTGTAATAGTTATGTTTTAATGCACTTATTAGATATCATATCTATGTTACGTTCGATAACTTCAAGACTTAAAGATACCGATGCGTAATGTATAACGCTATACCAACTTTGCATGGACGCTTATACGATTAGGTATAATTCGAATACAAATGTCCACATCTCTACTTCAAGAACTTTTTATTCCCACTAAGGGCCGGTTTTTCACTCGTCAGATAACTTTTATCTGAAGTATAAATATCTATGTCGGTATGACATATTTTTTATACAAAAACTGTCAAAACGTCAAACATATACCCCAGATAAAAGTTACCTATCTGCCGATTGAAAAATCGACCCTAAGAATAATAAGAACCTGTTTTGTGATGACTTTACAAGCATTCAAATAACAGGGACAAAGTAGGGTTTCCTAGCATCCGTCGATTGACGTTCCATCGAAGATTTACTTTATCGATGGGTTGTTACAGCGAAAGGTCAAATTTCTTACCGGATCATACATATAGGACAAATAGTTTTTCCCGTGTGTGGATGGAACTGCAGGACATGGACGCAGGGGCAGTAGTGTACTGAGATAACTTGAAGCACTGCTTCTTCACATTTATTTGCATATGAAATGTGAAGATGATTAATGTGAAAATTTTATATATCATTTATTTAATCCTAAGTTGTTAATTTAGGTTTTAAATATTGTCCAAAAATTCAGCCTGCAAACGAGAATATGCTGATGAATTAGTCATATACTTTCTTTGTTTATTTAATAAGTCATGTCCTGCACTAGGAATGATTTCATGTGTTACACCCAGTGTGTGCGTATACTGACCAGACTCGTAACAACCATTTGCGGATCACACAGATTTTTGTCTCGTGTGGGGACCGAACCTACAATACTCGGCTCTCGACCACTTAAACCAATACGCTATGAAACAAATGCTAATTAATTTTTTAGATAATGCTGTTCAAGTTATTATATTTAGCTGTTGCGCTTCACCATCCACAAGGAAAACGCCAGAACGAAGAAGGGAGCTTGGCAAACAATTGGGAACAGTGGAACAGATATTTGAATAGTATTACTGAATTAATATGCCTAGAAGTAAGCTATATGCAAAAGGCTAGGCGACAAAATGATAGAATGTTACAAAATAGTTCATATTTCCATGATTTAGCTGCAGCAGTTCATTATCAGGTAATAATTATATCATTTTATTTTATTATTAAATAAAGGCTTTGGCCTGGATCCTATATTAAAAAATATGTAGTGTTAGCCATGGACAGTAAAATATGTCTAAAATTAACTATCTGCAGGTAAAACGACTCGTTACTTGAGTACCGCGCCTATGTGTTTAAAGAGACTCAAAACGATTTGTAGCGGAATATTTTTCTTACTTTTCTTATCTAGTAAACAACGAACTCATTGTAAAACCAGGTTCTGATTTTTGGCTATATTCGTTTTTTAGTAAATAGAGATGACAAAATAGAGAGACTTTACATAAAGATAGCTTTATATGTATTGTCTTTATCTATCAGTATGCCATATTTTTTTACTATTATAGAAATATAACTATACATGATACAAATTAGTTCTCTTGGCCTTATGAATCTATATTGGATGGGTCGTCTAGCTAATCTTATTTAAATATGGTTGAATATCAGTTTTCTACGAAGCGGCCACCGGACCGCCGAGGGATAAGGAAATTCTAATTCTAAGCTAGATGTCAGAATATCTGAGAGAGAGCACTATCTACTCATATAGATTATCAATGAGGTTGATGACAACTACTTTTGTAGTTTTATTTTCTAAAGAGACACGAAAGGAGAGAGGGCTGGTGTGACTAATTAACCTCTGAGTCTTCTTCGAAGAGGATAATGAAAAGACTATGTGGGTCTGTGTGTCGTACGTTAGTGACAGGCATGGCTCCGGAACCACTGGACCGATTAACTTGTAACTTGGTGTGCAGACGCCTTGGGGTCATCCCTCGGTCGAGTTTCAATATGGGCCCTGTGGGTCAAAATACTTCCGAGATATAGGGGTCACAAGGTCATAAGGTCAGGGGATATCCACCAACAGAGTGATTTGGATGTCCAAGGGAGAGACTTTTGCCCAGCAGTGCGACATTACAAAAAGTCATGTGAAGACAAAGAGGCTGAATCCTGGGTGTGTACACCCATCTCGTTGTTATTTGTTACCCATCGCGCATGACGGTAGTGAAGTTGAGTCGTTCAGCGCATCACAGCGTCATAGACACCTCTTGTTCTACCAGTATAAGTAATTTAGTTAGTGAAAAAAACATGAACTATCGAACGCGTTAACTCTCGCTTTCTTTTTTTATCCCACATGGTGGTGGGGTCAGCCATCTTTGTATTCTGGTTCCACTTCGCCCTGCCTTTGACGTCTTCTTCAGAAGCGTCGACTAATTAATAAAAATAGAATGTGTTCAGGATCATATGGACACTTCGAGTTCTTGTTGGTTATATCTAGAACTACTGCCACTTGTGTCTCATTCGCATAAAGTCCTATTATAACAAAATGACCCACTCGCAAATTGTCATGTGTGTACCAACTGGTGTAAAACAAATAAAAATCAAACATTAATTATATTTATTACTTTTTCATTAGTTAGTATGCATGGGATAGTATGCGAATGGGATGTTTTGCGGATTATGCGATTGGAACATTACGCAAATGCGTAAAAAGTTATAAGCAGCGGTAGCCCAATGGATAAGGCATTGGACTTGCGATCGAGAGCTCGCGGGTTCGAATGCCACCTATTGCACTATTGACGTGAACCCACTCCTAACACAAACCTTCTAGCTTAGCTGGAGGGGTTAACAAGAATACTAGTAATTTGAAACCCAAACAGCAAGGAATCACAAAAGAAAATTAAAGAGAAATTCTCATTTTGCGAATACGATGTTTCGCAAATAGCACGTTTTACGTCTTAACCAGTACTGAGTAATGCTTACACGAGTTTCTCAATATTAATTAACTATACTCATCTTCAAATTTTAATACTTACAGGTATTTGAACTGTTGGAAAGAAATGAGAATGATGATGAAAGCGCATCAAAAAGGCTGAGATTGAATTTCAACAAGAACAAAACGTTTAGTGACCTTGTGAATGAATTGCAACAGAATACTATACCATGGTATGTGGCAATGTGCATATATTCACATCTTGAATATCTTTGATCACATCTCCCTCCTAAAGCTTCATTTACACGCACGCACGCACGTTGAGCCGCTTGACTAGTGTATACGACTGAGGTCCTGGGATCGAACCCTGTGGCAGTAGTCCGCTAGTACAAGATGATGACCATGAGAGATCAGGTGGAGATTACCGACATCAGACTTTGTGTTTGAGGGAATAGAAAGAAACGACTGCATGGATGGCGTTGAAGTTTTAGTGGTCGACTCGCCGCTGCTACTGCGTCGAGTATCGTGGGTTCGAATCCCACACGGGACAACAATTTGTGTGATCCATAAATTGTTTCTTCGAGTTTGGGTGTTCTTTGTGTCCGTTGTTTGAATGTTTGGTCTCCGCGACACAAGAATTATCACAAGAGAAGAAGCTGGCTTTAAAAAAGAAGTCCACTTGTGTTTATTGTATATCATCTCCTGCGCAAGCACATAATTATTTATGACTATTATTATTATTATTATATTTATCTATCGATTATGTATTCCCACAGTTTAGCTAAAGCTAACACAGTCTACTAACGATCGCACAAATAGGTTGTAAAGAAGGATTACTGGACGAGACAGAGGAGGTTAAAATACCATTAGTAACAATCGTTGTTGACAGTTGTTAACAGACCATATGATTTAGCATTAGCTCGACTGCCGTATTACCAAAATACATTGTGCTTTGAATCACCAAATGTTTTCTTTTTTAGGATGGGCATCATACGTGTATATGTAAAAAAATATGGTGGCTGTGTATCAACCTGTGATTATTCATCACTACTTAACTGTCTTCAGACAATATTGTCAAATAATAGTAGTAATATCGACTGGGATGTGTTCGAAGAGCTAACGTGTTTGGTGTTACAAAACTTGTGTCATTTGAAGTACAAAAGCGATGAATATGATAACATATTAATATCCTTGTGGAATTCTTGCATCAGGTAAGATATCTGGATCACAATGATGTTAATGTGCGCACACTGAGAAATGCCTGTTTACTTTTATATATAATTGCCTTATTATAATATAATAATTGTATTATAATAAGGCAAAAATTATATATAACATAATTTGCGCTTGCGTTCGCAAACGATCGGTCGTGAAAACGTGTGGCACCGGGTTCGATTCTCGTGTCTGTATTTAATCTCTATTATTGATGGTTAAGATTGACTAAGGTAAATGATATCGTGGCGTTATTCAATCTATTTGTGTGTGGGCACGGCACACTTACTGAAACTTGACTAATAAAAAATAACACATAAAGCTGACACTTTCAAGGTAATAAAGCAATAGGTATATGTAATTGTAATTAAAAAATATTTGGTTACAGAAATTGCAATTCTATAAACGCATCACACAAAGCTGTACATGTGATTATACAACATTTACTTAAACCCGATACAGTAAAATGTACCCAAGCGCAACTTCTTCTCAAATTATATATCGAGAAAGATATGGCGGTGACCACACATAGTGTCAAAACGTTGAGCAAAGTATTCGAACATTGTTACAGCATATGTAGCGCCGAAGATATCAGAGTTAAATGCTTTTCATGGTTGACTGCAGGCGACCTCTCATCTATTTGCGTAACTAACATAACAGAATTACTTTTAAGATTAATTGCAAATGACAATGTGAATATTTCACCGTGTTCTAATATCACTTCTGAATATGAGGTGTTACGTGATATATTATTCAGTTCCAATGAGAAATGTATATTATTCAGCGAGTTTGAAATCGACGATAAAAAAACATTATCTCATCAGGAAAAACATCTTGGTCAAATTGAAATAGTTGCTATAGTAGAAAACCAAGCACATGACTACTTTAAAACTGTACTCATTGAAGCTATTTCAAAACTACGTCAAAAAGAAGTGGATTTATTACACTGTATCAAATTAATCAATATCATTGTTTCATATCTAAATATAGTTCTTAAATATAACATTAAAACTCGAGATGAAGTTGAAACTTTGGACATATTTGCTTTATTGACACGGGTGCTGACTCCGATGTACTCAACATTAAATGTTATGCTGCAGAGTAATGCGCAAATTCCGATAAAAATTAGCGCACTTCAACTTGTAAAACAACTTTTGATTTCTGAATTCGATTGCCTGATAACAAGTTTGGTACGATCGAGTATTGATGGTGATTTATTTCATGGCATCAATAATATATTAAATACAGAAGTTGAAAGTAATTTTAACGACGTATCCATTGAAGGAGATGAGGACGAAATGAATATTGAAGCTTTGAAACACAATTGTTTCTTCGTCCTGGCTGCGTATTCTAGAAAAGAAGCAGAGTACCGAGAGGAAATACTCAAACTTATATTAGACGACAGCGTGTACAATTATTCCACGGATTTACAATGTATATTTCAGACCATAGAAATATTAATAGATTCAACAGTTGATGATCCACCGTCAGGTAAATAGAATTTCTTACGAAAGTAATATTTTTCGTTTTTGAGTATTGTCGTACACTTTATTTTAATGTTTAATTCCAGGTTTAATTTTTACCATGATGCAAAGTATGTGTCTAAAGTTATATAAAAATTCTAAAGCATCTTATGGAATACTGAAGATATTGGTAAAAATAATAGACAAGTTGTGCCTAGATGATAGTGTTAAAAAAAACAACTGCGTCATCATGATTAAGAGTTATCTGTGTCTGTGTGCGGACATGTATTATCCGCCAGAGGTCGCATCTCTGGTTTATGAGTGCGCAGCTAAACTTATAGTGTTAAATTATAAACAAGATGGTGCTATAGATGGAGCATTTAAAGACGCTTTCATGAGTAAAATTAAAGGGAGTGTTCATAGCATGCGTTTATATTGCTGTTATTTATTGAAGTTGATAAGCAATTATTGGGGATATGATATAGAAACTCTATCGTCGGATTTGATGGAGATATTTTTGATAGATGTGAGTAATTTTTTGTTTACTTGGAAGTCTGGTGCTTCTACTTTAATATCCGGCGTCAAAAACGTAGTACATTACTTTTAGTACAATATCAGTCACTTAAAGTACTAATTCTACTCAAAGACAGGACATTGATATTGATTAATGTACTGTAAACGAAGAACCTTTTTTGACTATAAATGTATCCATCTTTTTTTGTTTTGTTAAATGATATCATTAAAATGGTAATTAATTTCATCAATCTTCATAGTTCTTTTCGGTATTAAATGAACACTTATGACAATAATTTAATTCTGTTACATAAAATGTAAGTAGAATTTTGTATCTTTGATCTGAAGCTTGTCAGATCATCAATTGCTTATGAAGTACTGATTTGCTGCTCGAATATATTATGTTGTATAACATTATTTCAGGTATCCGATAATGAGAATGAGTTGGTACTTAAAGATGAATCAGCCAACAGAACTGCTACAGTACTCCATTGCTTCCTTGCGCTGGCGCAATCAAAAACCTCAGCGATACAAAGTATAATGCTTGAAGTCATTCACTTACAAAAAACAAAATCTTTGGACAAACAGTTGGTTATGAAGGTTTTACGAAGGATCGTTAATAGCGCCGGCATAGACGATTTCAAAGATTATTTGAATAGTCATATCTTACCTGTTATATATTTTTGGTTTACTAAAAATAACACTGTAGAAGATTTGCCGATTGTTTTGTTTGGATATGATGATATAGATATGTTCATTGAAAGGCATAAGGGGTGGTTAATCTCGGGTGATATACTATGGCGAAAGGATGGAAAGGTGCGCGAGGGTGATATTTTAACATACATCGCAACTGCGCAAATACAGCCTATAGAAAATATTCTGGAGGTTAGTGCTTCAGGACCTTACCATATATACTTTAGCCATCTTGCACTTGTAATATTTACGATAAAATTATATATTTACTGGTGAAAACCACGAAAATGGTGAAAATCGCTCAGTGGGGAGACCAACAGACTGCAATGCAGAGGGTCTCGGGTTCGAACCCACGTCGCGCACCTCTGACTTTCGGAAGTTATATGACTTTTCGAAATTATGTGCATATTGATTGACAATTATCGTCTGCTCCGTGCTTCGGAGAGCACGTTAAGCCGTCGGTCCCGGCTGCCATGAACATCTATGGCAGACGTTATTGGTCAAGTGGAAGTCAGTGCCCTATAATATCCTGACACTGGTCTAGCCTTAGGATATCGTTAGCCTTCGGGTTGCGGAGGTCAGGTGGCAGCCGCTTCGTGTAAAAACTGATATCCAGTCAAATCCGGTTCGAACAGAAAAGCCGACCCAAGTGACTTGGGAATAATAAAGGCTAGGGAGAAGGTGAAAACCACGACTGTAATATCTGTACCTATTATTATTGTGCCCTAAACTAGCTTGAGAGCATTAACACTATAGTTTTCTATTAGATCACCACAGCGGCAGTTCTAGTCAAAATTTCAAGAAAATAGCATATTAAAGACGTTAGTCTTTAGTTTTAAGCGAAGAACAATATAACCACAATTATAAATAATACAAAAACTCATGAAGCTTCAGATATGAGTAGTCACCCTGAATCGGCTCGTGAAGAGCAGGCAACATACAAACGAAACTCATTTGACTCATTTCTTTTTCAGATGTGTTTTCCAAATATAATTGCTTTGTCTTTACCATATATTGTAAGTGAAAAATATAACATAGATTACTATCCTACGGATAAACAGAGCCATTTCAAAAAGGCTTTGAAGAATGCAAATAAAATGTTTAAAGAAACATGTGAAGTATTAGAAAATAACCGATGGAGCGGTCTGTTCGTTGAGAATGTGGGAGAGTTGGTGTTGTTAGCAGCAACTCATATGAGAGACTACGAAGATGCGGAAGTAATGTTTGATATTAAATTGACCCAGCAGCATCAATACTACAACTACCCTAAAAGAATCTTTGCAGCCATACTTGATTATTTTGAAGTAAGTATACTTTTACAGCAGATTTTGTAATACTTTACGCAAATTTATTTAATTATTGTTATATTCTTACAGACTCTTATAGATGAAAGCGTAATTCAATATCTATGCAAAAATCAAACAGCAACAATATTCAGAATTTTGTTTAAATTATGGAAAGTTGTAATACAAGAGAGTTTACTTGAAGGGAAGATACTGGCGCTGCACGCTTACGTCACTTTTATGAAAACTGTGCCACTGGGCTTCCCTTCCGACGCGTTTATGTGTAACTACGCGTGTAATAGTTTAACTCACGCGATAAAAAACTGTAGCGACACACATGAGATGAAGGCGTTCGTCAAAGCATCGAGGATCATGCTTGATTACCTCCTCCCTATTAAAGCGGCCGTGATGCGAAAATCAATGTTGGAGTTATTGCCCGTCTTGATTATTAAAAAAGAAGGGGGCTTCGAGCAAGAGTGCGGTTCGTTTTTAGACTATTTACTCAAGGATATGAAGGATTACTTAAAAGAAACTGAAGATGTAGTGGATTTTCTTAATTCTATGTCTCAAGGAGTTATAGATAACTACTGCTGCGATAATCTTACAGTGTTTGAGGAAAAATTAAAAGCTCATATAATAAGCTTAAACCGTCCAAGGTAAATATTATATTAGTATTACTCTGTTTGGTTTTATTTGTAATGTATTGATATTATTGGTTTTTTCTAGTCACGAAACATTGCTGAACATCCGACAATTTTTAATTTGTAATAAAGTAAATATACATAAGTTGTATAGTAAATTGGATAACATGAAATTTTCGGAAGATTGTGCTACCAGTTCAGTACATCAATTCACCCATGCACTATGTAATATTCTTAAATCAACAGCATATGATGAAAAGGTATTTATTATAATTAAATTATATTTGATAGGTACGTTTATGGCCGTTTGTTAGATCATTGTCTCGATTTAACGTGTCAAGCAAAGAGTTTATGTAAATACGTAATAAAACTTTTAGTAGCAGGATGGAGACTGGGCATATGACCTACAAACGGCAATATCTTGGATTTAAATTACTTGCAACCCAAAACTTCGATGGTGAAATGTGTATGTAATACATTTCTGTGAACCGATACATATATAGGATATATATCTATCTATATAGATATGAGTCTATGTATGTATGTGGATAGTACATATTGTTACGTGCTGGGTTGGACGGATAAGAATACAAAACAATATTACCGACTAAAACACGTTTTATTCTAGCACACAATTAACTTTAATACACAACAAACACTATACTACACTTTTCCACTGTGACTGCTTCAAACTCCGTAGTATTTTCGCTTCCGTTCGCTTCGATGAACAATTGACCGCTTACGATAGTAAACTGACTTGGCGGTGCGCGTGCGCTCTATTTATACGCGGGTAAAGCGCTTCTGAAGTTTTTCAGAAAACGTCACACTCGGCACGCAACAGCGCTATGATTCGAGAATGTGCCAGCGCTCTCTCCACTCAACTCGTACCGACAAATACGTAATTCCGTAAGATGTCAATAGATGGTGCTGTAATAAATTATTATTAGAAGGGACTGCCGACTCTTCCCCACAGTGCCGTCAGATGGCACTAGCCGTAACAATATATACATTTATAGTCACTTGTGCATATATACGGTCCTATGACTATTGTTTGCCATTTCCTGCGTTTCCACAATTTATAATGAACTTTATAGTTACTCTTAAGTTTACGAAGGAAGAAGCCTGCACAGTGAAGGTTTTTTTTATAGTTTGATAATTTTTTTCTAGACTGTTATAGAGGCATGTAACTGTTTATCGGAGATCAGTTCATTTGACTTGAAGACTCTAGTGACCGTTCCACCAGCTGATACGGAAGGCACGACAAACGTAAATCCGAAAGATTACTTTGCTCAAGTGACAATAAAAGCTCTTCTGGAAGTGTTCTTTGATGAAGACCCTAATGTTACTAATGAAGTTGCTGAAACCCTGATTAATTTACTGAAGTGCTTCGATAGCGATAATATCACAGGTATATTTAATCTGTTTGATTAACCTATTTAGTGGCAGCGGTACACCGGTGGCCTGACAATAGGTTTTAAAATATGCCAACAATTGACAGGTTTATATACTGCAATACTAATTCGAAATCAGCCGTATGTCCGTAATTAAATAAAATAAATATTAATGTTCGTTAATTAATATAACCGACAGTCTCGGTGGCGCAGCGGTAGTTACAACAGCTGTGTATGAGATGTCGGGTTCGATTTCGAGATAAAGTATTATGGATTATTTCTATCATAAAGTTCGAGTACGAGTACCACAGAATCTAGAACTGAGCCCGGTAGACAAATATTATTGAATGACCGCATTTTATTTGAGCGTACGTTAGTATCGTGCTAATGTGTAAACAATTTAATTTCAGAATTAGAAGACGTTGACAAGCAAATATTAAAACCGTTAGCTGCTCCAAATACAATAACAAACGACACTCACGTCGATGGTAAGAAGTTTGAAGAATACAACACAATGTTTCCTGAGGGCATATTTCTGACGGCTCTCCTCAATAAAAATAAGGATGATTGGTTGAAAGAAGTCACCTGTACTCTTTTGGAATTCGTTGATTCGTCGACTAATTATGTTACTAACTTACGTGAAGTCTGCATTTTAAAGGTAAATATATACTCACTTATCACTAGTGTGTATATATAAATTAATGAAATATTAATATATGAAGTTTCGTAAAATACAATCTTAACGTGACTATACTACGGCAAAAATTTATGTATTTTACGGATATATGTAATACGGATACAATCTGCTAAGTGTAGGTAAAAATATTAATTAAGTCTACTAATGATTGCACTATAACAATCGTGCTAAACTATTGGCTATGTTTAATTCGTAATTGAACCGATTTTCCTTATTGTCTAAGGAAACAATGGAAGAAAATAAGACACGAGTTAAGTTCGTTTATTTGTTCTTATGATGGCTATGGAAGTTGATAATGACGAAAGTGGACGTAAATTTAATACCAGCAAGCAGTCTTAAGTCACTAAACAAAATGATTAACTAAGAGCTGACTCGCGCAACTTCGTCTTCGACACATAAGAGAATTTTCTCCATTTTTGCAACATTTTACATTGATGTTCCGCTCCTATTGGTCGTAGCGTGATGTTATATAGCTTGTAGCTTTCCTCGATAACTGAGCTATCCAATACTAAAAGATTTTTTAATTTGAACCAGTAGTCCCTGATATTTGAGCGTTCAATCAAACAAACAAACAAACAAACAAACTCTTCAGCTTTATAATATTAGTATAGATATAGTAGAAGTGTCACTTAAGTACCAATATTTCCAAAGAATTAATTTCTTTTAATATATTTCTTTTTCAGTCTCATGTTTGCCGTAAAATATTACCAGCTCTGATAGGGTTGTTACTGCAATGTTTAACTGAAACTCGTATTCAGGCGATGGGCGAACATATTAACAAGTTGTTTAACTTCATATTCGAACAAACTTTTGATAACACGTTGGAAATTAGTGGAGACAGCAACTATAATTCTCAAGCAGCTGAAACTCTGACAGACGGACATAAAACTATTGTACAGTATATGCTCAACATTGTGGACTTTGTTCGTATTCAACGAAACTATTATGATATGCGGTAAGCAAAATGTTCTTATGTGTAAATGGATCAATGTCGGCCCAAAAGTAATATTGTTTGAATTTTAATTGGTCAAGTATTCACAAATCGAATTTTTAATCATTTGTCTCTGTGAAACGCGAGATCGTTAGCTCTGTCCGAGTGCTAGTTGTCCCTCAGATATGCATTTCTGTCGGATATCGGAACTCTGATCTTAATGATCTACAAGATTCCTTTATTTCATAGGGAATGCGAGTGTGTAATGTGTATTGCTTGAGTCTCAAATCAATACTTCATCTCCAACTACTTCTTTCGTTATTTATTCTTATTATTTATTATTATTTTATTGTTTAATATTTTAGGCGAGGATGTCCAAATAAAATATTAAATTTCCTCGAATTAGAATATGACAAAGTGGCATGGGCAGCGGCCGTGGTTGATCAAAACTGGGCTGCCATTTACTATGGGGAGATTTGGGCCGTGTTCCAGAACAATGGACTGTCTCCTTCATCACCCGAGTCTACCACCAACTTGCCGGGCGGTGAAAACCTGCAGCGAATATTTAGAAAAGTTAGTTTATTGTTTATTTGTGAATGTTGCGCGTAACAGAAAGGTGTGGTCATAATCTTTAATAGCTGAATCGGGTGACTTCCGTGAACCCGAAACTGACCAGGCGCAGTTATCATAGTGATGTAATGCGTTTGTTTCGATGCCTAAATAATAAAAAACGAAGATATTTGAAATTTACATAAAATTTATTTTTATCTAGTGTTTTATCTAGGTTTAGGGTATCACGTTCATTTACAGATATGCATTAGGACCCTAAAATATGACCACACCTTACCTTTTTGTTACACGCTGTAGACACTGTGCACCATGGAATCTGAATCACTGTTTTCCCGAAAAGGATGTACTCAGTCTATGATATATGTAGAAGACATCCATTGCAATTATTCTTTATAAAATAAATTTGTTTTCAAATCCGGTCTTTTCATCAAAATCTATATTTCACTGCGCTACGACGCGAGGTGTCTTCGTCTTCGGCCAACGTCTATCCCGTTTAGCAAGAAACTGACCTACTTACATAGACGAAAGTTGGGCAAAGAAAAGGGATGCGGGGAGAGGGGTACGAGCTCCGTGCATTCGCACCGCGCGCCGGTCGGGCGCATTGTTATGCATTACTGTGTTGCAGTCATGTTTAAAATAAAAACATGAACAAAAATGTGTTTTCGACAAAATGGTAGTGTCTATCCTTGATAAATTTTCATTAAGTGTTTTTTATAATTAACATTGCAGAAATATTCTATATCATTGACTGATTCCATACGTTTCGGACAAACAGTGAATTATAAATTACATGGTGTATAAATTGCAACTGATATATCTTATCTTATCTTGTGTGAGGGCCAGTCAGTACAGACCGGTGACACTTCGACCCAGTAGGATCATTTGTGTCGACTTCCCCAATAACGACTGCCATAGATGTTCATGGCAGCCGGGACCGACAGCTTAACGTGCTCTCCGAGGCACGGAGCAGGCGATAATTGTCAATCAATACGCACATAATTTCGAAAAGTCATATAACTTCCGAAAGTCAGAGGTGCGCGACGTGGGTTCGAACCCGAGACTCTCTGCATTGCAGTCTGTTGGTCTCTCCACTGAGCTATCGCTGCTTGCAACTGATATAAAGAAATTATATTATTAGTTTTTTTTTTTTTTTTTGCTCACTTACTGAAGCAAAAATGTATCTTTTCAGTGTTACGTTTCTATCGGAGAAATAGACGCTATAGAGGGCTGCGGTACGGCACACTTAACTATGGAGAACGAAAAACGCAAACACCTCATAAACACGGGACAATATTCCGATGCTTTGTTGTTACACGACATAGCACTCTCCTGCAGTACGCAGTCAGATCAGGAACTTCAATATGGCGTCGTTAGATCATTGCACAAGTCTGGCATGCACCATCTTGCATTGCGCTACATTAAATCTTTACCAGACAATGACCAGTTAAACGACGTCAAATATGAGTGCTTAGCTTTTCTCGGTAAGTATTTTCTTATATTTGTAATAATAATAATAATGTCCTTCAAACAGAATTTCGGTCACGGCGGCCGGTCTTAACGGAGACTGGCCATCTGCGCAGGAGATACTTTAGTTCACAAGTTTGTGCGCAAACACAAGTGCACTCTCTGTTCCCTAACTTTAATGATCCGATGGGACGGTAATAAATACATAAAAATGGGATAAATGGAAAGGAATTGAAGAAGTAGGTGCGCCGTGGTTGGACCTCTTATTTATACCGGCTCTTTTGTATACCGTATATCTATATATTAATACATGAAGCAAAAATGCGCGGACGGAGGAGTATGGATATTTGGCACAGTTGAAGTTTATATGGAGGAGTGGCAAATCCTAATACTTTTATAAAATATGCATTAGCAATACATTAAATTAATGAAAAAACACGACACTCACACAACAATACATTTGACACGACCAGTCGAATAGCGGCAATTAATATTTCGGCATTGTTCGGTTGATGTCGTAGAATTTTTCGTAACTAAGGTTACATATGTATGTGGAGTAGGTGACTAAATGAAATGTAATTATTAGGGTATACTTAAAGACAATAAAACCTTAATAACGATCAAACGTAAATCAATTATGGCTGTTTCGACCACTTGGCGATCGCTAGTTTATATAATTCGGTATACGAAAGAGTCCGTAAATAGTAAATGGATAAGTATTAGTAATTGATTAATTAGTAATTTCACTTGTAATTTGAAAACTTCTTTATAGAATTTCTTTATGTGGTGATTTGTCATTTCTTCCAGGCGATTGGAGCGATTTTGTGGACACCAAAGCACTAGAAGCAAAGTATGAACAAAAAAATTGTAACCAAAACTCAGTCGTCAAGGCCTTTCAATATGCTTGTCTTAAGAATTGCTTTCACATTCAAACTGCGCCTGAATTCGAAGAAAAGTTTTCGGTACCGTTAAACAAGGCTAAATTGGCCGTTTCTAGATTAAGCCACAATCTGAACATGGAGAACTGTCAGAATATTTATAAGATTTTGGAGAAGCTACATATGTTTAGAGATGTCGAAGATTATTTTGCAGTACGAAGCAACCGGTCACTTTTCTCAGAGTTGCTTCAGAGGTGGGATATCAACAATTTGCCTCAGTTTCATGATTTCAAACATATTGAGGCTCTGTCGTCACAACGTGTTGTAATATTAGAGCACGCCGCGAAATCTTACAACAGTTTTTTGAATGAAATTGTATCATTACAGATACAATATGCTAGTAAGTCTACTTCCCTTATAATTAAGTCAAGCTTTATTGGAAATGGGATATAATATCAGATACTTTTTTAAATGGACATGATAACAATTTGCGCTCACATTTATTTCGGGCGCTTTGTTTGCGTGTGGAATAAAATACTTAATCTTGTTTATTTGAAAAGACCTTTTGAATTGTGGTACACACAGCTACACATCAAGTTAGACACCCTATATACGCATAACTACGCTACATACAAAATAGAGAATTGTCGAAAAGAGACAGTGCATAGTGGTGTCGATGGTATATATGGATAATGGTAAGGATAGACCGTAACAGAAATATAACGCACTCTATCGCACGATTCGCAGCGTTGAACTTCTAATAGTTCAAAGTCCAAACAGTCTCGGTTGATGCGTCGCTGTGTGTACTATCCGATTTAGACATAAATATGTATGTGGCAATTCATTTTATGATGTCGTTCTGTTTATTCTAGAAATGGCTTTAAATAACCAAAGAGTTCAAATGGCGCAACGTCTTTTAGCTATGGCGAAGAAGTCACAATTAAACGAAGATATTGCTCTGGTTGAGAGTGAGATATCTTGGGCCAAAGGTCACAAGGAATTAGCCTTGTCTCTACTTCGTAATATTGTAAACAAGCAATCTTTGGACACAAAGTTGGCTGCTGTCGCGTTGAGGTAACGTTTACAGATTATTTACAACTTATTTAAGAATATTACATAAAATATTATAGCTTAGAATTAAAGCTTGCTAAAGCTAAACAGATTGTGGGTAAATAAACAATAAAATTTATAGACTGCTTAGTAAGCAGATATCACCATAACAAGACATTATCGTTTATCATTCACGCGTGGTTGCCTACCTGTAGAGAAAATAAAAATGAGACAAATGGAAAGGAATTGAAGAAGTAGGTGCGCCGCGATTAGACTTCTTATTTATACCGGCTCTTTTACGTACTCTCTTTTGTATATCTATATAATAATACGTGAAACAAAAACTTTGTACTCCTTTTTACGAAAATTGTGCGGCCGGAGGAGTATGGATATTTCGCACAGTTAAAGTTTATATGGAGAAGGAGTGGCGAATCCTAATACTTTTATAAAATATGCATTAGAAATACATTAAACTAATGAAAAAACACGACACGCACACAACGATGCATTTGACACGACCAGTATAAACTCAAATAGACACACAAATAAATAATCTGCTGTAGTAGATTGCCATATAAGTGTTTTCATGTCTTACTGACTTTAATATACACACATTTAAGTTGTTTGTCTGCATGCATAGTATTGGGAGAGACACATCCAGTGCTATTTATTTATTTTATTTATTTTAATGGTTAACCAACCATTTTGCTATGGTGTAGAAAAGACAAAAATAATTAATGATATTCAAAAATCGTGATTCTTTATGAGTCTGGGTATTCTGTAGGTTTATGCTCACAGTGGCTATTATAAGTAGTGGTACCAAACACCAAATTATCATCGGTATTGGTCATATTGCATCTGCCAAAAAATTAAAATGGCAATACAAAAAAATACTTATTACAGACGATACGCACTATGGATGGCTGATTCGAAGCGTGATAACCCAAGAGACATTATCAATAAATATTTGCAAAAAAGTTTGAATGTGCTGAAACAAGAACATGTGGATGTGAGACTTAAGGTGTATCGCGATATAGCAAAATTCGCGGACGCGGAATACAAGCAGGTAATAACAAAATATAACAATAAATTATTTTGTTTTGTACTAACTTGTTGGTCCCGCACATAAGATTGTGGTTACTCGTACAGTGCATGAAAAAAAAACGGTTTTGATTTTGGTATATAAAAATACATAGGTATGTCTTTTTATTCCTGTCAGGCAATTGTCAGTAGATTTTCAGATATTGCTTATTGTTATGGTACAGCAAACTGGTGGTTTTTGATGTACACATGTTTATCTAATTCTACGTAAACGCATATAATTTACTAAATTATACATTTAATAGGAATTAAGAACTGCATTTGACAAGTACATATATTATGTAGCTTAACCATATCGAGACTTAACGATAAAAGCAACAATGCTTTTCAAGTCTTTACGTCAGCGACTATACCTCGAAAACTTACGAAATAATTTTATTTTCAGGTTGTAACTTATATGAACTCATCTATATTCGAGAACAGAGTTAAATGTGTAGAAAATATGAAAGGTACAGAAACAGATCTAACCAAGAGACCTATGAAGTCACTCACTAAGTAAGTTCATTTAATTTTATTTATAATAATTTAATTTAAAATATTTAAGATATTTATCCATTTTCAACACTAGATTTCTAGGTTGATTAATATTTCTTGCCCAAAAATATTGAATTTGAAATGTTAACAGTTTACACTATAGCTGTCCACAGCTATAATTGTCTCACAAAGGCCACTTCATCGAGTGTTTAATATTTTCAAACCCTCTGCAACTGCCGTGACGGAAGCTTTACAAATCTGCTGACGTGGTAGACTGGTAGACACCATTTTGACGGCATATATTTCATTATTTATGTAGTTAAAATAAATTATAGTGATTTCATATCATATTGTAAGTTGAAATTATTAATATATGTACAATTATTTATAAAAGGAAAACGATAAGTATGAAATAAAGTCTTTATTAATTTTATCACAGATGAACTACAAAAATACACAGCTATCAAAAATGTATCAAAAAGAAAAACTTCTACGTCTTTGAGCCTAATTTTCTTAATTATTAAAGTTAACTCTTATAATAAACAAACTTATAATACAGTCTTATTACAAAAGACATAAACACGTGTTAAATTCATGTCTAAAAAATACCATACCACAGATCAGTGGTTAACCGTTGTTTAGCGTTAAACATCCCTTAGACGTATTTTAAATTTAAACACACGCTTATGCTAGTTTAACAGATGCCTAACCCCACATAGTTGTCACAGTTGCCAACGAACGTCGGACGAGGTAAGTACTACCACAAACACCTGGCCCTGATGTTCGTAGTAGTACCTTATCCGACTTTTGTTCTGGATACTCAGTGTCACGACTATAGCTAATTTCGTCAATCTCCAAGTTATCCACCTCAGGTTCAAAATCTGCATCCTCGCCCCCCTCCACTGTCTAAAACGCATTCATGTTCGGATTACTCTCCCAACCGATCTTCCATATTGCGATCATTATTTTTTAAAGTTCCAGCTGGCGTCATTTTTGAAGGGCGTGTGCTTTCAGTAGATATTTTATAACTGAGATATCTAAACAAAAATAACATACTTACGTTAAAATTGACGTGGTAGATTCGTAGACACCCAACCACTGTAAGGAGCAAAGTTCACCTGCCACGAGAGCACGCACTGGCCGCCGTACACAGGTGAAATATGAAAGTACTAAAAGCGCGAATATCATAGATTTAAAAATAAAGATGTTATGCACATTTTTGTGATTGGTGGTGTCTGGTGGACTACTACGTCAGTGTCAGTTGCAGAGGGTTAAGTGTGGTCTTATGACCACACCTAAAACATATGCAAAATAAATAAAATACATAGAAAATGCCTCTTAAGCCTTTATTAAAATATAAACAATTTAAGATTACGATATGTGTTTGTTAGAATTTTTTAATTTAATATTTCAAATTAATGTTTTAATGTGCTGTATATTCCTTTTACTATCTTTTTGTCCTGGATTATATACTACTAATTAATTCATATCAATATGTAATTTCAATAATTTGCATGTATTTATTTAAAATTGTATTAATGTAATTACTTAAATTTTGCACGCCACATGTGGCAGAATATGCAGTACGAATTTAAAAATGACCACCTGTATACCTGAACCATATTCTAGCAAATAAAGATTATTATTATTATTGAATTACGCCTGGACTTGTCTAAAATGTATAAGAAAACGTGACAACTTTCTCATGAAATCTAAAAATACACACTTGGCTATTGATTTCTATAGTACGGCAGTATGGTGACACAACATTATTTTTGCCATTATTCCTAAAAGTCAATATATAATGTTTTTTAAATACAACGTATAACCTCAAGTTTTAGTCATTATTTGAGGGTCGTGAATCTCATAAAAAAGATAAGTAAGCAGAGTAAAAGGTTTACCTTATTTATGAAATTCCCTAAACGGCAACATACGCAGTGAAACATATCTATCGCTGTGTGTTAGATATATGTATTTGTTAAGCAACATCTATGTTGTAGGGAAGAAGGTAGAGCCTTATCAACAAATAAACGATTCAAGGAGCTTGATGAAGCAGAGATCGCAAACACACGCGCTGAGCGAGAGAACTTCTTACAATTAGCAATGAGGTGGGTTATATAATTATTATTATTCAATATGAAAATGCTGTATCCAACCCTATCATCTGCTAGTAAAATATAATTCTAAAAGAAAATATAAGTATACACAACAAGCTAAATGCTTGGTGACGCTAATCTTACCGTCACCGATCTCGAGTCAGCTCGCCCAGGAAAGTACTGTCCTCATACTGAAAACCGGCGTATAAAGAGTAATCACTCCTACTTTCGCCCGTTATGTAAGATCCAGTTTTCGTGCCTACTTTTCCAATCCTTTTCTTTTCATCTCATATTTCTTATCCCTTGGTTTGGAAATGTGTGACTAACAATCATAGTATAGCAACGTAAAAATTTGTTTTAGATATTACTTATTATCGTTGAGGCAATGTAATGAGAGTGACTTGTCAGTGTTCAGAGTGATATCGTTGTGGTTGGCCAACCGTGACTTTGAGTTTCCTAAAGGCGATACTGACAAATTCCAAGACCTTTTGCACGCGATACCATCTTGGAAGTTTATCACAATACTGCCTCAGTTGGCGCCGCGGCTGAATAATGAAGATACTCCTTTCATACAAAATTTGACAAAGTTGTTGGGTAAGTTTTTTATATAAGTAATACTCTGCACTGTTTTATTTTTAGCATTTCAATAAAACAAATGGTGGACTACTCTAATTAGTTAACCTGCTGATACCACATCGGCAGGTTTGTAAGTTCTAATTTATAAATTTAATATGTCTTGCAAATAGTTATTTGTAATTATCTAAGTTGGTCCTTTAAATTTTTATAAAGTTCACTATGACACAAGGGCCGGTTGATATAATTATTCTATCTATTTCAGTCGCCAAGCAGATTACTTTCCGACCGGAGTGTAGAATAGGGATTTCTGTTTCCTTTTGTTTATGGTAGATAGTGGTTGACAGTTGTCCCTACTGATTGCGCGAATAAACATGTTGTGGTATTATGGTGTCCGGTTATGATCGTTTATTTGTGGAAAGTGTTTTGACGGATGGCTTGATTGGTAAGCTCCATGTGCTACATGGTGGATATAGTTGGTTAAAGTTTTAATATCGCACCACTAAATGCGGCAGTAGATTCGCTCGTTACGCTTGATAAAAGTTTCTGGATCGAAATATCATTGATGTATTTTGAATTCTAGGGGCTTCTGGAGTTCTGCAAGGCTCTGTTTTGGGACCTAAATTATTTATAATATTCATAAATGACTTGCCTGCCACCGTTCAAAATATCATGCCTGACATAAAACTAGTTCTCTTTGCTGATGATACTAGTGCTAATGTAAAGGAGTAAGAACGTAAAATCAACAATCTACTATAAATTTTTGGTTAAAAAATCTGGTTTTCCACCAATAATTTCGGAATAAATATTAAAAAAACTAAATGCATGTTATTTAAAACCACTGTGAGGCAAAATGAATACTTAGAAGTTGTTTCTTTGCAAAATAGAGTCCACGTAGTAAAACATTTTAAATTCTTGTAGTTCAAATAGATACTGTACTGAATTTTTTCTGCCGAAAGATCTAGCAGTAGTCAGCAAGGTACTAAGTAGTGCATGTTATGCAAAACGCACTTTAAGAGATGAGCTCGCAGTATCTCAGATTTGACCAGTCTACCTTGCTTTGATTGAGTCAAAATTAAGATACAGTATATAGTTCTGGGGAAACAGTTATAAATATAACATAAGTGCAGCATTTGTCATAGAAAAGAGGGCTATGCTTCGAATAAAACAAGTAGAGTCAGGCAAAGGTCACTTCGTGCAACTAAAAATTCTCACAGCGCCATGTCTTTACATTCTTGTCTTATTAGGCCACCTGGTTAAGAATCTCAATTTTGAGACATTAGAGGAGAGAGAGAAAAGGCTAGTAACGCGTAGGAAAAATTTACCTAGTACAATACAGCACAAACTAAATGTAGTCAAACACTTCACGGGTACAATCTATTATTCTATGCAACAAGCTGCCGACAGAATTTGTTATTATAGCTTTAAAAATAAATTGCATGTCTTTGTTATTGCAAAGATGTTACTACAGTGTTGATGAATACCTCAAAGATAATCTTGATTGACATCATTGTAATACATCATTTTTATATTATTACATTTCATTATTGTTTTTTTTATTTTATTTTTATATTAGTAGTTTGTTGACATTTTTTTATTTATATAAATTATTAGATTTTATTTGGTATAATTTTAGTATTTAAAAAGGAATTACATTTCTTAAATAATATATAGGTAATTCTTAATAGATTGAGAATCCATAAATTTATAAATTGGTATTAAGTTAGTACTTAATTATTTGCAATTGATGTTAATAATGATTAGTTTATACAAATATACCTAACACAGAAAAAAAATGTTATGAATAAATAAATAAATAAATTCTATGTCTGGCTTTTCATTAAAAGAGGTATATGTATTTACAAATGGAATTATCTAAGTCCATCGTTAATATTTACCATCGGGTTGTTCTAGTTTATCCGGTACTACGAACAATAAAAAAATGTAGTCCTAATAGTAACCTTGTCTATAAGTTGAATCAATGGAATAACTTATTCTTTTACTTAATTATAAAATGTCTTTCTACCTGCCCATTGACCATATCCTGCAGTTTAACAAACGACTAAATAATTAGTTTTATATTTGATCTACCGTAATACATAATATAATATGCAATTAGTTCCGTTTTTGTATTCATTAAAATTAACTTCAACTTTAATAGATAGTCAGCGATGTACTTTTAAATTATACTCTTTAGAAAAATAAAATCTGCTAATATATTACATATTTACTCATTTAATTAATTACATTATCAAAGTAAGTAGGTATATAATAATTTATGTTCCATAATGATTAAAATTTATTGGCCAAAATAAGTACCTAATTGCACAGTAATTTATGATTGTACTCAGATCGTTGTGCAGTGGAGCACCCGCACCATACATTGCCTATTCTGTTCCTGCTGAAGAACTCGGACAAGGACAACGTGATACTGAACGCGAGCGGGCGGGTCGGCGGGGGCAGCGGCGGGTCGGGCCGCGCGCGTGCGCAGGAGGCGCGCGTGGTGGCGGCGCACGCGCTGGCGGCGCAGCTACGCGCGCGCGCCTGCGACCAACTTGCGGGCGTCATCGACCAGATGGACAAAATGTGCGACGGTCGGTATGCTACTGTACAAATGAATGTTATGAACAAATTACTCGCAAATTTTGCATTATTGCTATAATAAAAATTTCTAGTGCAAATAGTTTCAGCATCAATCACTTTTGCACGAATACTTAGTTCAAATTCATAGAGGAAGGAATATTTTCTTGTAAATAAATAATTTGCCCTCGAATGTATTCAACTTATAAATGCTTTGCTTGCTCATGTTAAAATAAAAAGACGTACATTCTTACTACACTTACTATAAATAATTTCAAGAAAACTTCTTGTAATCGTTCTGCCAATCCAATTGTCTGATTCTAACGTAAAATCAGTAAAGCACTCAAATTATTTTTTTAATATATTACTTGCAGCCATTATAAGTTTCGCTAATCACGTACCGACATCTAAATCGAAGAGACAGAAAATACCTGACGCTGAGAACATCCACAAACTTCGAAAGTTGACCTCGATCCCTGTTCCTACGGTTACATTGCCGGTCAAACGCGATTGTAACTACTCATATATAAACAGTAAGTTAACCTCAACTATATTATTTACTAGGTTTTGCCTGCGGCTTTGCTCGCTCGGGCACAGCACTTTTTTCTAGTTGAATATTCCTTTGTATATCCCTGACTACGTATTATAACACAGCCTATCTCAGAATTCAAACCTTACGCACAGCTGTTAGAAATAATAACATATTTAGCATATTTTTAAATTGTTGTGTTTTCCAGCTTTATATTCATTTGATACGTACTACGAACTAGTGGGCGGGGTAAATTGCCCGAAGAAGATAAACTGTAAAGATTCCTCTGGGCAAAATCATATTTTATTAGTAAAGGTAAGATAATATATATAAATGTATAACATATTTTTGTTTTATACTAAACATAAAATAAATTAACATTATTTGTGTAGGGCGGCGACGATCTAAAGCAAGACGCTGTTATGCAACAAGTATTCAACATCGTTAACACTTTGCTAGAAAAGGATCCAGTCACTAACAGAAAAAAATTACTCATTCGAACTTATAAGGTAAGTGTTATTGTCCCTTTCAGGAATCTTCTAAGTCTGACTAAATAAGCAAATAAATAATGTTTTACTGTCAGAAAAATGGAGTACAATAAAGTAAGTAAATTGCGCAAATTTATTCTATGACTTAGAGTTAGCACAATACTTACTAAAACTGATTCTTAAAGTAGGCTATAGCCTGTATTTTGGGAGACAATGCTGAGCCAAAACAATGCAAGTATCTTCACCCTACAGAGAATCGCAGCCAGGTCTTGTGCTATGTACCTTTTGGAAATATAGTTTTTAAAGTGTTATAGAGAATTAGTAATCCTGCGCAGAACCTAGTAACCATTTATGACACGTTGATTGTGCGCATACTTTTTAAATATGTAAGTAATTGCTATGGATATATGACATTGATATAAAACCTCATACATATAAAGTTTCAAGCCTATTTCCCTGAAGAAGTTAGCAGGTATATCACATCCACATTTCTCTAGTTATGGCTTTTTTAAAATCCATTTACCGGAGGATCAGCCTATGGCCGTATACTGGGCACAGTTTCAGATTTCGAACTAGTTCTGAGAATCTCTTGCCTGAAAAACCCAGTACCACTTTGTCTGTTCCGAGTCTCTGTTCCAAGATCTCATTAATAGCAGATGCATTCACTATACCGCTTTTATATTGCCAAATATATGTATAGTTCATTCCGGCTCAGGCAATGCCAACTATAGCGTGGTCAGTAAATAGCAAGAAGCGAAGTCAAGGCGAAAATAAAAGTTAGTTTCACGTGATGTAACTAGAGTTTATTTCTCATACACACTGACAGTCATAGAAATAGAAAAGATACAAGAGTTTGGTCTATTTAAGAACATGCACTAATAGTAGAAAGAAGGAGAAAGTTACAGAAAATAAGAAGTGGTAAACATATACACTGACGGACTCATAAAGAGCATCAATGTTCAAGACGCCTTTGAAATATACATTTTAACCAAGTATTCAAACTTTTTATACAAATTTAAATCGAAACCTATAGTTTAGTTCGTTAACTTCATAACAGCGTAGTATCATATCCTTAAATGTATGTTTGTATACTGGAAAGGACCATTCAATTTTTTTGAACAAAAACAATAAATGTAACAAAGATTGGTTTTGGTTGGTTTATTGAAAAATTGGTTTTTACAATTAAAAAAATGTTGAAGCACAGGTATTTTTTTCTTTTGATAAGGTGTATTGCCTCCATGTGCCCTTATTACAGATTCTAATCGGTTCCGCATAGATCTGATTAGGGTTATTAAACAGTCTTGCGGAATATTGTTCCATTCTTGTGAAATCGCTGTTCTTTGTGCTGCCACTGTTGTGGGCACAGGATTTCTCGCATATACAGCTTTTTTTAAACTTTCCCAAACATGCTCAATGGGATTAAAATGCGAGCTGCGTGTGGCCAATTCATGGTACGTATCCCAACCTCTTCGCAATATTGTCGAACTTGTGAACTTGCAGCGGCGTGGGGTCGGGCATTATCTTGAATTAGAGTAAAATTTTCGCCTATTAATCCCATGTAAGGTACCACGTGAGCTTCTATCTCTGTTATATAGCGTTGTGCCGTCAAACCACCTCTTCTACCGTTTTGACGAACCATGTCGATGAACACAAGTTCCGTTCGCCCGATCATCGAAATGCCACCCCACACCATACACGAACCGCCTCCAAAAAGAACACGCTCTTCAATGCAACTTTGACCATATCATTCCCCACGTCGATGATAGACTCTTCTGCGACCGTCTGCACTATTTTAACATGTCCTACACTCATCGGTGAGCAATATGGAGGCCCATTGCTCTTCAGTCCAATTGAGATGTTCACGCGCAAATCTTAAACGAACTTGTCTGCGAGCTGCTGACAGCCTTGGACCATTTGCTGGTCTAATAGGGGTGATTGCCGCTTCCTTAAGCCTCCTTCTTATTGTTCGTGCATTCACGTTTACTCCACGCACTTCATTCACCTCTGTTTTGATGTTTACTGACGTGAGGAAACGATTTCGTAGGGAAGTTGAAACAATAAATCGGTCGTCACGATGGGTGGTTGCTCGAGTTCTGCCGGTACCGGATCTCCTTTTGTAAGAACCTGTCTCTACAAACCTTCGGTATACTTTAGAAACCGTAGACTGGTTTTAATTTAAATTTCTAGCAATCGTTCGTTGATTCAAGCCTTCCCGCACTAATGCCACAATTTGAGCAGCTTGTTTGGACGAAGTATCTATATTTATAGCTACGAAACTTTTGTTGAGTTTAAAAGACTAATAATCAATACTATTGGTAACAATAATTTAAATCGCAAATGAAAAAAAACAAAAAGAAAAGTAAATGAAATAAATTAGTTTCAAACTTTACTTCTAATAACACGAATTTGAGACTATGCATAAATTTCATTTTTGCGGCTATAATTTTATCTTTTACTGCAATTCTATTTTTAAATTTTGTTTTTTTTGTTGTTTAATGGACAGTCTCGACATTTTTATTTAGTTTAATCTAAAAAGGTTGCATACTATATGTACCACAGAAATCGATAGAGTTTATGCGCGAACAACGGAAAAACGTTCGCGACTGTACTGCTCCAGCGCGGCCCGAGGACGCAGATAAACGGCTGGTCCCTCGGTCGCGCAAGGTCGTGTGACGTCGCTAGCCAGCCTGGCAGCCGACAGCTGAGCGGTCGCTCGTTATACCAACCCCTATTGGTGTCGACATTGCCAGACTGCGTGCTGTTACTAAAAAAATCTTTACAGTAATTAAGTAATTACATTTTGTAGGAGTACCTATATTTTATAGATAAAATAATGGTGGTATGGTGTATATTATGACAGGTGGTGCCGCTGTCACGATTGTCGGGTGTGTTGGAATGGTGCGAAGGCACCGTGCCCATTGGCTTGTATCTCGTTGGGACTGATAACAGCGGCGCTCACGCCCGGTATCGTCCTCAGGTAAATTATAACATGCACTATTTGTATATTTGCTTGATTAGTTGATATAGTAGCCATTAGTAACACTGCTATTACTATATTTGTATTGTTTGACGTTGACAACCGGGTCTAGATAATTAACATTCAAGTCTCTGCCATCCCAACGTACATCGCATGCGGCAGACGCAAAAAAAATTGTTTCCGGAATGCAAGTTGTGACTGCGGCTACGTTCAGCGATTTAACTACTACTGTACCAGCACTTTTTGGCAAATAAATGTTAATTAAGTTATTATATACAGGGTTATTGGTAATTCGATGTGTTTCGGTCAGGAGAGCAAAAATGCTACAAAATCCCCCGCAATGTATGGCCGAAAGCAAGTATAAAAATTTTGCGAAATTAAAAAAAATGGTTGATTTAAACGCTAATAAGTAATAAAATATTACCAAAACATTAAGATGTGACTACTACGGCCAATAATGTTTTGAATTTATTGAATCATTTTACGTTACTTATTATGCCAAACCACCCAGTCAAAAAAATACTATAACACCGAATGTACAGACTACTAGAAAACTTGCTCGTTTCATTAGCTTTTCAAAAAAGTTATCCTTTACCATTGTTCCGCTGCAGTCATAATCTTCTGTCTGAGTTCTTCTTCGGCATTAATCGGGTGTGCATAAACTAGCGCCTTCATGTGACCGTGCAGGCCATGCAATAGACCCTCCTCTTCCTATCCATTTGTTAGAATAATTTTCGTCAATCCATTGCTTAACACTTATGCGGTAGTGAGCTAGGCATCCGTTTGAATCATAATATTGTTTCTGGCTTCCTCAGGCACAGTCTACAATATTTTTAATAAAAGATGTTTGGTCTACAATATATTTATAAAATATGCTTTTGTCAATTATATTTTATGATCAAATACCTAATTATAATATTTATATCATATGTATGCGACGTTGATGTTTTTTTAAGGATATGTCGTGTGACGCCGCTCGTAGAAAGATGATCGATTGTTGCAATGACACCAACGAGGTCAAGATGTCTGTCTTTAATAGAATAATGAGGGACTTTAAACCAGTGTTCCATTACTTCTTCACTGAACATTATCTCGATCCCGTTACATGGTACGAAAGAAGATTGGCCTACACCAAAAGGTACATGCTTTTTTAAATTGAGTAACATTCTACATCGAATAAACGTTCTAAAACAGTTGTGTCAGTTGTGTGTAATATTTTAATTTTTTAGTGTTGCAACGTCGTCAATGGTCGGTTACATATTGGGTCTTGGCGACAGGCACCTGTACAACATTTTAATTGACCAGAAGACTGCTGAAGTGATTCATATAGACTTAGGTAATAATTAAACATGCTCTTAAAGTTGCATTCATGTTTTCTTGTCATTAGTATACCTAACATTTAATTCCAGGTATAGCATTTGATCAGGGTAAAACATTGCGTACACCTGAAACTGTACCATTCCGTTTAACTCGTGACATCATCGCTGGATTCGGCTGCAGTGGAACTGAAGGAACATTTAGACGGTAATATTTACATAACATTTCTTAATTCTTGATTACAGGACCCACATGTGGTGCGGAACTATGTTACTTTAGATGACGAATTTGGCTTTTTAAATAAATCTATTTTGATCATCTATATGACGCAGTTTACGGGAACACAGTGTCAGTCAGTGAGCACTATGTGGTGTTCCTGCTAACTGTGGTGAAAGGGGTGTTGTCAGCCAGTATTTTATTTTTTTGCCCTAGCGTAACGATTTCTTTAAATGGATCACATGCCTGGTTTTGCAAGTGTTTATTGCGTAAGGCATCTAATTCTTAGAATGTCTTTTACGCAGGATATCCCTTTTCTCAACTCCTTGGTGTCAATAACCGGTCAATTGTGAATCAGATTCGCGTACAGGGGCTTCGATAGTAATATATCTATTATTGTGTTATGTATCCCAAAAATCCCAATATAGGACATATTAAATAGTTATTTATTTTCGCAACTATTTTATATTTAACAAAACGACACAAAAAGATGTATATCAATATATGCATATGAATACACCTCTGTATGTGAATCTGATACGCATTAGACCGTTTTTTACTGATACCAAGACTGCAAAATTACATTTTGCGTAGGGGGATATTCTGAGTAATAGACGTTTTGCGACCTGTGGACATTTTGTAAAATGTTCATTCTGCGACTGAGCCTGAAACTGAACTCAACTTGATTACGATAACCGGTGGCCTGTATGCTTATTTCTACCTCAATTGTGTAGAAGATGCTATTTGGACAATGTACACAAATCACATGTATATTACAGATGTTGTGAAAAAACAATGCAACTACTTCGAGATAATCAAGAGACGCTGCTGACGATACTGGAGGTGTTATTGTGTGATCCCTTGTACTCATGGTCGGTGAAAACTGCACAACAGAACGCTCCCTCTGCCAGTAGAAATAACAATGCGCCTTGTAAGAGTATTTTCTATTTTTGGTTTATATTAAATGTTTAGGTATTATGTCTGGATCCAATATATAAAATTGAATCTGTCTAGATTGGATTTTAAGTTCTAGTTGCTTGGTTTTTCATTATTTGTTCAATTGTTTCTTCATTATTGGCAATCTGGTGTATCTGCTGCACAGGCGCTGCGGGCGGGGCGGGAGGGGCGGGAGGGGCGGGCGGGGCGGCGGGCCCTCCCAGCGGGCTGGCGCGGCGCGCGCTGCTGGTGGTGACGAGCAAGCTGCGCGGCACGGAGGACGGCGTGGCGGGCGGCGTGGCCGTGGCGGGGCAGGTGGCGCGCCTGCTGCACGCCGCCACCGACCCCTTCAACTACTGCCGCCTGTTCCACGGCTGGCAGCCCTACCTGTGAGCACTGTACGCACGTCTATGTACGAGTAGTACGATATTACATATCGTGAAAGCAGGCATTTAAAAAAAAGGCAACCGCGACGTCCGTCGCGCTTTAAATTTTCGTTATGTTTTTAATTAGATACTGAACGATGGGCTCTATTCTTCTGCGTTAAATATCGCGCGTCACGTTCGTGCGTTCAGCTGCGTAGAGCTTTCTTACCTAAATGTGATATTAATTAATATCGGACCGTTATCTCTGTATGTTTTCATTAAGTTGACTTGTCGTTCTATGTTATGCTTTTTATGTAATTCCACTTGTTGGTTATCCAATTTTATGATTATTGTAATATCAATATTTTTAAAAAGAATAAATAAAATATTTTTGTAATTTTATAGTCTTGTTATTACAAATTTGTTGAGAAATGCTATTCCGACTCCTTTGTAGCTGCACTATTTCCTCACTACCTGTTCTTATTTATCGCCAAAAGCTGAAAAACCTTGAAATGTTGCACTAATTACGTTCTAAATTTACAGTTCTTCTTTTTCAGATATAGCCAATACTAATTTATTGCGTTAAGGGATTTAGACCGGCGCGAGGCGTGAGGATTAAAATGTTTATGGTATAATTTCTATCCACGTCTCTTCCGTATTTGGTGTACAAGGTCTAAATGCCCGAGGATGTGCGAAGCGAGAATTGAAATATGCATATGTTAGTCTGATAAACGCCATCACGAACCCACACCGTTTCTCCCTGCATCAGGCGCTGCCTGGCTGCATCCCTGCACACTACCTGGTACTCCTGCTCACAGTGATACTTACTTACATATTTTCCTTAATTTGTTTATTGTTATACAAAGCTGAAATAAAGGTACACGGCTCACAACATTGCTCATATTGATTATATGCTTAAACGAAAGCCGATATCAATAAAGATGAACGTCGCACAGTGTTTATCGGGCCCTAAAAATGACATCCGCCTTTTATTGAATTTTCCTAATTAATAGTTCATTATAAATGCATGAGTAGAAATCCCAAGGGGCAATATTGTTTGCTTTATTATTAAACAAATCTTAGTTTTCGTGACCTTAAAGGTCAAAACACACAAAATAACTCGTACAAAAATACCTATATATAATTGAGTTTTGTTTGCATTGACGATTTATGAAGCATTTCTAGGAGCGTATTATCCCGTTTTTATTTAATCAAAAATGATCATAGTTCACAAAAAAAAGTTTTACTGAAATCAGTATTTATTTTTTAATATCTTTTTTAGGTCGAACTAGAACCTCTATCTGGTACAAGTGGATTCCATATAATAAGGTTTATTACCCACAAAAATATGGTTTTCTAATTGGGCCTAGGTTTTGAGAAAATGATTTTAAGTACTGAGGACAACATTTAAAGATTTTGTCACAAGAAGGTCAATCGACTAAAATCTGTATAAAATCAATATGACGGTATGGTTGTCGCACTGGTTGAGTGATTGGCTGCTGCGCAACGTGTCACGGGTTAAATTCCTGCAAGCCAAAATATTTGTTTGGCGTAAATGTATTAGAACTGGTCGTTTGTGTATGTGAGTTTATATGTTTGTAAACACTCCTACAATACATGAAAAATTGCTAGATAGATTTATAAGAAACAGCTAAGTGCGAGTCGGTAACGACCGTACAATGTGTAATACTACATAAAACAAGAACAAACTGATCAATGTAATTTTTATATAATCATATCATAAAAAAATCAGCTTTCTGTTAGCGAATAGGCTATTTTCATTGATGGAAAGGTCATGAGCTGACTGATCAAAACACTATTTATAAAATGACTGGCCAGTGCTACCGTTAAATCCCCAGATTCCTTCGAACACACAAGTCAGTTCTATTGTTCCTTTGCGATTGCAAAATTTATTATAGCTTTCTTCGCTACTTTGCACTATTCTTTGTAAAGTATGTGTCAGCAATCCTTCTAAAGAAACTGATGCTTCTACATCCGACACTCTAATATCTTCTGCAGGATAGCATGCTTTTCTTGCAAGTAGTACTTGAGCATATGGTGGATAAACAGAATACCCTCGACTTTTAAGGTCTTGCTTTCTGTCTTTATAGGTGCCAACACAAAATGTTCTGTCAATTATGACCCCTAAAGCCTCTTCAGCAGTATAGGGTTGTGGCTCCATAGTTAGCTTTTCTCAACTTTGGAAGCCCGAGTAGGAGATGTAAGACATGATTGAATTACTGCTTCCAGGTCTTTCATAGCTTAGATATTAATTTCTTTTCAGCAGATAATGTTGAAACTAAACTTTTATAATTTTTGCTGATGGTTCATTCTGAAAAGATTCCTATAGGCATTCTCTAATACTCAGTTGCTGTCCGTAACCTAGACTTTTACTTTGACTGTCTGTCCCAAGAACATTGTCTCTAGATTTATTTATTTATTTAATTCGGACAACCAGCAAGGTATACACTGTAACATGTTCTTATGGCTAGTACTTATAGCTAGTGTTTAGTGCTACCTTACTTAAAGTTTGCCACAGCATGCATATTATACAGTAAGAAACAGATTATAAACATATACTATACTTAAATATAGCAAAACAATAATACTATTTTATATTATAAGTTAAACAGAAAGAAATTATGCAGGTCTTTAAATAATTACTTTAGAAAATACAATTTATTATTTTTAACATTGCTTTATGCTGTATTTAAAATTGTAGCCTTAAATTTATTTATGTTTTGTCCAAAGATATCAATACAATTATTACATTTAGTAAAAGTGTTATACTGAGACTGAAACCTATTCATTGGTGAATAGTGATCCACATTGCTTCTAGCTTTTTTAGGTACAAAGACGGAGTTGAGGGCAATCTAGGACGCCGGTCACAAGCTTAAATAAAACATTTGGTCAGGAGGTGGCTGCGAACTTTAAGACTAGATCGTTTGAAAAATGTCAGGCGATCTTCGTAGGTTTTGAGCAACTTGGTCTCATTACAGTGATATGATAAATGATACACAAATCTCTCCTGAACCCTCTCAAGTCTTTTGACATGCACTTCATAATGAGGTGATCACACCTGACTACAATATTCAAGCCCGGGCCTGACAAAGGTATTAAAAAGCATCATTTTCGTGAAAACATTTTTATAATTTTTACAATTACGCAACACAACAAACCTAATATCTTGAAGCCTTTGGTAGCTAATTTATGTATATGTGTGTTAAAGCGCAAATGGTTATCTATAACAATGCCAAGATCACGAATCTCTTCTTCCTTAAACGAGTATTATTAATTGCTGATGTTAATTTAACATTACTTGTGAATCGGATGTAATTACATTTTTCTATGTTTAACGACATTTTGTTTAGCATGCACCATTGAGCCAGCCTGTTTATATCGTCTTGCAGCAAGGAACAGTCGTTATTAGATTTAATAGCCCTAAGAAATTTAAGCTCGTCAACATACATGTAAACTTTAGAATATTTGAAACATGAGACTATGTCATTAATGAATATGTTAAAAAAGATTGGACCTAGATGGGAGCCTTGCGGAACTCCTGAAGGAATGTTAAAAGGTTTTGAAATGTGACCCTCACGCACAACTCGTAAAATTCGATTATCTAGGTACGAGGTACATCAATTCAGTAAGTTGCCAGCGATGCCATTGCGATACAACTTTTTTTTTAGAATTTGGTGATCCACGAGTTCGACTGCCTTGCTGAAATCAGTGTAAATGATGTCAGCAGGCATTCGAGCGTCGGTCAATTCTATCAAATCAGATACAAAACATTTGAAATAGACGGTTTGTAGTAGTGGAGTGTGCCTTGACAAAACCATGTTGAAAAGGCGTAAGGTTCTGTGTAATGAGAGAAGTTATGAAAGGAGACATGAGTGACTCAAATACTTTACCAAAAACGGGCAGTATGGATATGGGTCTGTAATTATTAGCCAGGGTGATATCTCCGAATTTATTAATCGGAACTATTAACGCTTCTATCCATATTGTGGGAAAAGTGCCTGTAGCTAAAGATTTGTTGTAAATTATGCTTAGAGGGAGAGACAGCTCATTGGCACATTTCACTACAAACACCGAGGGTATATCGTCGTACCCTGCACCTTTATGCAGATCTAAGGCTCACTGTACACAATGTGTTTGAGGGCTCAAAGTAGGCTTCCGTAGAACAGTTACAATGATCCGAGGATACGGCGGCAGATCCATATATAGACGAAATATATTTTGCAAGCGTGTTAAGTGCATATATCAGATCCAGTATTAGCTGTCCCGTCATGGTACCGATTTAATAGCATATTCTATTGAGAAGATATATCTATTATAACATAGCGTCGTTAGGGCTAGACACCTTTTTTAAATTGAATTGAACGCGATGTTGTCTAATGGATTTCTATATTTAATATATCGTTTACGAAATTTATTTTTCTCTTGTAACAATCTTTTTAAATTATCTGAGTACCAACATGGGTACTTATTCGTTAAACTAAAGAAACAAATTTTCTAATAGAATCGTTGATTATTTTATAAAAATGGTTTACTTGCATATCAATGGATGTATACGATGACAACTTTTGTTCCCAGGAAAGGAGATGTTACATTTTCGGCTACAAAATGTACGGTACGTCAAAAAAGAGGAAATATTACCAGAAATCAGAGAAAAATGCTATTCCAAGAATTTACTTGTAATTGAGATTGTACAAGACGAAAATATTTTTTCTGTTATTGCCATATTCAATATGGCGGTACAATGGATTGTAGCATTAGATAATGCGTTCAGAAATTGTATAAGATGAACTGATAGAAGATAAATATCAGAAAGATATAAAATAAAAATACTTAGGTATACCTACATTGTAGCATATTGCGACTACAATACAAATAAATACAAGTAATTGTTAGAACCCAAACCTTATGATAAAAGTATATTTATAGAACTGCACCAGTCTTACAGGTCCTGTGCATTTCGGAACGAAATATTCTTGATGACATTTTGACGTTAACACTTGACAATTATGTTTCTGTCAATGATTTCTTAGTCATGTATTGTCGTTTGCGCGTGCGCTTAGATTTTCGTGACTTCTGCTGTTATTTTGTTTTACTCGTTCTGACCGATTCCCTACGACTTTGGCTTTGTTTAACGGTTTGTTCTCTACCATCCAATTGGGCAAACAGTATAGAGGGCTATTATTGCAGTTGCGTATGTGGAATGCGAACTGTTGGATGTTGTGCTCATGTGATGACAGTAGTCTGGTACCTTGGCTGGGCTCGGTACCAAAGTAATATTGAAGCCCCATCATCATTTCTTGACGATGTGTTAATACTAGAAGGTAGTGATGAGATGGATTGATAAATAATAAATATTAAAAAACCAAATTGTTGTTTCATTTAAGTGTACCTATTTCAGTTCCTTGTATTCATACGTTTTTACTTTTTATAAACTAGTCGTGATGTAATGACAATGTGAACTTTCCAATGGTGCCTATTAGAGAGTCGTAAAACGTGGCAACACGCTTTATAGAAGCGATTCAATTCACTGACTAGTTTTTTTGTACTTTATAGGTTATGTAAATGTCATAGCTTTAAGGTCATAATATTCCGCCATGATTGTTCAGATAAACGTCAAATATTTTCGATTTTTATTTTGTCCATCTTCAATATTGTTTTAATGTGGATATTTTTAGTTTAAATATATTTATGGGTTAATTTCCTAGGATTTTTAACCACGTACATGTTGTAGCCGGAGTTCCATACAAAAATGAAACGTCTCCTTTGTTGAAAATGTCTGATTATCTGCTCATAGTCCGCCCTTAGAAAATAGTACCTCTTATTATTATTTTCAGGTAACATTGTGCGTGGCCCAGAAAACATCAACATAAATTCTAGCGGTGGATGATGGATGTCTACTTTACTCAGAGGCAGTGCGCACTGAAGATTATTAATTGTAAAATTCGATAAAACAAGCACTAAGTTTCTATCATTATGATTATTTACGGAATTGTATTGACCAAGGTTGTTCAAATTCATAAAATCCAATAAGCTCTGCGACATATGGCAATGGCCCTTTATCGTAGCCTTCAATGGACCGTTGCCAGGTTAAAATTGCCCAATATACCTAAGCATGTTATCATAAGATTCACAAACACGGTTTGCATTAGATATAAAATGTTGTAATAGAATGCTTTGCAACGGAGATGGTAAGTATACACCACAAATAATAATTTTTATCGATTTAGAGTTTATAATTAGGTTAATTTCGACCCATAAGTCTTCACAACTTTTTTCTAAATGGGGCAATTTTGACAGTACACACTAATATTCGGTATAAAAATTTACAAAAAAGACATATTAGCGTGTAATAACGAGATAATACACGAAACATTATTTAACAGCTATGTTAATTTACGGAGAATATCATGGTTACGGACAAAAACTGATTCGGTGGCTTCGGTTTTACGCATATAAACACGGCTGGCGCGTACCCACACATATTTATAATTAAGTTCTTAGGTCGAGCAGTAGCGTGGAGGGACTTATTCTCAGGTGATAGGTTTTCTACGACGTATACTGGTAATTTTTTATCATCACCTATACCCAAATGGCTAGTATTAAGCTTGGTTCCGACGTTGTTTTTATTAAACTGAATCACAGCTGCTAAATAAGAACCGCGGGTACGTGGTGTGTTAAATTTCACGAGCAAAGATCGAGGTCGTGTATTATTTGGATTTAATTTGGCCACACGTGAACAATATGCAATATCATTATCATTAATATTAAATTCAACAATGTACCCTATCTGCTTAACAAAAGAAATCACGTTTTCCGATGGGTGTTCTGGGATGCACTATATTTCCAAATTTGTGGCACGACTCAGCTGATCCATTTGGTTAAGACGATAAGTTAAGCTATTTACCAACTTCCGAGCGTAAAGCTTCGTTTTCTTTTTTGATAATTAATAGTTCAGATTTGTTCGATTTTACTTCATTACTCAACACATCAATTTGGTCGCTGAAGAAGTTCATCGATTGCCTAAATTCATTTATACTCTCAGACAATTCACGAAACTGACTATTCATTGATATTTTGAGCTCCGCCTACATTCCATAATAGCAGATCGCATTTCTTCTTTTAAAATGCCTGCAAGGTCCACGCGAGTAATGTAGTTTGACGAGTCATCGGAAGGTGCCATAATGGGATCACTACATTTCGTATGTTGCTTGCGATGTGTTAGATTAAATGTAACCTCAGCCAGGCCGGTTGGAGTGGATGGGCGTATGGGTGCACTCGAATTAGCGCCCTTAGGTTGCTTGGTGAGGCATAGGGGACACCACCAATTGTTTCTACACTCCGTTGTAATCGCCTCTGCGTTTTCGCTTGAGTACACGCATAGGTAAACAGTGATAATGTCGGTTACAACGACCACATTTTATAATTTTTCTTCTTCAATAGCGTCCGGACACGCAGCACAGTTTAACATTTTGCTATCCAGTGCAAACGCACTTGAGCTGTGCGAGACAGAGAGAGCATATCGCGCTGGGGGAGAGGAAAATGCTCCCCGCTGACAGTTGTATCTCACGAACTTTAATGTAATACATAATACAATAAAAACCAGTTCCTAAATGTGAATAATTAGCGCCAGATTACTTAGACAGGGAATTTAATTTATCGGAGAAAATGTTGTACACGACTGCTTCTAACAGTGTTCACCGCATTCTTTAACTTTAAAGGGATGATCAGCGATAACTCAGTGGGGAGCCCAACAGGCTGCAATGCAGAGGGTCTCGGGTTCGAGCCCACGTCACGCACCTCTGACTTTCGGAAGTTATATGACTTTTCGAAATGATGTGCGTATTGATTGACAATTATCGCCTGTTCCGTGCCTCGAAGAGCACGTTAAGCTATCGGTCCCGGCCGCCATGAACATCTATGGCAGTCGTTATTGGCAAGTCAGTGCCTTATAATATCCTGACACTGGTCTAGCCTTAGGGTATCGTTAGCCTTCGGGTTGCGGAGGTCAGGTGGCAGCCGCTCCGTGTAAAAACTGATATCCAGTCAAATCCGGTTAGACTAGAAAAACCGACCCCAAGTGGCTTGGGAATAATAAAGGCTAGGGAGAAGATCTCCCATTACTTTTGGAAGATGTACTTTTAGAAACTCGTCACAGAATGTTTCTGCAAATGGACGGATGCCCTACACATTATGCAAGAATCGTACGTAATTATTTAATGACAGCTATCCCAATAGATGGATTGGTCGGCAAGGGCCTGCAAACACCGGATCTGACACCCCTTGATTACTTTCTGTGAGGGACAACGAAGCAGAGAATTTATAACTCTCCCATCAATAGTGAGGCAGAACTGCAGGAGAAGATTTTAAACTGCGCCAGTGCAATAGAGAATGATCCAGCAATGATAAGGCGAGTAACCCAACAGATTTTGCTGCGAAGTATTATTTATTTGCAACAACGCGGTAGTGATTTTGAAAACTTGTTACAATAACAGTTTTTTGTAAGTTGATGCAACTAAATAAACGTCCTGATTTCTACTTGATATTTTGTATTTATTACTTTCGAACCTTTAGAGATAAATAAGGGGCACTTCTAGCCCAAGTGTATGTTTAGTAATTTATGACAAAGGGTTAGGACCTAAGTATCAAACTAACTGAGATTAGATGATGCAGTGTTCGAACAAAAATTCAAGTGGCAAGGTCTTTGTTTAGCCTCTCATAAAAAGTGTTTTGTTTGGGATACAGATGTGATTTTATGTTATTTTAAAGCTTATTAGATGCCGATTAACGTCGATTAATAATAACTACGGGCGATGGTGACGTTTTGTTGAGTTCTTAAACAATGTTTAAAAAAATACTGTACGGAAATCAGTTTTGCCTTAAAATGTTCCTTATTTTTATGTAACCGGCATTTTTTGGGTGTGAATAGTATTGCGTCGGTATTGCCTACCCATTCACTATTATTATTGTTTTTGTTTCAACACGATTAACCACCTGGTTCAAAAGTTACAAGGTTTTCTAGGTACAAGGTCCATAACTACTAAAAAAATGTAAATAGGTAAATATAAAACGAAGAATATTTTTTTGTTTTTGTTTTTATTTTTCTACCGATAAAATGTCAGGTTTCACTCATTTTCATATGTGCACTTTATGAAGACTCACACTGTATAGATAGGACAAAAGGTTTAGTAGGACTGTCTAATGTATTTTTTAAAACATGTACCGTAAAATAGCACTTTGTTTTTCTAATGGCAACTCTAACCGCTCGGCCGAATTGACATAAGTAATTCGGTAACCATGGTTACAGTTTTGACAACAAAAATGATTGTTACTTGCAAAACCAACAATATAGGATTATCTAGTAACATTTCGGTCTTTATTTTCTAAAAGCTGATGCTCTTTGATGGCAGAATTTCATATATTAGGGCAATTGCTGTGTGCTACAAAATTTCATGACAGATCTTCGATATTTTGCCGATATTCATTTCAAGCCGGTGAGTTATGTAATCCTGTTTTAGAGCACTTTTATGTATTTTATGCTATATTAGTATTTGTAGAATGTATATGTATTATTTACTTAACCATTTGTTTTTAAGGTCCTAATTGGACGGTAGTCTCAGGTTGCCCAGAGGGACAGACGGTATCTGCTAAACTGGATTACGACAAAACCGTTGTTTGGGCTCACCCGCTCGATATACACTACGTAACTAAAGGGATCCAAGGTTTATAATTTATTACCCTACGTCCACCGTATCATGACTATATTTCATCTTACCATGATCATATTATATTTACGATCCTTGAAAATATAGAATGTTTGCTGAAAGAAATATATTTACCACTGACAATTTCTGTGATTCCAGGTTGGCCCAAATTAATCCTACAAGTGAGTTGTCTAGATTCGATTGGACGCTCATGGATAATTGGTTATGGTTGCTGCAGTTTGCCTGTAGTACCTGGTGCTCATACGATACACGTTAACTGTTGGGTACCATCAACTACAACATTAACAGACAAAATTCGTCAATATTTCCTTGGTGGATCTCATCAACTTATTCAGAGTGACATAGTTCATTTAGGACTGAACAGGTAAACAATTTGGTTATTTTATATTGACAGTTCTATAAGATCATACCTAATCACATATTTATTTACAGTATGTTTTAATTACAGATCTAAATTAAGTACGCAGTCAAAAGGCATAGTCCAGCTGCAGATAAGCTTAGTTTTAAGAAATTTTAACCAATTTGGGGTAGAGTATAAGTGAAGATATGAAGGTTATTACTTATCTAGGTTTTACTGTATTGTCAATTGTTATTCAATTTTGTGTTATGGATTTCATTCAAGAGAAAATACAGCTTAGTAAAAATTCCAATCTTACTAACCAGAAGAAAGTTGTAGATGACTTGCTTAAAAATATTAGCAGCAAACCTCATGCTCTTTTCTATAGAACTCATATGAGTACTCGTAGATCTGTGAAGAGATCACCTGCCTTAACTAGTTTACCTGGATTAAGCTACAATAACTTGACTGAACCTGCCGGTCCCTTAGGAACAACTGATATTGCTACCACAATATTTGATATCCTTTATGAGGAGAATACTTCAACAACAGAAGCAACAACTACTACTGAAACTTTTATAACAACCACTGATTATGACAATATCACTGAAATAACTTACTTTGAAACCACAAATAAGTCAACCACTATTCCAAATATTGTACCAAACACTAGTTTTAGTAAGTATTGTGGCTGTAACTTATTGGTAAGTATATATTTATTGGCACTGTTACTTATTAAATAATAAAAACTATTCGATCACCTACATATATATATTTTCTTCTTTTTTCAGTATAAAGTCTGTGACATAAATTGTTGTTGTGATCTAGACTGTACTGCTGATGAGCAGAAACATTTTCGATGTGGGAAGACAATTGGTAACAGACTAAATAGTGATGGATGTATTACTCATTTACTGGACAGTCACTCAAGTTATGGAAATAGTATGCTCAATAGCGTATTTTGTGTTGTCAAAATAAATTTACCTGATAAGCACAATATTAAGCAGGTAGTGAATTATTTATTTAAGACTGCGCCGAGCGAAATGTGCCAAAACAGGCGGTCACAGTTAAGTTGATAATATCAACACTTTTTGTGTTATACTAATTAAAATATACATTTACCATAACAATGAATGTGTTTACAATTACTCCGTGTAAAAAACTTGAAATAATTAATATTTTCGTCTACAAAATTACGTAAATTTGCACGAAAATTGCAAAATCGTAAGCTCGTATTAAGTGATTTTAGATTATAACAGTAGAAATTTATCCTATTTTACAGCATAAACGAAACATAATAGTTATATTACAATTTGTCCGTCCCAATTATTTAAGTTATTGAGATATATATTTATCAAAAAAGCACTTCAAATCCTCCATACAATTTTACTGTGGCGGCCGCGCGCTGATTTGTATATCGAGGTTTGTCATTCAGTCCAACCCGTCTTATGCTCGGCGCAGTCTTAAACTGTCATATTACAGTAAATAATGATGACTTCAAACATTTTTATATGTATTTTCAGCCAAATTTAGCATTTAATGGTCCATACAACAAATGGAAGTGTATTACACAGGATAAGACATTGTTTGCATTTCAAAAAACATTATATAAGGAAGCTGATCCAATATGGCTCTTAAAAAATGGAACAATTTACTACCTTGGTTTGTATTTTGTATTCAAATGAATATTTCAGAATAATATAATATGATATATGTACTAATAATAAATATTTATGTTGTTTTGCAGATTTTCCCACTCCCATAATTAACAGTTATTGTAATGATAGAGCACCCATCACATTCATAAAGGACGAAAACATAAAATGTATTGTTAAATTAAAAGATTTGGAGATGTTTCATGTTAGTCAAACAGTAGAAGAGTCTATGGTTATCAGTGCCACAGAAAATACAGCCAACAGTTCCGCTTTGGTATAATCTTCATCATCACTATTTATATTGTTTTCAATTAACAAATTAATCATGCCAGCCCATTTTTCAGAATTGCTCTAGTCTCCACTGTGTTAACTGGACAGTCCTCGCATGTAACAATGGCAGTTGTAAGAATTACAATAACAGTTTGAATGAAGCTGCATGTACCGAGAGTGTATGTACAAATGTTGCACTGAAGATGGATTACTATTTCTACTATAATCATTTTAAAATCACGAATGCGACTATAAAACTACACATACAAAATATATCTAATGTTTTGCCGTTTTTGACGCAAGAAATAACTGTTAAATTTATAATGGCAAATAAAAGTCTAGATAGTGTTGTAGAGTTCAGTGGAAATCCAGGATATATAAACAATTTACCAATAATAGTATCAAAAGCGAAGAGCAATTTTACGGAGTCATTTTTCAATAACACTTCAGATATTAATCATGCGTATTTCCCAGGAAACGACGATGGGATGTGTGTTATATCGAAGTCGTCACAGAATGTTGTTAGATTTGGCGTGAATAAAAGAACAAAATGTCGTTATGTCCACACAGATCAAATTGTTACACATAACAACACGGCCATATGCAAAAGCATTCAAGATAATATTAGTAACTTCATAGACCTAAATACAGAAGTTTATATTTCGCCTTTTGGAAATCCTTATGGAATCACCGACGAAAACTGGATTAGATTGCGAACAAAAAATACAGATAATGGGCAAAAGCCAGTGTATGGAGAATACAGGGAGAGTGTATCAAAATTGCATTGTTATAATTTAATCAATAGAGTTTCTGTTTTACTTATATTTGCTAATGTCAATGAAAATGATTTTACTGATCAGAACAAAATTTTGTTAGCCAAGTATGAAACTGTTACATATAATGCTAGTTTTGATATGGAAGACATTTCGGCGGTGCTCACAATTGATATTAGTTTCGTAGATGCTACGAAGCCGAACCTCTATGTGTACGCAGGCAGTCCACATTTAAATATTCATCTACCCAAAGACTTCTTCTTCCCTTTCCCGCCAAATAACTGTTTGCAAATGTCTAATTCGTGCATTGTAACAATATTCTGTTGTGTAATAATATTTTTTTGCAAATAAAATAACTCTTGAATAATAACTAATAATTTTTATTTTGAAATAATTTAAATACTTTCGTTACTTCTATCACTTCTAACTTGGCATCCCCTTCAAGGACTTAACGATCTTGAGTTTGTGATGGCCTGAAAATAAAACCCATTTTAGGTTCGGTTAGATCGCATCGCCCCCATACACTTGATATATTAGCGAGACAGAAGAGAGAGAATTTAATAAAACATGTTGTTATAAAGGAAATTTTTAATATAGCCGCATCACGGAAACGAGGTAAACTATCATAGTACATGACGTATGGTACTAGAGCTATATCGGTATTTACAATATTTTTACATAATTTTAATCTTCAAAGAATATTTTAATCTAATAAAATATAATAAAAAGCAAAGAAGACAGTAGTAAATATAAACTGAAGCTGCTTTTACACAAGTCGGTCGGAGCAATGGTGAGATGTGTCGCTACAAACCTATGCGACGTAAGTGTAGACTTTGCGGTCGTCAGGCGTGCGAGCGAGGTACTCTCGTTCAATAAGCCCTTCGATGCGTTTCTTGATCACCACGGGCGACGGCAGGAAGCGGGCGCGCAGTTGTTCCGTCACTTCGGCGACCAGTAGTGTGTGCTGGAAATATCTCATTCTTCAGTACTCTAACTCTAACGACAGAACTTGCATTCACTACTATGTCTAAGGCTACGAGGCTTATTAATTGCCTGCGAATAAGATTTTAGATACATATGAAAACTATTCGCCTATGAAGACTTTCGAGGCGGCATTATACTGAACTACAAAACCTATTTAGTATATTTTAAGTATAGACATACTCTCACAGTGTAGACTATAACCTATCACCAATTTACCACAAGATTTCAAGAGAATACAGCCAAAGATGGGATATCCACTTCCATTTTGATGGCAGCATCATAACAATTTCCAGTATTGTATTGTTGTTAAAACTGTTGTCATCAATGAAGCGTAACCTACCGCCATTTTCTTTCTAGCTTTCATGATACGGACGATAGCCGCTTCGATTTCATGTTTACGATCCTCGTCTACTTTGTTACGTGTCTCGCGTCGCTCTGGTTCCGATTCGCCTTTAGCTGCTACTGTCTGGATCTTAACTCTGCAACAAAGTACATAACTAGTCACTCATAATCAGTAAAAAAAAAAAAAGATCATGTGCAATGTATTTCTTTTACAACTACTCAAAACTTAGAAGCTGTATCTAATTACATATAAAAGATGCAAGTACCTATGTAACTTAGATGTGAAGGCATCATTCACGTAGAACTGATGGGAGGGCTCGATCTCCTTGGTCTTCGGCTGCTTGATCAGCACCCTCTGGGTTGGCTTACCCATCGCCAACGACTGGAGGGCTCGGACGAGATCCTTCTCCGGAATATCAGTCTCGTTGAGTATCTCCTGTAAAAAGAACTCGATGTTTACTTAAGAATATTCAGTAGGTACGAGGGTGCGTTTTTAAGTTCGCGGAATGGAGGGTATGGAAGGGGGTGGGGGTGCTTGTTTAGTCACTAACGTGTTTAGCAACTAATAATTAGTATATATACCGAGTATTATCATAATGAGGTCATTAGTCTTTAAACTATGAAGTATGGACAAAATCGAGTTCCGCGCCGTTATAAAGTTCCTTACCAAGCAAGGAAAAAATGTTCAAACCATTTTGGAAGAGATGTCATCTGTATACGGGGACTCTTGTCCAGGAAAAACCATGGTATACAAGTGGCACAACCTCTTTAAGCAAGGCAGGGAATCAATTGAAGACGATTCCCGGCCTGGGCGGTCTGTTGAGGTCACCACTCCAGATCTTATCGAAAAAATCGAAAAATTAATATTGGAGGATGCACGTTTGAAGAAAAAACAAATCGCAGAGATGGTTGGAGTATCTGAAACGACCATTTTCAAGGTTCTCCATGATCATCTCGGCATGACAAAAGTCAGTGCAAGATGGGTGCCTAGAATGCTCACACCGCCTCAAAAACAGAAGCGCGTCGAGTGTTCGCGTGCGTTTTTGAGCCAGTGTAATGAAGACAAGGATGGTTTTTTGGAGCGAATTGTTACTGGGGATGAAACTTGGGTTCATCACTATGAACCTGAGTCTAAACAAGATTCCATGCAGTGGCATAAAAAGGGTACACCACCGCCTAAGAAATTCAAGGTGTCGCAATCGGCGGGAAAGCTCATGGCGACAGTTTTTTGGGACACAGAAGGAATTTTGTTGGTTGATTACAAAGAAAAAGGTGTTTCCATAACCGGAGAACACTACGCTTCAATTTTAGAGCAGTTAAAAGAGGCAATCAGAGAAAAAAGAAGAGGAAAATTGACCAAAGGTGTCCTGCTCTTTCACGACAATGCTCCTGTTCACAAGAGTCGAGTTGCGTTGGCTGCTTTGCACAAGGTGGGCTTCGATATCATTGATCACCCACCTTATAGCCCAGACTTGGCTCCCAGCGACTATTATCTCTTTCCAAATCTGAAAAAAGAGCTTCGAGGAAAGAAATTTTCAACCGATGAAGAAGTGAAGGATGCAGTTTCGGCGTATTTTTCAGAGAAAGACAAAACATTTTTTTATGAAGGTATTCATAAGTTAATTCATAGATCTGAGAAATGTATTAGGGTTTCAGGTGAATATATTGAAAAGGAAAAATAATTTTGTAATATTATTTCATCCCCTTCTATTCCATTCCGCGAACTTAAAAACGCACCCTCGTATATCATTTACTATTATCTTTTTTGACTTTGTTTATTAAGGTGCACTTTGTTTTTGTAATCAGTTACCAGTGTGTTACGAGTGCAGAAAGCCTCGTAAGCTAAATAACGTTCCCACGAGAACCGCGGGACTGGAGGAGACGTGACACCTCACCACAACCTAAGTTCAGCAAGTCTTAAGCCTAACTTCGGCGGGACCACTCTTGTGTTAGAAGTTCATATTCTGTTAAGTGAACGTTTCGTGGACATTTTTCGTGAACATTTTTATGAACATTTCGTCAGAACTTTATGTAATCTAAATTTTTACATTTTCAATATACTTTTTATTACTATAAATACTAGTTTAATTGCTTCCCGATAGCGCCCAATGTAATTGGCGCAGTCGTGGTTAGCTCGGGACTTAAAAGTGTAGTTAGCTGAGCTAAGAACCTACCGGAGGCGTATCGAGGAGCAGCCGCTGAACTACTATCGGTTAGAGCGTTCGAGACATCCAAAAATTGATGAGTCAAAATTCTCCGGCAATGGTATTCAAGTAAGTGCATTAATCCTTTTTATTAGTTGCTATAATCATTTTTAATAAGCAGTGATACTATAATTTTCACGATTTTCCACCCAAAGGGGTCTAGAGATTCGTCCCCTTCAAGGGATTCAAGGCAAACGCAATTACGAGCAGCGTTAAACGACGCTCGACGTAACTTAGATTTAAACATGGACGGCAGTACAGCAAGCTCGTCTGCCTCCACCGTCGCACATAGATAGGTTTTTTGGTTTTATGCGGCCAAAATTATTTTAATTACTTTAACTATTCTAAATTACATAAATGATAATAAAAAACAACTTTCTGTTGAACTTTTAAATATTTATTCAAGAAAATATCATATTTATGAAAAAAAAGTCAAAAACCTAACGTCACAGACAAAAAAAAATATTTCATAAATGTACATTTTAAACGTGTGTGTGAGTAATGAATTGACGTATCCCCTCGACAGTCGACACATACTCCATGCCAACTCGTTACTCCTGATCCTCATCGTCCGAGGATTCTGGTGATGCTGAGTCTGGTTTGGTGGGTAAAAGCATATCTAAAGTCTCCGGAGCAAAGGATTTAGACATTTTTTTTCTCCTTCTTTGTTTTATACTTATACTGCTAATGAGCGGATCAGAGCTCAATAATAACCGATTATAGATGTCGCGGTTACACTGTTCGCGGGAAAATTTTCTTGCGTAATTTTCTCTATACATGCGAAAGTGCTTATTTCGGGCCTCTTGAGCCTCCTCCGACAATTGGCCTATTGGGAGAAGTGAATTCTCTATTATGGCAGCACCATGTATGAGCACTTTGTGCAAAGTAGGGGTCATCGGGTGCCACCAATAATGCTGCACGTATAATTTGGCAGTATCTAGTGCATACTCATCATATTTCTTGACGTCAATAATGTATCCACTTGAAATAGTTTCTAAAATGACTTTCAGTCTGTAAATTAAATCGAAATTCACTCCAGTTATGTCGGATGCCAATTGGGGATTCTCGAAAAATCTACGGCTGGTGTTTCCATCATTTGTATTTCCATAGTTGGACTTAGGCATGTCAATGAGTAATCCGGTTTCAATTTTAAATCTGTCTTGAATTTTTTGTTTAGCGGCCAATTCCAAGTCTTTTTCTTCCGTTGTTTTTTTCTGTCTGTATTTTTGAACTTTTAGTTTATAGCTCAAGTGGAAAATACTCTCAAAAATTCTGATTCTGGCATGCAGCACAGATATTCCAAATTCTAAAGTTTCAGGACTTACATCATATTTTTTGCTTAGATTGTTAAAATCTTTTGAAGTGGCTTTACAAATAAAGCATCGACTGGTAGACTTAGTGTCGGTTGCAGCATTGCAAACCTTGCCATCAATCATAGTCATCTTGAAAATGTGCTTGTAGGTAAATTTATTTCCATTTATTTCGATTTCGGTAGGAACCAAATTCTTTACCGATTCTTCAACGTAACTGATTTCTTCTTTGGTCACATCATTGCATTCTTTCAGAAATCTGAATCTTATAGGCCGGCAAAACCGGGGGGATGATGGAGAAGGATTCTCCCAAATAACTTTTTTGTTATTCTTGCCACAAAGTATTTGTAAAGGGACAAATGAGCTCAAAAATATATTGGCGTCCGAATCAGCAGGATTTTCAAACTTTTGTTTATATCTGGCTTGCTGGGAGCCATCACATCCCCATTTATTTATAATAGTTAAAGTCTGTCTATCTTCTTCACTAATAGATAAAAGTACTTCCTCTAAGTACATTGAAAGGCGCATAAGCGTTATGTCAATAAGACTTTGCAAAGTACTTTCTGCATACAGACTTGTCACTTTTATGTGTTGTTCAGGTGGATAGCATTCTTTCTTGGCCTCTAATAATCTGTCGTAGCAAGGATAAAGCGACTTATTTGTCTTACGTATGATTTCATATTGCTGTCGTGTAAGGTCGGCCTCTATAAACATCGCCAATGCTTCTTGAGGTGTTAATATATTGTGTTTGTTGGGTTCACTCGATGACTTGTAAGCATTTCTTAATTTGTTTGCCCTTGTTGGCGATTTTGTGATTTCTTTAAGGATTTCCGATGCATTTCGAAGTCCCTTAGCTCTCAAAGTTGACTGAGCAGCATGAATGATAACAGAATCGCCTACAGCAGAGCGAACCACTTCAGTTTTGCGACGCTTGCTTCTCTCACTTGATTCTTCAAATGATTTTGAAGGGCGGCCTGGGCGATTTTGGGCTTGAATTGGGATTTCAAACGTCCCATTTAACCATGACTGGTTAGATTTTAAGAAATCCTCTTCTTTTCTTTGTGCTTTAGACCATTTTTTCTTTATGGCAGTCTTGAAGTAAGCAATATTTCTCTTTAGTTTTTTTATATTTTCTTCTGTGTCACCATAAGAAGAAAACAGGTAATTTTCTAAATAGGCCAATTTTTCATCCATAGTTATTAAATTCTGGCTTTGCATTTTATCGTAGAGAAATTGACGGGTGACTAATTTTGTTCCGGATGAGCCAGGAGAATCTACAACGTAAAAGAAAAAAAATTTATTTTTTGGAACATTTTTCAACATAACTTTTTTTACCCTACCTGCACCTACCTGCAGCTAATTTTTATCAGAATCGTAAGAAAAGAGTATTAAGTATTATAATAAATAATAATTTTGAGGCGAGAGGAAGCGATAATATAACTAAATTACTTTTAAATTGAAAAATCAAGAATATTTTTTCAAGAAAACGTAATATGTTTTGAAGGTTAAAAATAAAGGTTTTTTATTTATACTAGGTTGACAATTTCTATAATAAATAATGGTATTTACCTGAAGCACTCGAATCCATATTGGTTACTTTGATAACTGTCTTAAAATCAAAAATATTGACGACGAAAAACAAGTCACCTTAAAAGCGTAAAGGGCGAAAGCGCGTGTGTAGCGGGAGACTAACAAGTTCCGACTACCTGCGCACGAACCCCGCGCGGTTATTGAAGCCGAGAAGACCGGTTTCTTATCGCCTGTTCTATTGTTAACGTAGAAAAATATTACATTTTGTATTTGTAACTAGTTTAAAATTTTCAATTTTGGCCGCATAATTAAGCAAAATCTATGTTAGTGCGTCGGCACAAGCCAATTCAATAAAATTGATCAAATTTGTAGATCATTAAAATTAGTTCTACAATTCGATGGCAACCCACATGTCCTTACAAGATTCTTAAAATTATGTGACGAACTCGTTGCCACATTTGTTAGCCCAACAACAGGCAATGAACTTATTAATCTTTCTCTAATTAATGGAATTTTGAACAAAATTACTGGTAGCGCGGCACGCACATTGGCCACTAACGGCATACCAAGTGATTGGAATGGCATAAGGTCTACTTTAGTGAACAGCTTTTCAGATCACAGAGACGAGGCTTCGTTATATACTGATTTATCTTTGCTAACTCAGGGAAGTGACACATTACAGATATTCTACGAAAGAGTCCAAAATTTACTGTGTACCATAATTACATATGTCGAATTGCACGAAACTATAAGCACTACTATAGAGGCCAAAAGAACATTGTATAAAAAACTGGCTCTACAGACATATTTAAAAGGTTTATCAGAACCATTGGGTTCTAGAATAAGGTGTATGAGACCTGAAACCCTTGAAAAAGCCCTTGAGTACGCTCAAGAAGAAGCAAATGTAATATATCTTCAAAATAAAAATCGATACCTACCTATTAAAAAGAACTTTTAGAACTTTAATGACCATACACCTCATTCTTTTCGTTCAAATCAGAATTCTAATACATACGTACCACCGAACACTGTACAAACCTTACAAACATATTCGAAACCGCAGATTCAATCACCTCACCACACATCGCAATACAGACAACCCTACATAAGGCCTTCAAGAACACAACAAATGTTAAAGGATTCCCCCGCTAACGTGTCAGTCGGATTTAAAATTCCACCACAGCAAAAATCCCATAATAATTACCCGAGACCTATGAGTGGTATTAGCCACCCGGTCGCTCGTACTTTACCGCCTACTCATTTAAACGGACGACGCGAAAATTATGTACCGAACAAGAACGTACCGATAGTTAAAGAACTGAATATTAACGAATCTTATAATGATAATTACTACAATGATAACTGTCAAACGCCGATAACAATTTCAGATGTAACGTATTGTGACGATCCTGATAATACCAGCATGGAACCTAGCTTTGGCCTTGAAAATTTGGACGTTTCGGATGACCCAAATTTTTGCCCAGATTTGAAGAATACTGCCCCCGAATAGAATTAAATTTACAGAGTAAACATCATTTACCATACATCCAAATTAATAATCCACCCTTAAAACTTCTGATTGACACGGGTGCAAATGAGTCATTTCTTAGCCCGGAAGCACATGAAAAATTTTACGTACACACATCACTGGATTATGATCCATTTTTAGTTACGAATACACATATTACTACGCAGAACTACTATTCCATTACCATACCTTGCTTTACGGAATTTAACGACAGTACTCCAATGAAATTATACATATATAAATTTCATAATTTTTTCGACGGTCTTATAGGCTGTAATCAGTTAAAAAAATGGAATGCTAAAATTGACCTTGCTGCTCACGTATTAGAGACTAAATTGGCTAGAATACCTATTATGTTATACCAACCCGAAAGTTCGAAATGTAATGAAATAACTATTTCTGCCTATACAGCTCAATTTATTACTGTTCCAATTAATGTAAGTCATGGTGATATTTACGTAGAAGAACAATCGATTTCCGATTGTTTTATTAGTGAATGTCTGTCCACAGCCAAAAATTATCATACTATTGTCCAAATTTCAGACCCTACGGATAACGATATTATTATTCCCATTCTCAGTCCGATACGCGCATAGATGTACAACGAACAAACGATGCCAGTGAAACATAATACCACTAGTACGGACGATAACAGGATTCATAAGGTCTTATCTAATTTGCGCACAGACCATTTAAACGCAGAGGAGGCACTCAATTTATATACACTTTGCAAAGAATATCACGACGTATTTTACCTTGAAAATGAGCCGTTAACTTTTACAAACGACGTCAAGCATCATATACATACAAGTGACGATATACCTGTATATAGTAGAAGTTATCGGTATCCGTATATACATAGATCAGAGGTACAAAATCAAATAAAAACTATGCTTTATCAGGGAATTATTCGCCCTTCATCGTCTCCATGGAACGCTCCAGTGTGGATCGTACCTAAAAAGTGTGATGCATCTGGTAAGACGAAGTGGCGTTTAGTCATTGACTTCCGACAACTGAATGCGAAAACAATCGACGACAAGTACCCGATCCCGAACATTAGTGACATATTGGATAAACTGGGTAGATGCTTATATTTTACGACCTTGGACTTAAAATCCGGATTTTACCAAGTGGAATTAAACCCGGGTGATATTTCTAAAACGGCTTTTAGTGTAGAGAAAGGGCATTACGAATTTCTAAGAATGCCCATGGGTTTAAAAAATGCTCCATCCACGTTTCAGCGTGTGATGGACAATGTCCTCCGGGGATTACCTAACTGTATTACATATGTTGATGATATATTATGTTACTCTACTAGTTTACAGGAGTATATAGTTAATTTGCGCGCCATTTTTGAACGACTCAGAAATTCCAACCTAAAAATTCAAATGGACAAGTCGCAATTATTTAAACATGAGACGCCATATCTAGGTCATATAATTACTCCGCAAGGCATTAAACCCAACCCGGATAAAATATCGGCAATCTTAAATTATCCACTTCCAAAAACTCCTACACAGATTAAATCATTTTTAGGTCTTCTAGGTTACTACCGCCGTTTTATACCAGATTTTGCACATGTCACCAAGCCCTTTACTTCGTGCCTAAAAAAAGGTGCGAAAATTAGTCTAACTTCCGAATACATAAATTGTTTTAACCATTGCAAAACTCTACTAACGAACGACCCTATTTTAATATACCCAGATTTCAGTAAGGAGTTTGTCATAACTACGGACGCATCTAATGTAGCAATAGGCGCTATACTGTCGCAAGGCCCTATAGGCGCTGACAAGCCCATAGCCTACGCATCGAGAACCCTAAACGACAGCGAGATTAATTATAGTACGCATGAAAAAGAGCTTCTCGCGATAGTATGGGCTACCAAATATTTCAGGCCATACATATTCGGCATATTCGGTATAAAATCAAAATTATTACAGATCATAAACCATTAATGTGGCTTATGAATCTCAAAGAGCCCGGGTCGCGTCTTACAAGTTGGAAAATCAAATTAGCAGAATACGATTATACTATTATTCATAAAAAAGGTAAGTCCAATACTAACGCAGACGCTCTGTCACACATAGAATTAAATTACAACGAAAATATGTCGTTATTCGTTAATCTTAGACTGGCCACTGCTCTTAGACCATACGACTGCTTACCATCAGGCGGAGTGTGGTCATTTTGACGAGCAAAATAAAAAAAAAACATTCATCAACTATAACCGCCTCAGGTAGCCCAGTATATTCCTCATCATCTACTCTTACCGCTCATTAAGATTGCAATGTCGAATCCCAAAACGCGCAAGAAAACCCAGACCCTCCGTCTGCAGAAACCATTAACAGTAGCCATGAAAACCCGATCCTAGAGATACCTATAACAGAAGAACCTTTGAATAAATTTAAAAGACAACTAATTTTAAACATGAGGAATAGTAATATAAGCAATAAACCGCATATAACAGAACTCTTTACGTCGTACCAAAGAATTTCGGTGGATATACATGAGGATAACCTTGAATTGAACCTTATTAACTCTCTAAAAACTCATATTAAAGATTTCAAAACTCTGACAGCGATTTTGGTCAAACCAACAGAAAAGGTGTTATCTATAATTCCTATTTTACAAAAAACTTTTATAAACGGCTCCATAAAACTAGTTTTGGTAAAAACAATAATGAATGATATTAGCGATCAACCTACTCAGAATCAGATAATTAAAAATTATCACGATGGTAAAACAAATCACCGCGGGATTAATGAAACTTATTTATCGTTATCGCAGCGATATTTCTGGCTCAAGATGAAAGCCGATATCACAAAATTTATAAATGAGTGCCGTACATGTAGTCAAGCAAAATACGATCGTAATCCCGTGCGCCCACAATTTAAAGTCGTACCCCTAGCAATCAAACCGCTTTAATTAGCACACGCAGACGTACTAACAATTGAGCATGATAAGTATTTAACAATAGTAGATTCTTTTTCCAAATACGCACAAGCTTATTTCCTACCAGATTGCACTGCCCTTAATATAGTAAAAGCTCTATTAAACTATAGTTCACATCATGGTTTGCCCTTAAATTTGACAACAGATAAGGGCACAGAATTCAGTAACCAAGTCGTAACAGAGTTCCTACGATTACATAAAATACAGCACCACATGACCAGTGCATATGCACCGAACGAGAACGGCATAGTAGAACGTTTCCATTATACTCTACTGGAACATTTGCGGCTATTAAAACTACAGCATATGCACGATCCAGTACGCACTCTAATACAATATGCATTAATAGGTTATAATAGCTCTATACACAGTCTAACTATATATAATTATATAAGACCATTTGATTTGATATCTGGCCATTTTGACCCTCGCGAACCCATAGACTTAAATATGACGGACCGATATCTTCAAAGTTATATTCAAGAACATCGTAGTAAAATAGACACAGTTTATAAAATTATTCATGTCTCTGCAATGTCTGAACGTGAAGCAATAATGACGCGTCGTAACACTAGTAGGGAAGAGGTTTTAGATTGCGTACCAAATCAGGAAATATTTGTGAGAAACCCTGCAGCCGATAGACAAAAATTAGCACCCCGTTTTATTCGTGATCGCGTAGTAACTAATTTACCTATGCACGTATACACAGCAAAGAGCCGCGGCCCAGTAGCAAAATCGCGATTAAAAAGACCTACCAAAAATTAAAAACCGAATGTATATCTATTGTTACAGGTACTTTTTAATATTTCACGGCATTCTGGTCAATGCTCGAGACATACAACTTGATAGCCTAGATAATGGACCGCCGGCATATTACCATTTAATCTTGGACCTATAAAAATTATTTCCCATTTTCATACGTTTTTACAAGAAATTGACTTTGACAGAATTGAGTCACATGTGAATACTATCAAGTCCACACTCACCGACACTACATATGAATTATCCAAAGTTGAACACACTCTATTCAATCATCAGATTAAACACCTTTTTCATAAATAAAATAAAATTTTAGTGCAGCTAGACACATTTAGACCAACCAGATTTAACCAACCAGATTTAAAAGAGGTTTGCTTAACCCATTAGGCACAATTATTAAAAGTATTACAGGGAATTTAGATAACGATGACGCCTTGAAATTCGAAAATGCCTTGCAAATTTTGAATAAAAATGATCAAAGTTTATCGCAGACATTTAACAATCATATAACCTTGTACAAAGAAATGACCATTCAGCAGAACCAGATACTCAGTAATTTATCCATTAATCAGAGAAGATTAGAGAAGGCTCTTTCTTTTGTCATGAACATGACAAACAACGAAAATGAGCGTACTATTCATTTTGCCCAACTTCTGCAAGTTTTCGCTATAATTAGCGAAAATGCACAAGATCTTCTGGACGAAATTAACAGACTAGAAAACATATTAGCTTTTAGTCGAAACAGGTCAGTTCATCACTACTTACAATACTTTCTATTAAAGATTTAAATAGCATATTAACTAAATTAAAAGAAACTTATCAGTTAGATCAGATTGTGGCTTTAGATATAAGAAATTACTATGATATTCTTAGCCTAGGTTCTTATATTACCGAGTCGAAAGTCGTTGTAGTGATCAAATTTCCAATTACATCTAGTACCTCTTATCAGTTATATAAACTCTGCCCGGTCCCCAATAAGTATAGTAATGTTATAGTACCACCTGCACAATTTATAGCAACTAAAGACAGAATGTCAGCGAATTGAGTCCTGGCACCTATGCGAGCAGAAGATTATCCACCAGGTCAAGGTCAAACCGGTCTGTATTCAACGACTCAAACATTATCAGGAGATAGATGTAACGTGTAAAATCACGCCTATCTCTCTGACTAAGGGGGCTCTAACCGCACTGGATAGCTACCGCTATATAATTTCATTTCCCGTTGAAACCAAGGTCCAAATATCTTGTGGATATGAAAAACATAGAATACTACAAGGCAGCTTCCTAATCAACATTCCCATAGGATGCAAATTGAAATCTCAGGAAATAACCATCGTGAATTTAGACAACAAAATAGCTGGGGCGCCATTAGAAATCATACCAGGATCGCAGGACAAACAGAATTTGAATAATACACAAAATTTCATACTCCATTCTACAGATCTAAGCAGCCTTCATAAAATACAAGGGCAGATTATGATGGAGACTAAAATCGAGACCTCGGAATTATCATCAGTTTACCACACTACAATTCCGCTTTATACCATGGTTTTACTAAGTGCAGACGCACTGATTGTCATATACATCGTATACAATCGTCGCAAAGCCAAGCTAGACATCGCGACGCAAGACACTGAGGCGAATGTGGACGCTTCAGCAACAGAGAGAAGAGCCGCAGCTTTTGGCATCAATATCTGCTCATTTTAGGGAGGTGTTACGAGTGCAGAAAGCCTCGTAAGAAATAACGTTCCCACGAGAACCGCGGGACTTGGAGGAGACGTGACACCTCGTTTACGTCATATTAATGTTAAGTTCAGCAAGTCTTAAGCCTAACTTCGGCGGGACCACTCTTGTGTTAAAAGTTCATATTCTGTTAAGTGAACGTTTCGTGGACATTTTTCGTGAACATTTTTATGAACATTTCGTCAGAACTTTATGTAATCTAAATTTTTACATTTTCAATATACTTTTTATTACTATAAATACTAGTTTAATTGCTTCCCGATAGCGCCCAATGTAATTAGTGCTATTAAGTGATTGATGTGGTTGTATCAAATATTTTATTTAAGCTATTGCGGAATTGTAGCCAAGCTTTTTTTAAATTAATTATATCCTTTGGAAATAAGAAAAAACAAAAACTCAGTAGGCACTATAATTCGCATCGGCACCATAGCTTTTGTCTTTACTTTACCATTAATCATCGTATAGAAAAGTTCTCATTAAGGGATGTGACTCGAGCAGAGAGCGGGCCGTACCTCGTAGGTGAGCCGCTCGCGCTTGTTGAAGAGTAGCAGCACGCACATCTGGAAGGTGGACACCTGGATGATATGGCGGCGCGGGGCGGGGTGCGCGGCGTGCGGCGGGTGCGCGGGCGGCGAGCGCGGGGGCGAGGCGGCGGCGGCGCGGAACGTCGCGTTGAGGTCGGCGCTGCCCAGCTGCGGCTGCAGCGACAGCTGCCGCCCCGAGTGCTTGGCCAGGTAGAAGCTGCGCCACGAACATGGACACCATATTATTACAGCACGCCACGAGCGGCAATTTATTATCACATACCATATTTTAAACAGTACGAAACGTACTAAGTTAGCTTTGCAAATAAAGCCTCCACTAACATATTTTTGTTTCCTGATCTAGTGATAAACGTGATGGTATTGTAATTTACATTAAATATATTCTAGATTTACAATACTGCTATTACCTTCTGAACACTTCGAATGCATTTCGCGGTGCCGTTGGTATGTTGCACTTGGGCGTTGCACTTTGTGTCGGCCAGAAGCCGGTGGTTAGCACACGCACTGACAAGTCGACGCCGTGAAGATTGATCTACAAATAAAAACGCATATTAAAATGAAGATAATGGCAAGGATATCATTTAGCTATCAATATAAATTAAATATTAACTTGATCGTTCATTTAAATTACAATCAAAATCATTTCATCTCTAAATATAATATCACAACTTGCTCTCAAAATTACGAATTTTTCATTTGCCTGTATTACTCAAACGGATACGGAACCGAACAATACGTAACCTGGAAAACGTCATAATCCCTATGACGCTTTTAGGTTTTCTGATTAAATATACGAAGAAGTAAGGTATAACACATTCGTCTTAATTTATTGCTGTATTTCTTAATCAATAAGATATTTTTTATTCGAATAGTAAGAAAATACTTCTGTTAAATCATTATAAAAATCTTAATACAATCTATATTATATTTATAGTCTGGTCAATCCAATCCATCAAAAAGGTAAACAAACGGTTTTTGACATGAACATAGACATTTTAGAGGTGTTCAATTGTAATTCTATTTCGATTAATTACCGAATTATCAGTGAGTTAGAAAAAAACTACGTTTTACTTTGCGACCCCAATCTGTACCTATATGCCTAAGTAAATTATTAAAACAAACCTTTACATTTATATAATACTGGCCGACACGGCAAACGTTTTGCCAATAAAAAAAATGTTAGGGGTGGACAACCCTTATCACTAAGGGGTATGAAAAATAGATAGTAGCCGATTCTCAGACCTATAAAATTTCATAAAAATCGGACAAGCCGTTTCGGAGGAGTATGGTAACTAACATTGTGACACGAGAATTTTATATATAAGATTTATCAAAATTAAATAAAAGTTAATGGTACATCGCCAGTTTAAGTTAGAAATTACATAGAAACTGGTACAACTATATCTTATCGCCCATCATTCATTGTCCGTAATTATGCAAACAGAATATAGTATACAGTAAAAAAACATGTGCAAGATAATAATCCTTAATTGTAAAAATAACCTAATAAATAATTAGTAATAATCAAAGTTACACAACTTACAATCAAAGTTGTGAATGCCAACAATTATTTAGGCCACAAAATAATACTAATAAACGTCTGAGGTTATTATAGTAATTTTGTCTTATGTTTACGCGAATGTTATACAATGAAATTTATCAATCTTTATACGGCTTTTATCGCGTTGTTTATTTTTTTTAAACACTTTTATTACTGTTTACTTCAATTTTAGCTGAAAAGCAACCGAAACGTCGGGGAATGTGTAAAATTAAATCTAAATAGTTATATAATTTAAATAGCTTAACGTCAACAATAGTAGAGCAAATTACAGTTTTCTTGACGGTCAGGTTATTTTTAGAATGTTCAATATATGAATTTTATTTTTATTTATTATTTGATTTTGTTACTTTTTTAACTACTGCACCAGGTTTAAATCTTGTGTCACAGGATTCTTTACAAAGATTTAAACAACGGACATAAACAACTCCATAGACTTAGGATAGGAAACGATTTGTAACTCACACAAATGTTTGTCCCGTGTGGGATTCGAACCATGACAAATTAAGCTTTAGAACCTCTTTTTCGGCAAACGGTATCGACAACAGTGATTTGATTGCACATAAGTACTTATTAGTTGCTTGGTTTTTAATGGCAGTAATTAACAGATTTTCAACAGATTAAATATTAAATTAAATAAATAAACTAAATACCGTGCATGTTTGTGACTGCAAATTAATCTATCAATTTTTTTAACAAATTTCAATTAAATAATCGATTACTAAAAATTTTAACCTTGCACAAATTATTTTTAATCGTGCAGCCATCATAAATTATATATATATTTCCATCTGACAAATAACCTTACTTTTTGTCTAAAACCTTTCAAATTAAATAATAAAAATGTATTAATCAAACTTCAATTGCTTTAAAATTCATTGAGATATCATGTGAAAACCTTAAAAATATGGGTAAATGTGTTATTGATTCCATAAAGCAAGTAATTATGTGATAATATTTAACAAAATTTGGTACGGTTATCTTTTCATCAGAATGGATTTGAATAGACTATAGTCAAACAAATCATACCAAGCTAGACTATGCCCTAAACCTTAACATACTGAGTGACCTATAGTGGTATAGTTTAATGAAAAATCTGATATTATTAACCCTTTGAACGCCGTGGACACTTTTAGACGTCCTTTTATTTAGTTGTTCAAATTCGTATCACATTCAAGCCAATAATATCGTTACTATTATGATAAGTTTATAGAAGTAATATCGATAGGTAGCTCAATTATCCCTCAAACCTTGTTATTATCAAGGCGGATAAAACCATTTATTTATACCTTAATATACAGTGCTCTAAAATGAAATTAAAATACACGATTACGTTGCGCCAACGACTTCTTTAGGGGTCACGTAGTGATGGTACATTTTGTATCTTCGTCATCACTACCTTAGTTTTATGTTATTGTAGGTGTGTATAGGTATAATTATAATATAATATAGTTACATAATCTATTTTACTGCGCTCAGTTTTCATAGATCGGTAGTGGTAATATCTAATCTAAAGTATAGCAAGACATTTAATTAAAATTGAAGAAGAGAGATCTTCCACGCCATCGATATTACCCGGATTCACAAGTCGGAAGATTTATAAAAGTACACAGAAACAAAAAAATTAAATAATAAACAAACACAAACTGAATACGCTGTTACAGATGCTATGGTGAACAGGAAAACTTAAAATAAGAAGATATTTTATATTCTACTCGTCATTTACCCAACATAAATTTTTACGTTAGGAGATCGTCTTATAAGTATATGTTACGTGTGTTTTTATTATTTCTCGATAATTGCAATATATTGTTTTTCTTAACCTCTCTTAATACTTAGTACCATTTATATTAAAATCAAAACAAGATCTTTATTATTTTAGATAGTTTCTCAATTAACGTTCCCTGTACGCCAAGGACACCTCAAGGCACCCGCTTGTGACGTCACAAGCGAATGCAAGTTATCGAACAGTGCTTGCAAGATGTGGGTAGAAAAATAAATTAAATATATCATGATGACCCATGAATCATTTGTTGTTTTATAATCATATTGTAAGTGCTTTGCTTGTGAACGTTGTGATAATAAAACTGACCTGAATACGATATGGAAAATGACGATCTGATTGCAATTCTGGAAAACATTTATACCTGTTTATGATGACGCTTAGGAGACCTGGGTCCTCTATGTCTAGTCTAACCAGATGTAGCAGAATTCCTGGTTTCCACAGAGCGACAGCCGTCTGACCTCCACAACCCAGAGGGAAAACGGTATGGTGATATTAGACTACACTCGCGTGCAACTAAATAGACTCACCTTTACAAAATGAAATATGAGTGATTTATTCAATGAATTAAAAAAATATATAGTGTAACTATATTATTTTTTGAAAGCCTATTTTATAGGCTTTAAATTAATACATTTACCATTCAAATCTGTTCAGTAATTTTTAAAATATCGTGGTATACACATAAGTGCCGAAAATTGATTCTTTGCTATAGCCACGAGTTGTGCGTTGCAACCCCCTATATAATAAATAGTCTAAGATCCGGTATAAGAAATTTATACACTCATCTGTTATTTATTAGTGATAAGAAATAAATGATAAATAATATACACAGATATATTGCGAACAGCTTGCATTAAATTGCGTACGGATAATATTAAATATTAAATTTTAATTAAACTTATTAAATCTACTTTTCTTAATAGTTATTTTTTAAAAATCGTACTCTAGTTAAGAGAACATACTCAATCTCTCGCTCCCGGCCGTAGTTCATTCTATGGTCCGGAGTGAGAGGTCGTGGAACGCCGTCGCCTCCTTCTGCGAGGAACTAATTTACATCAAAGAGGCGGCGGAGCGGGAGAGGGAGCGTTTAAACCCTCTCCCCAACCGCAGAGCGCCGGGCGCCGGAGGGCGCGCGAATACATCCAGCCACCCTAAGTTTTGACCTGGGGGTGGCGGGCTTTGTGGGCCTGCCCGCCATTCGTTTAGCACCAGGTCCGAGAGGCGGCGTGCGTGTTCTCACGCGCGCCTCTGTGTCGAGTCCGTCTCCCCCCTAAGGGACAGACAGTAGGGTTTTCTTATAGTGTGAAGAAGTGCCTATTTTGGGTAGGTCTCTTTGTGTAGTGGCCTGCTGTTTCATACGGCGGGCCGTAACCTCGGCGGGGTCGCGACCGCATGCGAAAGCGATTCGCGCGGCCCCGTCGATAGTGGTTGTGTCAAGGAACACCGTGGTAGGTTTAGTCGGTATTCCGGGAGGTACTTTACTATTATTCCATCTTTCTTTTACCCCGGCGAGTCCGACATAATCCCTCCGTCCACCCCCGCGGAGGGATATGCGTCATTGCATTCCCCCACGTAAACATACCCAATAGAATTGAAAAAGTAAAGGTTGCCTTCTTCCACCTCTACATAATTGTGGAGTTGCCTGGTATTAGCCGGTGAGTAAATGTTATTGATATTCTCACATCAGTTATTTAATCGTATATTATATCAAATGGTTGCTTTATAAAAAAGTTGATCCAATCCATGGTTCCTACATTTTAGATGTAAATTTTGAACGCGAGTGGTGAGAGTGACAGAGATGCGTTGCGCGTTTTAAAGATCAAATATTGAATTCAATGCAGATTAAATATTAACAACAATATTAAATTATTTTCAAACATATTTATTTATTAAAAAATTACATAGCTATATGAAATACTTTTATTCATATAAAAAATTATCAATAAAATATATCAGTAAAAAAGTTATTCGGATTCTGTCTCATCAGAAGTGGCTACTTCAAAATCTAATTCTAATTCTTCATCGTTTCCTTTTTCTTCTGATACTCTGAGTACATTCTCAATTTGTTAAGGTGTGGGGTCTCCTACGACCCATCTAAGCTTCAAATAGCCATCCAAAACCCAGCCAAAATCTTCAGGATTTAGTTTAACGCAGCTTGCATCTATTGCATGAAGCTACATTGAATTTACATAAATTGTTCGTAAAACTTTCTGTTGAAGAGACTTCCAGCATGGTGACTGAGAGAGGTTCGAGGAGTAGCTGTCAGTCAATGGACGGTCAGAAGATGCCTAAGAGATGCCAACCTGACTCCGAAACGGCCTGCCAGAGGTCTTAAATTGATATTTTGATTGATCCCACAGCTCACCGACAAGCTCGCCTTACATTTGCCCGCGAACACATCAATTGGAGTGCTGAGCAATGGCGGTCGGTTCTGATCACGGACGATTGCAGAGTATGTCTGCATGGCAGTGACAGGAGAGCTTGAGTCCACAGGCGTCCGGACGAACAATTTTAGCACTGCTGTTTTGCTGAAACAGTGTCCTATCGTGGTAGTTCGTGTATGATGTGGGCCGGTATTTCACTGGAAGGAAAAACAGAGCTTGTTTTCAGCATGATGGAGGGCGAGGAGGCGGTCTGACTGTGAATAGATATGTTGGAGGACATTCTTCTGGATCATGTCGTCCCTTATGAAGGCTTCATAGGAGATGGCTTCCTTCTAATGCTCACAATGCCTGGAGTCATACAGTACGAATCACTCGTCAGTTCCTGCAAGAAGTTGGTATTCAGACCACAGACTGGCTGCCACTCAGTCCGGATCTCAATGCCATAGAACACGTATTGGACGAGCTAAAACGAAGGGTTCGGGCCAGAAATCCAGCGCCTGCAAGCATCACTGAGCTGAAAACAGCGATGGAAGAGGGGTGGAAAGCTTTCCCCCAAGACTTGATAAAGAAGCTTATCATATCGATGAGGAACCGACACCGAGATGTTATTAGGGCTAGGGGAGGCAACACTACATATTGATTATATAAGTGTCTTTATTTTTCATAACATTTCGTTTTTATTTTATGTTAATTATCGCTGATTTTTTTCAATAATTCATTTTATTCTGCATTATCTTTCAAATTTGATTATCTCGAGAATTCTGCCGTAGATTTTTAAATTAGAGTATCATTTAAAAGCCTATAATATAGGCTTTTAAGAAATATATAGATATTCCATATTTTTTATTAAATCTTTAATAAAATCACTCTTATTTCATTTTCTAAAGATGAGTCGATTTTGTTGCACGCGAGTGTAGATTGGGTTTCCGACACTCACTCATCGAACGAAACGCGACAGTATGCTTAGGTATACTGTTACTTTACGTCGTTTTTCTGTAAGTGGGTAGTGCCGTTGCCGGATGAGACGACCCATTCATGCTGAAACCATTGTTGGCCGTGGCTCTACTACCGTATTCATAGTTAAATATATTCTCAATTTTTTATTCATGTAATCGAAATGCTCGCTAGAGACGCAGCGGGCAACTATTAGTATAATTTTAATGTCTATGTTCCTTGTGGACAACACTATTTATTCCATACATTAGTTCAGAAAAGGCACAGTACTGACGCCATGGACGACTAAAGGAGTGGCCTAGTGATGTCAACAAATTAGTGTTATTTAAATATTAACCCCTTGAACGCCGCAAGAAAAACTAACGAGCGTGTCTGCCAGGCCACGACCAGTTTTCGCGTAGACTTCGGCACTTTGAGGTTAAGGTTGCGACATCCTTATCGAAAAAAAATATAAAACGCAAACAAATCGTTTATATTTCTTGTTTAATTTTTGCCTGTTACTGCCTTGCTCATACACCTTAATATACACATTAATTACGTATTGCTCCATGTTTAAATCAGTAAAAAATGGAAATACGCGAGAAAACCATTAATCGAGAAAGGTATAGGCTATGCAACATCACGCTACGACCCACGGAGGAGGCGCAGTAATCATGAACGCTGGTGAAACCGCGGGAACATCTAGTATTACATATAGCTTGAAAGCATTTAATAGGCTATCCAACAATAAAATAATTTTTCAATTCGAACCAGTAGTTCCTGAGATAAGCCCGTTCAACCAACCAAACAAACAAACTCTTCAGCTTTATAATAGATTGAACCTACTACTAGTAGCGAAATAATAAATAATTATCAAACTAAGTCATGAATCATATATTAGAATAAAATAATGATTTTATTTACGAAATAGTGATTGTAGTACAAAATGAAAATTATACATGGTAGGTCTTACAACTATTTAACATACAATCCTGTGGGTGAAGTTCTGTTACCCTCGATAGGTTAGTTATTAATCTGTAGTAAGGATTAACAGTCCTCTTCCCTCCGGTAAGTATTATAATTACAATTAGTCTCTAAAGTATAAACATGTAATTACAATTCAAACTACAATTAAAAGTTGTTAAACTTTTAACACTCCATGCAGTGAATAAGTTAGTGTGTGTATTACACTCTTTGCGCTGTAGCATGGTGCGGGTGACAGTTGCCTGTATGACGTTGACATTTGTCAGTACCACTAGGGATGTGACGTTATGCAATTAATTTTTAGCACTAACGATACTCGAAGCATAAATCTAGTTCTCATTAATAGTGTTATGAAAATTAGTGTGTTGTTCAGTTGTGCAGTGTAACTACGTATATAAACTTGTCAATATATATATTTTATGGCTTCATATCTTTATACTTATATAAAATAATCAAAATCGTGTTTATGATTTTTTTTCGTGACAACATTTTTGCTCTATGACGCATCGGCGCGGCGGCCATTTTGTTTACTTGTATGTGACACGTATTTATTGCTATTTCATTGTTTGTTTTCATTTTTGTTAAATTGTTATTTGTTATAGTCTGTTGAGTTTGTAGTTATTACCATGCCTAGGCATACAAAAAAAACTGTTTTGGGTAGTCTGGCCAGGGAGCTTCCTGTTCGCCTCCGAGACTACTTTGAAAGAGAACAACAAAATAATGGACCATTGAATCGAATTGTAAAACGAGTAGTCGAAGCTCTTAATATTGGCTGCAATACTGTTTCGCGTATAACACGTGAGAAAATTGGCCAAGATATACAGCCAGTCTGAAAATAAATTATCGACACCCAACAAAAAGCGGACCAAGGTGAAGCCAATCACAGATTTAGATGATTTTGCTAAGGTTGCTAATAGAATAGAAATCATATTTATGATTATTATAGAAGAATGGAGCTACCCACATTACTCAAGCTCCTAAAATCATTAAAAGAAGCTGACTTGTTCAAAGGAGGTATTACTTCGTTGCGGCAAGTTATAAAATATATTGGCTTTGTTTACAAAAAAGTTAACAAACGGAAGATTATTATGGAGAGGACTAACATTGCCCTAGCAAAATGTTCATTTTTAAGAAAGGCCAAAAACATAATTTATTGGATCAAAGTTGTCTTTTTGGATGAAACCAGGCTAAACGCCAACCACACAGTGGGTAAAAGTTGGACCGACGATACGGCACAATCGTGTACCAAAGTGCCGAAGGGCAAAGGCAAACGCCTTATTATTAGTCACGCAGGTACAGCAAGTGGATTGTCTCTAATTGTTTGCTGGCTTTTAAGTAAAAAAAAACTACAGAGTATCATGAGGAGATGAACTACGAAACATTTAAAGATTGGTTCATAGGTCTATCAAATAATTTAAAAGAGCCTGTGACCATAATAATGGACGACGCACCCTACCATTCGGTACAAGTTAATAAACCCCCAAACCAATCCAACCGCAAAAGCGAGTTGTTGAAGTGGCTGAATGAAAACGGAGTTACAGCAGATATAAAAATGTTAAAGACACAACTTATTGCCTTAGTACGGCATCATAAGCCACCAACTTCTACCTATGCTCTGGACGAAATGGCAAAAAAAAAAGGCCATCAGGTCCTTCGACTACCACCCTACCATTGCCAGTATAACGCTATTGAGCTGATATGGGCCCAAATAAAAGGTCATGCCGCAAGAAATAATACTTTTCCGCCATTTACGGCAAATAAGATGTTGGCCCTATTGCAAGAGGCCATCAACAATGTTCAACCTGAAGACTGGTCGAAGGTTGTGAATAAAACAAAAAGGGACATTATGTCTAATTGGGATCGTGACATCCATATTGACAATATAATGAAGTCATCGTTAATAATATCCGTCACAGATACAGATGATGAATTTAGTGACAATTCAGATGTTCCTGACTCTGATATGAGTTTAGTTTAAATCTTTTTTTTATATATGTTCTGTTGTTTCATTAATATAATTATAGACTTTTTACAATAATAATTGAACTACGCCCAATATACGTTTTTTATTATAAAAAACATCGACTATCCATCGTAGCATTACATCCCATCACTAAATACGTCTATGGCGTTACATTATACACATAACACTTTGCTTAATTTTTATTTTTTTATTTTCTTTGTGTGTGTGTGTGTGTAAGTGTGTGTGTGTTTGTGTGTGTGTGTGTGTGTGTGTGTGTGTTTGTGTTTATGTAATGATGTACATATAAGAATAATGTTACTAATTTTAAAGGATATGACAGGAATGCCTCAGTTTCATCATAGAATTTGTTTAGGAGAAATGATACGACACTATTTTTATATAAAAAGTGTGATGAACCATATACCGCACATGTTACATTTATTTTATTATATACATAGGGGCCAAATAATAAGAGAAACGCTTAGTAAAATTTGTCCCCGGTTTAGAAACAAGGCAAATTTTGTCTTTTCGACGTTATGTTACCTTTTTGTATGAAGTGTTTCTGTGTTGTAAAATAATTGTGTGTAATAAAAATAACTGTCGTACATTGAGGACGTTACATATTTTGTACAATAAGTTAGTAGAGAACATAATCGTTCTAAATGTTGCTACCTTTAGTATGGCCCTGTGTGCAACTTCTAGCGGCATAAGAACCGTATAAGCAAAAATAAGAATATGTTTTATTACAACATATTCAAATTTAATAATTAATTTATGTCTTATTCACAGATAAACATAACAAGCCTTACCCCAGATGACAGCACATGTTCTTTGAACTCCTCCATAATGGTGTTGGATACAGTCATATCTTTAAACATTCCTTCAAGCTTCGATGTGAACTGACAACCGCATTCAGTCTAAAACATAAAAGCAATCAATTAAGTTCTTTATTAAATATGCTTAGATCAAATGTATTTTACTTTTTACATTAATGAGTCTCTAGTTATACATGGTTAGTATCAAATTGACAAAGGAATTTATTCTATTACTATTAACTAGAATGGTCCTATCTATAATTATATACAAAGTTATTTATATCCTGCTTAAAGTCTTAATTATCTGCAAAATTCTTTACCTACGCATAGACATTCAGAATGATTAACAATCTTGGTAGTGTCAAATGTTTTTAATAATAGAGCCAAGACTTTAAGCAAGATTTTTTTATACAACAAAAGAAGCTACTAGAAATTTATGAGACATGTAAGTGTCCTGACTTACGAAATGTCCAAGCATTAAAGGTAAAGAATTTTGCAGAAATATGTGGACAGGATGGGGAAGTCGGATTATGTGGTTCATTTAATCGGTGATTGAGTTTTCTATTTGTGAGACATCTCCGATAATACAATGAAAGTCGCGTGGTTCGACATCCTTAAGTAAACCTTCTTTCTGGGAATGGTTAAAACCAAATAATGTGTCTGTATAAATATGTAACAACAAGGTATAAATAACTAAAATAAGGTATGTAATTTAATTATAAAATAATAATATATGTAAATAAGAAAGCAGCTAACCTTCAGTTTAGAGATCATATTCTTCTCACTGTCGTCAGAAACAGATTTGTTGAGCAACAATCGCTTGGCTAAGTGCTGCTTATAGTAACGTTCAAACACATCCTTCTCTTGTAGGAATCTAAATAGTACCATTGTTTTGTCCAATACAGCTTCGATTTCTTGTTCACTCATCTATAAATAATATAAAAGGACATTTTCATTGACGAAAAATGACAGTGGCAATATAACCTTAAGTATTGAGGACTTACCCCTTTTTCGCCCTTCTTCAGTTTGCCATCAATAAACAACGATAAGAACTCAGGAGATTTACTGTTCAAATTGAGAAAATACTCGAAGTCTGACGCGATCATGTGCTTGAAAATCTTGTCATTGTTGAACGAATTTTGAAGAAAGTGATCGAATCTGTCCTTTAAATCGAGTAAATTCTGAAACAAAAGTTACTTTCATCAAAATATACGTTGGCGTCAATATTAGAATATGTTCTCTTAAAAGGATCTCATCGTGGCTGGTGGCCCTGCTCGCGCGCTGACGGCGTCGGCCACGGTGCGCAGCCCCTCGCCCACGCGCGACAGCAGCTTGTACACGCACGCCAGCTCCAGCGTGCGCGTGTGCATCAGTGTTGTGTGTGTGGGGGGAGGTTCGTACCTGCACGAAGGTGATGGCGTTGGTGTTGTGGTGCGTGTCGGTGACGAGCGCGCGGCCCTGCTCGCGCAGGTGCGCGCTGACGGCGTCGGCCACGGTGCGCAGCCCCTCGCCCACGCGCGACAGCAGCTTGTACACGCACGCCAGCTCCAGCGTGCGCGTGTGCATCAGTGTTGTGTGTGTGGGGGGAGGTTCGTACCTGCACGAAGGTGATGGCGTTGGTGTTGTGGTGCGTGTCGGTGACGAGCGCGCGGCCCTGCTCGCGCAGGTGCGCGCTGACGGCGTCGGCCACGGTGCGCAGCCCCTCGCCCACGCGCGACAGCAGCTTGTACACGCACGCCAGCTCCAGCGTGCGCGTGTGCATCAGTGTTGTGTGTGTGGGGGGAGGTTCGTACCTGCACGAAGGTGATGGCGTTGGTGTTGTGGTGCGTGTCGGTGACGAGCGCGCGGCCCTGCTCGCGCAGGTGCGCGCTGACGGCGTCGGCCACGGTGCGCAGCCCCTCGCCCACGCGCGACAGCAGCTTGTACACGCACGCCAGCTCCAGCGTGCGCGTGTGCATCAGTGTTGTGTGTGTGGGGGGAGGTTCGTACCTGCACGAAGGTGATGGCGTTGGTGTTGTGGTGCGTGTCGGTGACGAGCGCGCGGCCCTGCTCGCGCAGGTGCGCGCTGACGGCGTCGGCCACGGTGCGCAGCCCCTCGCCCACGCGCGACAGCAGCTTGTACACGCACGCCAGCTCCAGCGTGCGCGTGTGCATCAGTGTTGTGTGTGTGGGGGGAGGTTCGTACCTGCACGAAGGTGATGGCGTTGGTGTTGTGGTGCGTGTCGGTGACGAGCGCGCGGCCCTGCTCGCGCAGGTGCGCGCTGACGGCGTCGGCCACGGTGCGCAGCCCCTCGCCCACGCGCGACAGCAGCTTGTACACGCACGCCAGCTCCAGCGTGCGCGTGTGCATCAGTGTTGTGTGTGTGGGGGGAGGTTCGTACCTGCACGAAGGTGATGGCGTTGGTGTTGTGGTGCGTGTCGGTGACGAGCGCGCGGCCCTGCTCGCGCAGGTGCGCGCTGACGGCGTCGGCCACGGTGCGCAGCCCCTCGCCCACGCGCGACAGCAGCTTGTACACGCACGCCAGCTCCAGCGTGCGCGTGTGCATCAGTGTTGTGTGTGTGGGGGGAGGTTCGTACCTGCACGAAGGTGATGGCGTTGGTGTTGTGGTGCGTGTCGGTGACGAGCGCGCGGCCCTGCTCGCGCAGGTGCGCGCTGACGGCGTCGGCCACGGTGCGCAGCCCCTCGCCCACGCGCGACAGCAGCTTGTACACGCACGCCAGCTCCAGCGTGCGCGTGTGCATCAGTGTTGTGTGTGTGGGGGGAGGTTCGTACCTGCACGAAGGTGATGGCGTTGGTGTTGTGGTGCGTGTCGGTGACGAGCGCGCGGCCCTGCTGCTCGCGCAGGTGCGCGCTGACGGCGTCGGCCACGGTGCGCAGCCCCTCGCCCACGCGCGACAGCAGCTTGTACACGCACGCCAGCTCCAGCGTGCGCGTGTGCATCAGTGTTGTGTGTGTGGGGGGAGGTTCGTACCTGCACGAAGGTGATGGCGTTGGTGTTGTGGTGCGTGTCGGTGACGAGCGCGCGGCCCTGCTCGCGCAGGTGCGCGCTGACGGCGTCGGCCACGGTGCGCAGCCCTCGCCCACGCGCGACAGCAGCTTGTACACGCACGCCAGCTCCAGCGTGCGCGTGTGCATCAGTGTTGTGTGTGTGGGGGAGGTTCGTACCTGCACGAAGGTGATGGCGTTGGTGTTGTGGTGCGTGTCGGTGACGAGCGCGCGGCCCTGCTCGCGCAGGTGCGCGCTGACGGCGTCGGCCACGGTGCGCAGCCCCTCGCCCACGCGCGACAGCAGCTTGTACACGCACGCCAGCTCCAGCGTGCGCGTGTGCATCAGTGTTGTGTGTGTGGGGGGAGGTTCGTACCTGCACGAAGGTGATGGCGTTGGTGTTGTGGTGCGTGTCGGTGACGAGCGCGCGGCCCTGCTCGCGCAGGTGCGCGCTGACGGCGTCGGCCACGGTGCGCAGCCCCTCGCCCACGCGCGACAGCAGCTTGTACACGCACGCCAGCTCCAGCGTGCGCGTGTGCATCAGTGTTGTGTGTGTGGGGGGAGGTTCGTACCTGCACGAAGGTGATGGCGTTGGTGTTGTGGTGCGTGTCGGTGACGAGCGCGCGGCCCTGCTCGCGCAGGTGCGCGCTGACGGCGTCGGCCACGGTGCGCAGCCCCTCGCCCACGCGCGACAGCAGCTTGTACACGCACGCCAGCTCCAGCGTGCGCGTGTGCATCAGTGTTGTGTGTGTGGGGGAGGTTCGTACCTGCACGAAGGTGATGGCGTTGGTGTTGTGGTGCGTGTCGGTGACGAGCGCGCGGCCCTGCTCGCGCAGGTGCGCGCTGACGGCGTCGGCCACGGTGCGCAGCCCCTCGCCCACGCGCGACAGCAGCTTGTACACGCACGCCAGCTCCAGCGTGCGCGTGTGCATCAGTGTTGTGTGTGTGGGGGGAGGTTCGTACCTGCACGAAGGTGATGGCGTTGGTGTTGTGGTGCGTGTCGGTGACGAGCGCGCGGCCCTGCTCGCGCAGGTGCGCGCTGACGGCGTCGGCCACGGTGCGCAGCCCCTCGCCCACGCGCGACAGCAGCTTGTACACGCACGCCAGCTCCAGCGTGCGCGTGTGCATCAGTGTTGTGTGTGTGGGGGGAGGTTCGTACCTGCACGAAGGTGATGGCGTTGGTGTTGTGGTGCGTGTCGGTGACGAGCGCGCGGCCCTGCTCGCGCAGGTGCGCGCTGACGGCGTCGGCCACGGTGCGCAGCCCCTCGCCCACGCGCGACAGCAGCTTGTACACGCACGCCAGCTCCAGCGTGCGCGTGTGCATCAGTGTTGTGTGTGTGGGGGGAGGTTCGTACCTGCACGAAGGTGATGGCGTTGGTGTTGTGGTGCGTGTCGGTGACGAGCGCGCGGCCCTGCTCGCGCAGGTGCGCGCTGACGGCGTCGGCCACGGTGCGCAGCCCCTCGCCCACGCGCGACAGCAGCTTGTACACGCACGCCAGCTCCAGCGTGCGCGTGTGCATCAGTGTTGTGTGTGTGGGGGGAGGTTCGTACCTGCACGAAGGTGATGGCGTTGGTGTTGTGGTGCGTGTCGGTGACGAGCGCGCGGCCCTGCTCGCGCAGGTGCGCGCTGACGGCGTCGGCCACGGTGCGCAGCCCCTCGCCCACGCGCGACAGCAGCTTGTACACGCACGCCAGCTCCAGCGTGCGCGTGTGCATCAGTGTTGTGTGTGTGGGGGGAGGTTCGTACCTGCACGAAGGTGATGGCGTTGGTGTTGTGGTGCGTGTCGGTGACGAGCGCGCGGCCCTGCTCGCGCAGGTGCGCGCTGACGGCGTCGGCCACGGTGCGCAGCCCCTCGCCCACGCGCGACAGCAGCTTGTACACGCACGCCAGCTCCAGCGTGCGCGTGTGCATCAGTGTTGTGTGTGTGGGGGGAGGTTCGTACCTGCACGAAGGTGATGGCGTTGGTGTTGTGGTGCGTGTCGGTGACGAGCGCGCGGCCCTGCTCGCGCAGGTGCGCGCTGACGGCGTCGGCCACGGTGCGCAGCCCCTCGCCCACGCGCGACAGCAGCTTGTACACGCACGCCAGCTCCAGCGTGCGCGTGTGCATCAGTGTTGTGTGTGTGGGGGGAGGTTCGTACCTGCACGAAGGTGATGGCGTTGGTGTTGTGGTGCGTGTCGGTGACGAGCGCGCGGCCCTGCTCGCGCAGGTGCGCGCTGACGGCGTCGGCCACGGTGCGCAGCCCCTCGCCCACGCGCGACAGCAGCTTGTACACGCACGCCAGCTCCAGCGTGCGCGTGTGCATCAGTGTTGTGTGTGTGGGGGGAGGTTCGTACCTGCACGAAGGTGATGGCGTTGGTGTTGTGGTGCGTGTCGGTGACGAGCGCGCGGCCCTGCTCGCGCAGGTGCGCGCTGACGGCGTCGGCCACGGTGCGCAGCCCCTCGCCCACGCGCGACAGCAGCTTGTACACGCACGCCAGCTCCAGCGTGCGCGTGTGCATCAGTGTTGTGTGTGTGGGGGGAGGTTCGTACCTGCACGAAGGTGATGGCGTTGGTGTTGTGGTGCGTGTCGGTGACGAGCGCGCGGCCCTGCTCGCGCAGGTGCGCGCTGACGGCGTCGGCCACGGTGCGCAGCCCCTCGCCCACGCGCGACAGCAGCTTGTACACGCACGCCAGCTCCAGCGTGCGCGTGTGCATCAGTGTTGTGTGTGTGGGGGGAGGTTCGTACCTGCACGAAGGTGATGGCGTTGGTGTTGTGGTGCGTGTCGGTGACGAGCGCGCGGCCCTGCTCGCGCAGGTGCGCGCTGACGGCGTCGGCCACGGTGCGCAGCCCCTCGCCCACGCGCGACAGCAGCTTGTACACGCACGCCAGCTCCAGCGTGCGCGTGTGCATCAGTGTTGTGTGTGTGGGGGGAGGTTCGTACCTGCACGAAGGTGATGGCGTTGGTGTTGTGGTGCGTGTCGGTGACGAGCGCGCGGCCCTGCTCGCGCAGGTGCGCGCTGACGGCGTCAGCCACGGTGCGCAGCCCCTCGCCCACGCGCGACAGCAGCTTGTACACGCACGCCAGCTCCAGCGTGCGCGTGTGCATCAGTGTTGTGTGTGTGGGGGGAGGTTCGTACCTGCACGAAGGTGATGGCGTTGGTGTTGTGGTGCGTGTCGGTGACGAGCGCGCGGCCCTGCTCGCGCAGGTGCGCGCTGACGGCGTCGGCCACGGTGCGCAGCCCCTCGCCCACGCGCGACAGCAGCTTGTACACGCACGCCAGCTCCAGCGTGCGCGTGTGCATCAGTGTTGTGTGTGTGGGGGGAGGTTCGTACCTGCACGAAGGTGATGGCGTTGGTGTTGTGGTGCGTGTCGGTGACGAGCGCGCGGCCCTGCTCGCGCAGGTGCGCGCTGACGGCGTCGGCCACGGTGCGCAGCCCCTCGCCCACGCGCGACAGCAGCTTGTACACGCACGCCAGCTCCAGCGTGCGCGTGTGCATCAGTGTTGTGTGTGTGGGGGGAGGTTCGTACCTGCACGAAGGTGATGGCGTTGGTGTTGTGGTGCGTGTCGGTGACGAGCGCGCGGCCCTGCTCGCGCAGGTGCGCGCTGACGGCGTCGGCCACGGTGCGCAGCCCCTCGCCCACGCGCGACAGCAGCTTGTACACGCACGCCAGCTCCAGCGTGCGCGTGTGCATCAGTGTTGTGTGTGTGGGGGGAGGTTCGTACCTGCACGAAGGTGATGGCGTTGGTGTTGTGGTGCGTGTCGGTGACGAGCGCGCGGCCCTGCTCGCGCAGGTGCGCGCTGACGGCGTCGGCCACGGTGCGCAGCCCCTCGCCCACGCGCGACAGCAGCTTGTACACGCACGCCAGCTCCAGCGTGCGCGTGTGCATCAGTGTTGTGTGTGTGGGGGGAGGTTCGTACCTGCACGAAGGTGATGGCGTTGGTGTTGTGGTGCGTGTCGGTGACGAGCGCGCGGCCCTGCTCGCGCAGGTGCGCGCTGACGGCGTCGGCCACGGTGCGCAGCCCCTCGCCCACGCGCGACAGCAGCTTGTACACGCACGCCAGCTCCAGCGTGCGCGTGTGCATCAGTGTTGTGTGTGTGGGGGGAGGTTCGTACCTGCACGAAGGTGATGGCGTTGGTGTTGTGGTGCGTGTCGGTGACGAGCGCGCGGCCCTGCTCGCGCAGGTGCGCGCTGACGGCGTCGGCCACGGTGCGCAGCCCCTCGCCCACGCGCGACAGCAGCTTGTACACGCACGCCAGCTCCAGCGTGCGCGTGTGCATCAGTGTTGTGTGTGTGGGGGGAGGTTCGTACCTGCACGAAGGTGATGGCGTTGGTGTTGTGGTGCGTGTCGGTGACGAGCGCGCGGCCCTGCTCGCGCAGGTGCGCGCTGACGGCGTCGGCCACGGTGCGCAGCCCCTCGCCCACGCGCGACAGCAGCTTGTACACGCACGCCAGCTCCAGCGTGCGCGTGTGCATCAGTGTTGTGTGTGTGGGGGGAGGTTCGTACCTGCACGAAGGTGATGGCGTTGGTGTTGTGGTGCGTGTCGGTGACGAGCGCGCGGCCCTGCTCGCGCAGGTGCGCGCTGACGGCGTCGGCCACGGTGCGCAGCCCCTCGCCCACGCGCGACAGCAGCTTGTACACGCACGCCAGCTCCAGCGTGCGCGTGTGCATCAGTGTTGTGTGTGTGGGGGGAGGTTCGTACCTGCACGAAGGTGATGGCGTTGGTGTTGTGGTGCGTGTCGGTGACGAGCGCGCGGCCCTGCTCGCGCAGGTGCGCGCTGACGGCGTCGGCCACGGTGCGCAGCCCCTCGCCCACGCGCGACAGCAGCTTGTACACGCACGCCAGCTCCAGCGTGCGCGTGTGCATCAGTGTTGTGTGTGTGGGGGGAGGTTCGTACCTGCACGAAGGTGATGGCGTTGGTGTTGTGGTGCGTGTCGGTGACGAGCGCGCGGCCCTGCTCGCGCAGGTGCGCGCTGACGGCGTCGGCCACGGTGCGCAGCCCCTCGCCCACGCGCGACAGCAGCTTGTACACGCACGCCAGCTCCAGCGTGCGCGTGTGCATCAGTGTTGTGTGTGTGGGGGGAGGTTCGTACCTGCACGAAGGTGATGGCGTTGGTGTTGTGGTGCGTGTCGGTGACGAGCGCGCGGCCCTGCTCGCGCAGGTGCGCGCTGACGGCGTCGGCCACGGTGCGCAGCCCCTCGCCCACGCGCGACAGCAGCTTGTACACGCACGCCAGCTCCAGCGTGCGCGTGTGCATCAGTGTTGTGTGTGTGGGGGGAGGTTCGTACCTGCACGAAGGTGATGGCGTTGGTGTTGTGGTGCGTGTCGGTGACGAGCGCGCGGCCCTGCTCGCGCAGGTGCGCGCTGACGGCGTCGGCCACGGTGCGCAGCCCCTCGCCCACGCGCGACAGCAGCTTGTACACGCACGCCAGCTCCAGCGTGCGCGTGTGCATCAGTGTTGTGTGTGTGGGGGGAGGTTCGTACCTGCACGAAGGTGATGGCGTTGGTGTTGTGGTGCGTGTCGGTGACGAGCGCGCGGCCCTGCTCGCGCAGGTGCGCGCTGACGGCGTCGGCCACGGTGCGCAGCCCCTCGCCCACGCGCGACAGCAGCTTGTACACGCACGCCAGCTCCAGCGTGCGCGTGTGCATCAGTGTTGTGTGTGTGGGGGGAGGTTCGTACCTGCACGAAGGTGATGGCGTTGGTGTTGTGGTGCGTGTCGGTGACGAGCGCGCGGCCCTGCTCGCGCAGGTGCGCGCTGACGGCGTCGGCCACGGTGCGCAGCCCCTCGCCCACGCGCGACAGCAGCTTGTACACGCACGCCAGCTCCAGCGTGCGCGTGTGCATCAGTGTTGTGTGTGTGGGGGGAGGTTCGTACCTGCACGAAGGTGATGGCGTTGGTGTTGTGGTGCGTGTCGGTGACGAGCGCGCGGCCCTGCTCGCGCAGGTGCGCGCTGACGGCGTCGGCCACGGTGCGCAGCCCCTCGCCCACGCGCGACAGCAGCTTGTACACGCACGCCAGCTCCAGCGTGCGCGTGTGCATCAGTGTTGTGTGTGTGGGGGGAGGTTCGTACCTGCACGAAGGTGATGGCGTTGGTGTTGTGGTGCGTGTCGGTGACGAGCGCGCGGCCCTGCTCGCGCAGGTGCGCGCTGACGGCGTCGGCCACGGTGCGCAGCCCCTCGCCCACGCGCGACAGCAGCTTGTACACGCACGCCAGCTCCAGCGTGCGCGTGTGCATCAGTGTTGTGTGTGTGGGGGGAGGTTCGTACCTGCACGAAGGTGATGGCGTTGGTGTTGTGGTGCGTGTCGGTGACGAGCGCGCGGCCCTGCTCGCGCAGGTGCGCGCTGACGGCGTCGGCCACGGTGCGCAGCCCCTCGCCCACGCGCGACAGCAGCTTGTACACGCACGCCAGCTCCAGCGTGCGCGTGTGCATCAGTGTTGTGTGTGTGGGGGGAGGTTCGTACCTGCACGAAGGTGATGGCGTTGGTGTTGTGGTGCGTGTCGGTGACGAGCGCGCGGCCCTGCTCGCGCAGGTGCGCGCTGACGGCGTCGGCCACGGTGCGCAGCCCCTCGCCCACGCGCGACAGCAGCTTGTACACGCACGCCAGCTCCAGCGTGCGCGTGTGCATCAGTGTTGTGTGTGTGGGGGGAGGTTCGTACCTGCACGAAGGTGATGGCGTTGGTGTTGTGGTGCGTGTCGGTGACGAGCGCGCGGCCCTGCTCGCGCAGGTGCGCGCTGACGGCGTCGGCCACGGTGCGCAGCCCCTCGCCCACGCGCGACAGCAGCTTGTACACGCACGCCAGCTCCAGCGTGCGCGTGTGCATCAGTGTTGTGTGTGTGGGGGGAGGTTCGTACCTGCACGAAGGTGATGGCGTTGGTGTTGTGGTGCGTGTCGGTGACGAGCGCGCGGCCCTGCTCGCGCAGGTGCGCGCTGACGGCGTCGGCCACGGTGCGCAGCCCCTCGCCCACGCGCGACAGCAGCTTGTACACGCACGCCAGCTCCAGCGTGCGCGTGTGCATCAGTGTTGTGTGTGTGGGGGGAGGTTCGTACCTGCACGAAGGTGATGGCGTTGGTGTTGTGGTGCGTGTCGGTGACGAGCGCGCGGCCCTGCTCGCGCAGGTGCGCGCTGACGGCGTCGGCCACGGTGCGCAGCCCCTCGCCCACGCGCGACAGCAGCTTGTACACGCACGCCAGCTCCAGCGTGCGCGTGTGCATCAGTGTTGTGTGTGTGGGGGGAGGTTCGTACCTGCACGAAGGTGATGGCGTTGGTGTTGTGGTGCGTGTCGGTGACGAGCGCGCGGCCCTGCTCGCGCAGGTGCGCGCTGACGGCGTCGGCCACGGTGCGCAGCCCCTCGCCCACGCGCGACAGCAGCTTGTACACGCACGCCAGCTCCAGCGTGCGCGTGTGCATCAGTGTTGTGTGTGTGGGGGGAGGTTCGTACCTGCACGAAGGTGATGGCGTTGGTGTTGTGGTGCGTGTCGGTGACGAGCGCGCGGCCCTGCTCGCGCAGGTGCGCGCTGACGGCGTCGGCCACGGTGCGCAGCCCCTCGCCCACGCGCGACAGCAGCTTGTACACGCACGCCAGCTCCAGCGTGCGCGTGTGCATCAGTGTTGTGTGTGTGGGGGGAGGTTCGTACCTGCACGAAGGTGATGGCGTTGGTGTTGTGGTGCGTGTCGGTGACGAGCGCGCGGCCCTGCTCGCGCAGGTGCGCGCTGACGGCGTCGGCCACGGTGCGCAGCCCCTCGCCCACGCGCGACAGCAGCTTGTACACGCACGCCAGCTCCAGCGTGCGCGTGTGCATCAGTGTTGTGTGTGTGGGGGGAGGTTCGTACCTGCACGAAGGTGATGGCGTTGGTGTTGTGGTGCGTGTCGGTGACGAGCGCGCGGCCCTGCTCGCGCAGGTGCGCGCTGACGGCGTCGGCCACGGTGCGCAGCCCCTCGCCCACGCGCGACAGCAGCTTGTACACGCACGCCAGCTCCAGCGTGCGCGTGTGCATCAGTGTTGTGTGTGTGGGGGGAGGTTCGTACCTGCACGAAGGTGATGGCGTTGGTGTTGTGGTGCGTGTCGGTGACGAGCGCGCGGCCCTGCTCGCGCAGGTGCGCGCTGACGGCGTCGGCCACGGTGCGCAGCCCCTCGCCCACGCGCGACAGCAGCTTGTACACGCACGCCAGCTCCAGCGTGCGCGTGTGCATCAGTGTTGTGTGTGTGGGGGGAGGTTCGTACCTGCACGAAGGTGATGGCGTTGGTGTTGTGGTGCGTGTCGGTGACGAGCGCGCGGCCCTGCTCGCGCAGGTGCGCGCTGACGGCGTCGGCCACGGTGCGCAGCCCCTCGCCCACGCGCGACAGCAGCTTGTACACGCACGCCAGCTCCAGCGTGCGCGTGTGCATCAGTGTTGTGTGTGTGGGGGGAGGTTCGTACCTGCACGAAGGTGATGGCGTTGGTGTTGTGGTGCGTGTCGGTGACGAGCGCGCGGCCCTGCTCGCGCAGGTGCGCGCTGACGGCGTCGGCCACGGTGCGCAGCCCCTCGCCCACGCGCGACAGCAGCTTGTACACGCACGCCAGCTCCAGCGTGCGCGTGTGCATCAGTGTTGTGTGTGTGGGGGGAGGTTCGTACCTGCACGAAGGTGATGGCGTTGGTGTTGTGGTGCGTGTCGGTGACGAGCGCGCGGCCCTGCTCGCGCAGGTGCGCGCTGACGGCGTCGGCCACGGTGCGCAGCCCCTCGCCCACGCGCGACAGCAGCTTGTACACGCACGCCAGCTCCAGCGTGCGCGTGTGCATCAGTGTTGTGTGTGTGGGGGGAGGTTCGTACCTGCACGAAGGTGATGGCGTTGGTGTTGTGGTGCGTGTCGGTGACGAGCGCGCGGCCCTGCTCGCGCAGGTGCGCGCTGACGGCGTCGGCCACGGTGCGCAGCCCCTCGCCCACGCGCGACAGCAGCTTGTACACGCACGCCAGCTCCAGCGTGCGCGTGTGCATCAGTGTTGTGTGTGTGGGGGGAGGTTCGTACCTGCACGAAGGTGATGGCGTTGGTGTTGTGGTGCGTGTCGGTGACGAGCGCGCGGCCCTGCTCGCGCAGGTGCGCGCTGACGGCGTCGGCCACGGTGCGCAGCCCCTCGCCCACGCGCGACAGCAGCTTGTACACGCACGCCAGCTCCAGCGTGCGCGTGTGCATCAGTGTTGTGTGTGTGGGGGGAGGTTCGTACCTGCACGAAGGTGATGGCGTTGGTGTTGTGGTGCGTGTCGGTGACGAGCGCGCGGCCCTGCTCGCGCAGGTGCGCGCTGACGGCGTCGGCCACGGTGCGCAGCCCCTCGCCCACGCGCGACAGCAGCTTGTACACGCACGCCAGCTCCAGCGTGCGCGTGTGCATCAGTGTTGTGTGTGTGGGGGGAGGTTCGTACCTGCACGAAGGTGATGGCGTTGGTGTTGTGGTGCGTGTCGGTGACGAGCGCGCGGCCCTGCTCGCGCAGGTGCGCGCTGACGGCGTCGGCCACGGTGCGCAGCCCCTCGCCCACGCGCGACAGCAGCTTGTACACGCACGCCAGCTCCAGCGTGCGCGTGTGCATCAGTGTTGTGTGTGTGGGGGGAGGTTCGTACCTGCACGAAGGTGATGGCGTTGGTGTTGTGGTGCGTGTCGGTGACGAGCGCGCGGCCCTGCTCGCGCAGGTGCGCGCTGACGGCGTCGGCCACGGTGCGCAGCCCCTCGCCCACGCGCGACAGCAGCTTGTACACGCACGCCAGCTCCAGCGTGCGCGTGTGCATCAGTGTTGTGTGTGTGGGGGGAGGTTCGTACCTGCACGAAGGTGATGGCGTTGGTGTTGTGGTGCGTGTCGGTGACGAGCGCGCGGCCCTGCTCGCGCAGGTGCGCGCTGACGGCGTCGGCCACGGTGCGCAGCCCCTCGCCCACGCGCGACAGCAGCTTGTACACGCACGCCAGCTCCAGCGTGCGCGTGTGCATCAGTGTTGTGTGTGTGGGGGGAGGTTCGTACCTGCACGAAGGTGATGGCGTTGGTGTTGTGGTGCGTGTCGGTGACGAGCGCGCGGCCCTGCTCGCGCAGGTGCGCGCTGACGGCGTCGGCCACGGTGCGCAGCCCCTCGCCCACGCGCGACAGCAGCTTGTACACGCACGCCAGCTCCAGCGTGCGCGTGTGCATCAGTGTTGTGTGTGTGGGGGGAGGTTCGTACCTGCACGAAGGTGATGGCGTTGGTGTTGTGGTGCGTGTCGGTGACGAGCGCGCGGCCCTGCTCGCGCAGGTGCGCGCTGACGGCGTCGGCCACGGTGCGCAGCCCCTCGCCCACGCGCGACAGCAGCTTGTACACGCACGCCAGCTCCAGCGTGCGCGTGTGCATCAGTGTTGTGTGTGTGGGGGGAGGTTCGTACCTGCACGAAGGTGATGGCGTTGGTGTTGTGGTGCGTGTCGGTGACGAGCGCGCGGCCCTGCTCGCGCAGGTGCGCGCTGACGGCGTCGGCCACGGTGCGCAGCCCCTCGCCCACGCGCGACAGCAGCTTGTACACGCACGCCAGCTCCAGCGTGCGCGTGTGCATCAGTGTTGTGTGTGTGGGGGGAGGTTCGTACCTGCACGAAGGTGATGGCGTTGGTGTTGTGGTGCGTGTCGGTGACGAGCGCGCGGCCCTGCTCGCGCAGGTGCGCGCTGACGGCGTCGGCCACGGTGCGCAGCCCCTCGCCCACGCGCGACAGCAGCTTGTACACGCACGCCAGCTCCAGCGTGCGCGTGTGCATCAGTGTTGTGTGTGTGGGGGGAGGTTCGTACCTGCACGAAGGTGATGGCGTTGGTGTTGTGGTGCGTGTCGGTGACGAGCGCGCGGCCCTGCTCGCGCAGGTGCGCGCTGACGGCGTCGGCCACGGTGCGCAGCCCCTCGCCCACGCGCGACAGCAGCTTGTACACGCACGCCAGCTCCAGCGTGCGCGTGTGCATCAGTGTTGTGTGTGTGGGGGGAGGTTCGTACCTGCACGAAGGTGATGGCGTTGGTGTTGTGGTGCGTGTCGGTGACGAGCGCGCGGCCCTGCTCGCGCAGGTGCGCGCTGACGGCGTCGGCCACGGTGCGCAGCCCCTCGCCCACGCGCGACAGCAGCTTGTACACGCACGCCAGCTCCAGCGTGCGCGTGTGCATCAGTGTTGTGTGTGTGGGGGGAGGTTCGTACCTGCACGAAGGTGATGGCGTTGGTGTTGTGGTGCGTGTCGGTGACGAGCGCGCGGCCCTGCTCGCGCAGGTGCGCGCTGACGGCGTCGGCCACGGTGCGCAGCCCCTCGCCCACGCGCGACAGCAGCTTGTACACGCACGCCAGCTCCAGCGTGCGCGTGTGCATCAGTGTTGTGTGTGTGGGGGGAGGTTCGTACCTGCACGAAGGTGATGGCGTTGGTGTTGTGGTGCGTGTCGGTGACGAGCGCGCGGCCCTGCTCGCGCAGGTGCGCGCTGACGGCGTCGGCCACGGTGCGCAGCCCCTCGCCCACGCGCGACAGCAGCTTGTACACGCACGCCAGCTCCAGCGTGCGCGTGTGCATCAGTGTTGTGTGTGTGGGGGGAGGTTCGTACCTGCACGAAGGTGATGGCGTTGGTGTTGTGGTGCGTGTCGGTGACGAGCGCGCGGCCCTGCTCGCGCAGGTGCGCGCTGACGGCGTCGGCCACGGTGCGCAGCCCCTCGCCCACGCGCGACAGCAGCTTGTACACGCACGCCAGCTCCAGCGTGCGCGTGTGCATCAGTGTTGTGTGTGTGGGGGGAGGTTCGTACCTGCACGAAGGTGATGGCGTTGGTGTTGTGGTGCGTGTCGGTGACGAGCGCGCGGCCCTGCTCGCGCAGGTGCGCGCTGACGGCGTCGGCCACGGTGCGCAGCCCCTCGCCCACGCGCGACAGCAGCTTGTACACGCACGCCAGCTCCAGCGTGCGCGTGTGCATCAGTGTTGTGTGTGTGGGGGGAGGTTCGTACCTGCACGAAGGTGATGGCGTTGGTGTTGTGGTGCGTGTCGGTGACGAGCGCGCGGCCCTGCTCGCGCAGGTGCGCGCTGACGGCGTCGGCCACGGTGCGCAGCCCCTCGCCCACGCGCGACAGCAGCTTGTACACGCACGCCAGCTCCAGCGTGCGCGTGTGCATCAGTGTTGTGTGTGTGGGGGGAGGTTCGTACCTGCACGAAGGTGATGGCGTTGGTGTTGTGGTGCGTGTCGGTGACGAGCGCGCGGCCCTGCTCGCGCAGGTGCGCGCTGACGGCGTCGGCCACGGTGCGCAGCCCCTCGCCCACGCGCGACAGCAGCTTGTACACGCACGCCAGCTCCAGCGTGCGCGTGTGCATCAGTGTTGTGTGTGTGGGGGGAGGTTCGTACCTGCACGAAGGTGATGGCGTTGGTGTTGTGGTGCGTGTCGGTGACGAGCGCGCGGCCCTGCTCGCGCAGGTGCGCGCTGACGGCGTCGGCCACGGTGCGCAGCCCCTCGCCCACGCGCGACAGCAGCTTGTACACGCACGCCAGCTCCAGCGTGCGCGTGTGCATCAGTGTTGTGTGTGTGGGGGGAGGTTCGTACCTGCACGAAGGTGATGGCGTTGGTGTTGTGGTGCGTGTCGGTGACGAGCGCGCGGCGCTGCTCGCGCAGGTGCGCGCTGACGGCGTCGGCCACGGTGCGCAGCCCCTCGCCCACGCGCGACAGCAGCTTGTACACGCACGCCAGCTCCAGCGTGCGCGTGTGCATCAGTGTTGTGTGTGTGGGGGGAGGTTCGTACCTGCACGAAGGTGATGGCGTTGGTGTTGTGGTGCGTGTCGGTGACGAGCGCGCGGCCCTGCTCGCGCAGGTGCGCGCTGACGGCGTCGGCCACGGTGCGCAGCCCCTCGCCCACGCGCGACAGCAGCTTGTACACGCACGCCAGCTCCAGCGTGCGCGTGTGCATCAGTGTTGTGTGTGTGGGGGGAGGTTCGTACCTGCACGAAGGTGATGGCGTTGGTGTTGTGGTGCGTGTCGGTGACGAGCGCGCGGCCCTGCTCGCGCAGGTGCGCGCTGACGGCGTCGGCCACGGTGCGCAGCCCCTCGCCCACGCGCGACAGCAGCTTGTACACGCACGCCAGCTCCAGCGTGCGCGTGTGCATCAGTGTTGTGTGTGTGGGGGGAGGTTCGTACCTGCACGAAGGTGATGGCGTTGGTGTTGTGGTGCGTGTCGGTGACGAGCGCGCGGCCCTGCTCGCGCAGGTGCGCGCTGACGGCGTCGGCCACGGTGCGCAGCCCCTCGCCCACGCGCGACAGCAGCTTGTACACGCACGCCAGCTCCAGCGTGCGCGTGTGCATCAGCATGTGTACCACGCCCGAGTTCTCCATCTGCAACCGAGCCACAATGTCACACGCTACCCACTGCTGGCCACCAGCCAGGCCATGCAACAGGCAGCATTAAGTAGGAAAACTCAATAAAATATACTTCAACGATAGTCTTCATATGTCTCTCGATGAGCTCGTGCTCGAGCACGGCCACTACCCGCGGCTCGGTGCTCTCGTCGAGGTAGTGGCGCGCGCGCTCCGCCTCCTCGGCGATGCGCGCCTCCACGCGGTTGATGTACACCGCCGCGCTGTTCTCCGCCAGGAACTTCTGAGATTCCATCTGGTATACACATCAAAATTGATAACTCACACTATATATATTTTTTACATACTAAGTCTGGCCATAAATACTGTTACAATTAAAAAAGAATCAATCAGAGTTAAATATTTTTATAATATTAAAATGGAGTGGGGTGATAAAGAGAACCAAAGTGCTGTGATAGCATTACACAAAGTAGGTATGAGGCCAAATGCAATTTTTAAACTCTTCATCCACATGGTATTAGTTGAATGTTTGTGTACTGGGCTATTGATAGGTACAATATAACCTCCTGTTAGTGGCTGTCCACGTAGTACTCGTACGAAAAAGGCGATTAAAGCAGTGAAGAAAAGTATTCGAAGAAATCCTGTCCAAAATCAAAGCATTTTATCTCGGGGTATGAATGTAACACCTAGAACCATGTCGCGTATTTTAAAAGATGATTTAGGACTTGCAAGGGTCCTATGGACCTATAAGAGACGCACTCACTGGTTATTGTTTAACTGATAATTTAAAAAACTTAAACAACTTAAAAATTAAAACAACTTCTTAAGCAGTACGTAAAGCCTCAAGTAGACTTTATGCTCAAAGCTCTATAGGAGTTTTCCAATTAATCAGCAGAGTACAACGTGGCCATTATCTGACTTTAGTAAAGGTGGGGTGTTAGCTATCAAGGGGTCACTGAGTCATATTTTTGTGAAAAAGGTGTCAAAACATTGGTACAAGTTTATCAAGTTATGATTCTTGAGAAGATGGTTAAGCCTGTTAACAACACCATGTTCCATAACCAAAAATGGTCCTTTCAGCAAGACTTAGCACCGGGTCACAAAGGTCGATCCACCCAAAGCGTGGTTGGAAACAAACATCTCAGACTTCATCAGAGCTGAAGTCTGGCAGTCATCTAGTCCCAATCTTAACCTGCTGGATTATGATTTATGGTCAGTTTTAGAGAGTGTCATACTCTGAACACTATTATAATTTGGAGTCCTTAAAACAATCCATAAGATTGGCATTGAAGAATTTACCCATGGAGAGAGTATTAAAGGACTGTAAATATTTTATGCATTAGAAAAAAAAGATTTTCTTGTAACAATATTTATGGCAAGACTAGGTTAGGTATATACTATTTCAAATACCTATATATGTATTAACAAAGTTGCCAGACAAATTATGTATTATCTGCACAATTGACTACTATTCCACTGCAAAAATATATTGTAATTGTTTATCTACTACCATAATAATTTATGTTAGATTGTTTTTGAAACATGGATATAGTAGGTAGCTGTTTTATATTAGATTTTCCAATGCCATAATTTAGGGTCATGACATGGGATAGCATGTTCTTGACCAAGCAATATCTTCTACTAGGGCTGCATTACATCCTAATATAGTACCTACCAAATATCATATGGCCAAACAATGGCAGCTTGTCAATGAGAGTACTAAGCTTATTTCCATTTTGTCTTGCAATTAATTACATTAACATGAGGTATACACCTCATGTCAAAATACCCCGGTGTAATTAATTATATATATATATATATATTATATACATATATCTGTAAGTGCTAAACGCTTTTTCCTTTTCTTACCCTCCCTGACTTTTGCAAAAACTCCTTTGTGTCTGGGCCAATGATTCAACATGAAAAACGCAAGGGGCATAAAATGTTTTTCCTTCCTTATAACATTTCAAACAAAATATTATTTTATTATGTTTAGCAGCATTAAACCTAATATTTTTTTAGCCTATTTGACCTCAACATGTAATATATATTAAATCTACAGAAGAAGTAGTTTAGTTTCACAGTTATAGTTAGTTTACTGCTACATATGTCTGAACCCCAAATTATTTTATGTATGTGATCAATGAAAGTATTAGCTTGCAAAAACTTTAAATATTTTCAGCAGTATGAGAAACAAGTACCCTATAAAATTCTGAAGACTGGTGCAAGAATGGCTTCTCAAAGTCCTCTTCGTAAACGGCTCGCGAGTTAATGCCCAGCACCATTAGCATCTGGCAGGCATTGCGGATAGCTAGTCGGTCCACCACCTCACCACGGCGCTCACGGGCCACCAGCTCCAGGAGTGTTTGCCGCAGATGGTCACGGATGCATCCATAACGAACAACCTGTCACAGATCAAAAAAGAAATGAGTATATAATTTATCCTTGAATGGGCAGGCAGAGGTTTATTACACCTACATTTAATGAGCTATGCTTTACATAATAAGTAAGCCTATTGTTGTTATTTGGCATAGTTCCAGACTTTGTGCTGATATTATGAATTTCATGTCAAATAATACCCAATTTATTTATTTAACATTTTGACTGATCTAAGAATTGAGCACAAGGCTTCAAGAACAGCAATTGCATCCACTACTTCTGCCCAAAATATGTATTATACAAGTTATTATGCTACAATAATCATTAAATATTTGTTATGAGGTCAGCCTTCTACTTTAGATGTGCAAAGTATAGTATAAATTAATACAACAAAGAAATTAAATAACTATTTATAATTTATAAACACTGACCTGATCTCTAAAAATAATGAGTCCCAAATTATAAACATTGTCCACTTCGTTCTGTTGTACATATACCCTGTCCATGTACATTAGTATATCTCGGATCATGACCATACTAGTCTGATGGTCAGTCCAAGCATTATTGAGTGTCTGAAGGAATCCATTGTGTAATGAGTGAAGAACATCTTCTCTGACCTGAATGTATGAACATTAATTATATATATTATTTTTATTAATTATATATATATTTATAAACTCTTGCTAAAGCAATGATTTAATTTCATGTTAAAGGATTTAAATTGTTATTTTGACCTTTGTTTCCAGATGCTGTGTCACTACTTCTTTCAGCCCTGTATAGAGCCTTTCACCATGCTTGTGGAGAACCATGGTGTATGCATTGCGATACAGCTCTTCAAAAGAAAGACCTGAATTATTTTTCTTTTGAATTTCCTGTATTGCATTCTTTAACAAGCTCCATATACTCTCCACATACTTCTCATCCATAGTCATCTGTAATATATAATAATTACTTGCAGTTTTAATTGACATAAGTGTTTTTTCACACAAAATGCTTAAGAGCCTTCACACACATCACATTTTAATAATATACAGACCCAAGTGTCTGGATACATTTGATAATATGGTTCAGAATAGTTCCACACTTGAAATTTTCGAGTCATCTTGAAATCTTTATGAACTTTGTGTATTAAACAAACATTGTTCAAAATAAAAATAACAGTTCAAAAACATTAAATACACCAAAAAAATACTTGTGTTTATCTTTTGATTGATTTTCACTCCTGTCATCAAAAATATAAATATGACATATTGAATACAAAAATTTTGTTCTGTAAAATAAAATCTTTTCTATTTTTAAATCAAAATGACAGCTGTCTCAAATTAGTAGTGTTACCATGCTACCTAATATCAGATACCAAACCTCTTTACCGCAATACATAAATAACAAATTAATCATAAATGGCAATGGCTCCCTAACGGCAAGTTGCTGCAATAACATATGCCAGATAAAAATATAATACAACATATTATTTTGTTCAACAAGAAATAACACTAAACTTGACTAATAAACAATACCTATTGCACCAAGTTCACAACATGTGTACACATATGAGTTATGTATCATGCTTATCAAAATAATCCATATTCTCTTTTTAAATCAATTTCTATATTGTAATTAACACAGTAATGTAATTTAATGATGAATTATAAGAAGTTGATCTTATTATGTATGTGTCAAAAAATTAAAACAATGTCATAGATTAGCCAATTTAAATTTTCATTAATTTTATCATGCAATTGTATAAATATGAATATACATTCATGTTTACAATAATAAAGAAAATTTTAGTTTTGGTTTGCGAAAATGTTTAGTACCAACTCAGACAAACAAATAACCTTTTGTTACTAAGTACTGCAACTACAGAACAGAAAGCTTATAATTTGAGTACAGATATATAAATGATGTGGGTGTAAAAAGTGACAAACAATTGATATAGAAGGATAATATACTTCAAACACTCACTGGGAAGGCTCTGATTCTCATCTTGCCTGGTTTATCCTTGGGTAACGTACTCTTCATCATTGCGGCTACGATATTTTGTACCAATCAATTACTACACAATTATAGAAGTTTTGTCCACTGTTCATTTGCTGTCGCGATAATACATCGTTACTCTCATTTACACCTGAAAAAGAGTTTAGTAAACACATCACATAAAAAAAACCATTTCGACTCCAAACAAATCGTTAGATCACTATACTGCTATAATCTTAGATTGGGTTTTGTGACAAATCGATTACCAATGCAACAGTTTATATTTTTATCGTACGATTTTTAATATTTTATCCAAATAGTTAACAATTAAAAATGATACATTCTAAGACTCAGTCATATTGTGATTTTGTTAATATAGTTTAATGACATTGACAGATAAAAAAACTTCTTTCTCTTTTCCTCTTGTGCTAAATGTCGTATACAATAGCGCCACCTCACGTTTTGTGTGTGACGTTCTTTTTTGATTTCCTTTTCTCTGCAATGGCTATTGAGATTTGGACAAACACAATTTTATGGAGAATGCATAAACTTACTAGTAATGAAATTATCCACTGCTAGTTTGGTCACAAATATTTCACTATCGCAATATTTATAGTACATGTATTTTCCTGTTTTAGCATGCCTATTATTTCTTCACTTGTTTCAGCTTTCTGACGAGCAAGACCATAAACAAGAAAATTTATATTTTAAAACAGTTATGGTTCTTTGAATACATGCCTTTTAATTAGATTCAAGATTTGTCAATGGAGCATTATAAGAACTTCGTTCTACTTTATTGCCCACAAAATCATTGCATTATGGTAAAAAAATTGAGGAATACTTTATTAACCTTGATTTATGACGGTTTAGCGTTTACTTTTAATCCGAGTGTTGCCTTATTCTAATATCTCTAACCAAATAATGTAAAATAGAAGTAAAAGCGGCAGAAGCTGCCAATGATAAATAATTTATATTACATATTATATTGTATGGAGTATATAAACTTGCTCGTCAGCGTTTATTTACAGTCGATTTTATCATTATGTAAAATACATTAAATGTAAGGAGTGAGGTATACATAACCATATAACTTTAAGAACATAACACATAAAAAAAAAACATCATATTATTCCGCTGACAAAGTTACACTTCAATGTGTAAAAGTTTATTTATGAATTAAGTAATTTCAGTGTAGAAAATTAAATCATAAAAGAATGGAATAATGTCGCCAGGATTGCTGCTCTGCTGTGTTCGATAGTTTTAACGGACGCCTAATCTATCAATCTTATTGCACTGTTCATGAATTTATATGTACCTATTGTACTATAGGTAGATACACCTATGATCATGCATCTACAGGTATAAAAGGAGCAATAATATAATGATTGGCAAGCACGTATCACCGTACAGTTATAACTGCAGACGCAGTATATAAAGTCTAGAAAATAATACCGATTTATGTAGGACTTATAATTAATGTAACCATCCAATTCGTAAGACTTTTTCAAAATGATTCCCTAAGTGGATGGATAAAAGTCTTGAAGATTTAATGGAGTCACGAGTAATCAAGTGGTAACAGCTGGCAACACTGCGTCATCAGTAATATCAGCACTTAAATAAAAAATAATAAATATCCTAGATGGATGGACGAATGTTATTGATAGTTTGTAATAAAATAAATATATTGTATAATTTACTTTATTCTTAACTATCAAGATATTTACAGTAGCTACCCATATATAAGTATTTCCATAGCGATAGCTGTCTACGAAAACTGAAAACTAGCGAAAATGACATATTTAATAGGTTCCTAATTTACTGTAATATTTAATAGGTGCCTGTTTCTAGGACTTATTCTTTAGACCTCGCAGAGCTTATTTGATTGCCTGTATCGCCAATGTGATAAACCTTGTCCTTTCAAGCGAAATTCAACATTATTTAGATCGTGGTTTTGGATCAAACTTTAAGTTTAATTTATGTAGACCGTTGCTGCGGACAACTATTTTAAATTTATGTTTACTCTAAAGTGTTTTTTATATTACGAAACAGCTAGTGTTCTTTAAATATAAAGGATCAAGACGGTGTCTAGTTGATCTTGTTCCTATTCTATTTCACATATTCTTGAGTGGTTTGTAGTTTACGCTAAAAACGACAGATGGCATGACAATACATTTTCAAACTTATCCCTTAGCTGGCGTCGCCGCATGGCCCGCAAATGACTGATTACTGCACAGTGCACACCTCATCTAACTAGGTGTCTCAAATGAGTTAAAGGACATATATTATAACATTATTTTAACCTGACCAATAGGTATATTATGGAAAGCAAACGACTTTGAAAGGCAAATAACTTGTTATTATTTTTATAAGAACCTCAGTTTCATAAAGAGATCTAATGATTCCTTTTAATTAGTTACTTATACTTTATTAATGCCGTACCGTCATATAGGTTTACATTAAAGAACAAATGTAAAGTAGCGATGTTCAACGAACTAGTTGAATCAACCGTAGATCTGCTTTCAACGTATCAACGTTAACTGTTTATGAATCAACTAGTTGAACTCGTCAACGACATTAATGAATTTAACTCGATACTTACGTTGAAAATAACATCATACATTGCAAGCGACGGCGAATTTGAACTCTAAGTTACGTAGGCAAGAGTTATTTTTGAAATACATATTTTTTAAAGAAAACAATGGCGAATTTAGTGAATCCTAAGCCTGAAGAAAAAGTATGAAGGGAAGTTCATTTAAGTACAAGCATCAATCAAACGTTTTTCATTAATACATTTAATCAATTTGTTTATAAATAAACAATAAAATATCAGGTCAAATAAAATACTTTCAATTAATTAACGGTTTACTTTACAAGTTGACATTAGAAGCACGTTAACTCGTTGACAAATTTAACTAGTTGATCGACTAGTTGACGAACGTAATTCTAGGTTAACGTTACGTTAACGAAATAACCGTCAACGACCCATCGCTATGTAAAGAGCCTGCAAGTATGTACTTAATCCATCTTTTTAACTGCGGCTTATTTAATGTCATTGACAAAACTAGTGTTGCCAGGTCTTAAAACCGAAAAGCTAGACAGACCAGCCAGTTTAGGACATAAAAAGGGTGTCCGACCACCTATTTTTTTGTCTTAGGTAGTATTTAACACGACAATCTTTTAAGGAGAGGACAGCGCTAGTCCGTTTGCTCCTGCTAGCGATATTTGGTGAGGCGGGCGGAGTGACACTATGCCAATCTGTGATCGGGTATTGCATCCCAGTATGGGGGGGCGCCACAAAAACTAACTTTTTAGGAGTGGAAAGGGCTTAGAGGGCTTTCTTGAAGGTCATGACACGAAAATCCTTTCGTTACCCTATTACTCGACTATACTCGGATTGTAAGATCTTAACTGTACGTCAACTATATGTCCTCCAATGTATCCTAAAAAATATGTTTTTTAGGATACATTGGAGGACATATATCTAGTAGCGTAGTCCCTGATCCTCATAAACGCATTAATTTTCCGCGGAGTATACGTCATAAAACCACGTTCGCAAAACACCAGTATTATGTACTAAGTGCATATATATACAAAAAGATGCACAAGGAACTAATTATAGTCGGCATAAATAAAAATAAATTGAAATATAAAGTCACAGAATGGCTTCTTCAACAAGATTATTTGAAAACTGAATCTATTGTAACATATATACATCGCTTATCATAAATATCGATACATTCACATAACTTTAAACCCTTACATATACTTTCACCCTTCCCCTTCACACTCACCCACACACACGCACGCACACGCAAACACACACACACACACACACACATGCACACTCAAATGAACTCACATAGAACTGCACGCTTGCATGCACGTATGTATGTACACACATCTACACGCACAAAGTATATTGTAGTTAAGCACCAGTAGTTAATTGATATAATTACACTAGACACAGCCTGTACTTTACAAATCTATTTCAAGTAATAAATAACAGCCGAACACTGTCTCTTTTAATACAGGTCCTATCTTAGTTTAAGAGACAGGGTTTCAAGATAATTGTATACATATTACAGCTATACCTAATGGATCTTCAAAATTGTTATGTTAATCCTTTTATTGTAACTTCTTTAGCATATGCTAAAGGAGTTGTGTCTGTGTATAATGTGTATCTGTAACTTTTTGGATCAATAAAGATTAAAGATCAAAGAAAGTGGCAATCAACAAAATATATCAAATATTTAAGAAAAATGTGATATTTATTATGTTTTTTATTTAATAGCCTAACAAAAGCCGGTTAGGCCGGACACCAACTAATTTGGCAGGACACGCAGGCAAAAAGCCTGACTGTGTTCCGCTTTATTCAGATGCCTGGCAAAACCCACTCTTAAATCTTAAATTAAGTCCTTTCTGGACTGGCTATGTTAGTGGGTTGAAAACGAATTGCCTAGTAGCAAGACCAAACAGAATTGAAAATGTAATTTAAAAAGAAATGAATGCATTAATTGTGTCATTGCAGATTTTAGACAGAATTACATTTCGTAATTAGGAAATTTTATACAATTTTGGGATATCTTAGACAATAAAAATATGCTATCGTAGATATTCGGGACATTAATCTGCGATTCTTTAGTATGTTATTTTAAGTAAAGTATTAAAGAATCCATTGATTCAGTCTACAAAAGTCAGCTTGATAACAAAAGATTTAATTCTTATTATTTTATCATTAAATAAAGCTGCCTCGTCGGTTCTCTGGCGTACAATTGTGCATGTCTTCGTGCGTACAAATCCCGAATTCGCTTCCTAAATGAGGCAGTCTTGTTGAAGTTATCTGGTAGGAAATTCTCAGTTGCTACCCAGAAAAAGATTTGGAAATGTGTCTGGTAGACAGCGAAAGGTTCGCTATCGATTGTGACCTAAACACATAGCTGGCCAAATATAAATTTCATACATATTTGCTCGTTCGGGGATACAGGCGTGCGTTTGTATTAACTATAACCTTTCGGATGTTATTAGATATTATAATATTTTAAAACTGCAACAAACTCTATTATGTTTGAATCAAGCTAAATTATTATATTTTAATATCTGTATTTAGAGCAGATATTCCTGTTGCTAGATAGCCTACTTGAGGAATCGATTGCCACATTTCATGTGAAATTGATCATCGTCCAAAGCTGTCGAAGCATCAAATTGATTCCTCAGATAAGGTACAAGTTTAGGATACAAAGGTGAAGTAAAATTAATCCTTATAATTATGACTAAAGAGTCTAGTTTTGATCGCTTAAATAAAGTAGCGATCAATGAGAGTGAACAAATTATTTTTGTTGCTTGAAAATTGTATGATCTGAATCTTAGAATAGGTTGTAAGTATTTATTAAAGGGGGTAGGGATATAATAAGGTAAACGTGTTAGTGTATGTAAAAAAACAAACCAACAATATTTCATAATAAGTAAATCTTTATTTTAACATTTAGCCAGCCTACTAATATTTTGTAAATAAATACTTTTATTATTGTGATAAAAGTAGGCAATAAATAAATTGTGCGACGACAAGTCTACGTATAATGTATAAATTGAATAATTTACATTAGTTAGGATCTTTGGGTTTTATAAATAAGATTTTACATTTAGTTACCTTGAGAATTGTATGCTAAAGCTAGCAATACAAACACGTGCGCCAACATTTATAATCATGTATCATTTGCCTCAATCGACTAACGGTTGAAACGAACAATCTTATACTTAATTTTTATAACTTTTGTTAGGTGTAAGAACTAAATCTTAAATCTTTAGCTTTTGAATTGGATTGATTATTAATTACGACCGTAACATGTATTTTTCGTTTACCTACATTTACGAAAACATTTATATCATTGATATAGTTTATGACTCCTTGCCGTGGCTCCTTATAGCGTTTAGATGACACGTTGGTCATAAGGCCGTCACGATCACAATTTACAATCACCATAGTAAACAAAAGATCAGTAGATACATTATGTTGACGTTCCTTCACTAAACAACCTGGCATCTGTTGGTAAAATCATAAATCATGTATTATATTGCTAGCTTGAGATGAATCACCATCAACTCAGTAGGTACCGTAGGAAGGACCAGTTTTATGAAATTATAATTTCAATAATACTTTATAGAATAGTCTTTATACATGAGTAAGAATAGTTTGTGAAAAAGGTACCTACTTCTTCATCTTCATACAATTTTAACTTAATAATTATCGACGTTAGACCAATTCTAGTGAAAACACCAAGTAGATAAAATTTGTCGATTATTTAATCATAATGAACGATTTTGAAAAGCTATAATAGCAAAAATATTTATTTCTCTAAAGATGGCTCTCCTGGCACACATCCTATTATTATCCATTGAAATAATGTCATCATGACTACATTTTCATTTTATAACATCAATTTTGGGAAACTGTACTTATCTCAAACATTGTATAAAGTTTGGGCATTTATACTAAACTAGCAGCACTTCACCTAAAGTTATTGTACTAAACCACCTGCCATCGTTACTTTACAAGTTGCTATACACAAGGGTGTGTAGGTACCTACTCATTTCCGAACTAATTTGTTACAGATGTACCTATGCAACAGCTTTGTTCGCATGTGTGGATTATCTCCGAACGTAGAACATCGTGTTGGCTGACACGTTCAAGGTTCATATTATGCTATTTGTAACACATGATTAGTGTGCCATAATTATTCTAAAAGACAACGCGACGTTTGCACAAATGTAATTATTATTACTTATTTGATACATAACGCCATCGACCGGCAATAACAGAGGTTGAGAGCAAATATTTAATCTGTTCATTATATTATTGATTTCCAAAGTCTATTCATTTCCGATTCTCTTTTGGAAACTCGTTCCAAACAAGCATAAATACTTATAGCACTATGAATTGATTGAGTTTCGTTTATTAGTGTTCACGTAGCTATTTAGTGTCAATAAAATGATATTAATGTTCGGAACGTGTACACAGCTTATAATAAAGGCGCTAGTACTATAACTCTATTCGTTATTATAGGCGGGGTGTGCGTGGAGCACCCACCGAAATAATAGTAGAGTTAAACAAACTAACACGAAGAAGGACACCATCACTCGAAGGTTTTTCTCAGATCGTTGGTCTCGCTCACTCGCCCGTAGCCTCTCGACTAAACCGTTCTGAAAAAAGAACATTGCATATAGGTACTTCATTTGCATGTTTCATATGTATGACGTTATACGAATATACACAAATATTATGTTTTAATAACTTTATGTATGTTCGCGGGTTCGCTTTGTGGCTGTGGGAGAAGTTATAAGGTTTGAATAACATTTCGATATTTCTGTTATACTGCCTGTTAAGTCTTAAATATCAATTCAATGTTTACGTTTAACATATATTTAAGTTTGTTTTTCAATGATAATAGGTATATAAAATAAAAGTATAATATTTTATTGTATGTATTAATTTATTTGCAACTGCTGTTGACTAGTAGGTACTAGATATTTCTGTTATGTAATATTTTGGTACGGAGATTGGAACTGAGGCCGATAGGTACAATAAACTGACTGAGCGAACTACCGTGCTACGAAATCTCCCAATCCTCGCTGTATATGTGCACGAGTTACTATGTAGATAATGATGTGTGTATAGACTATAAATATAAAAATGCTTTTTATAGACTTCATTTTAAACTGTGATTGTTTGTTGTTATTGCTAAGTCATTTTGTATGATAAGTCTTAACATAATTACCATTGCAAACAATAATTATCAATTAGACGAAAGTCGAGAACTTTTAAATTGAACCCTGATTGTTTTATTACTTATGACTATAAGTTATGAGTGTTATGACGCATGTGTGACTTAACATCTAGAATCCACGTCAAAACAACCAAAAAAGAACCAATAGATATCCCACAAGTCGTTGATGAAATATAATTGAAATCGAATTTAGTTTATTATTATTTAATCAAATCTTCTGTCTGAACTAAAACTCAAGTGTCACGGCAACCTAACCTTATTATAATATCTTAGGATCAGATTAAATTAGGTACTTATTTTTGATATATTTAGATAGAACTGTTTTCAAGTTATATTTCGCCAGAGAAATTGAATAATATAACTCAAAGGATATTGTTTGGAGGCGAGTGAATAAAAACCTTATTTTGGTACTTTAGGGTTCCTTGTTTAGGTATTACGGAAACCTATCCCTAAAATATCCAGATTACAATGTATAAAGAGGACAAAGTATATCGATACGCTTTTGAAACAAAGTTTGTGTACCACGTGCTTTTTTATGCTTATGCTTTTGCTAATTGTGTTATGCTTTTACTTACAACTTTGTTTAGAAGTATAATTTATTTTTAGTGCACACTGAGGTACATTCCTACCTACGCATGCAGAACATGGGTGTCTAATCCCGAAAGAGTAGCATACGAACGCCTGTGCTACCCTTTCGGGGATAAATTGAGGAACTATGAATATAGTTATTTGTTATGCTTATTGCATAGCTGTGAGTATTCCACATATTTTGTAGTGTCTTAGATTGCATGGAGCAGTCAAGTCAAGGTACGTGTCTTAAGTAGTAAGAAAATCTAATTTATAGGGCCGGTATAAATGACTGTATTAACACTAAGCACTTATTCATCTATTCATTATATATTCTAAGTTCTATAACAATACATAGAAAATATCTTGAGCAAACTAAATATATTTCTGAAAGTTTGGTCAAGTATTAGGGACATGTCGGGCCGACCGTTGTTTGGTCCTTTTAACTTTATAACATTCCTACGATCACTCGACAAATCGCTCAACTCGGTTTTGACAAACAATTTAGCTCACACGGTAAATCAAATGTCATTCAAGGCTTTTTCCTCTTATTGTTCCGGTGTAGTCACGGATGATGGGAATGTCAATAGAAATACATGTGTTATTGTAATCTCTGATCTACCACGAACTACCGTCATAAGATAAAGCTACATAAATAGAAAGAAGAGTCCTGACTGATTCATCAACGTTTGTACGAAACCAAGTCGACCTTAAAGGCCAGATTAATCTAAATTCATACAAATACGGAGAAAAGGATTTTGTTTTAAAGTTGTCTGGTATCGTGTTATATTCATGTATATATAGCACGAGTTTACGGTAATCATATAATTACAGTAGACCTTAAATTTGGCATGGAAGTAGGTAATTACACTTGTAACTGCTTTCAGGGATTTTCGGCTTTCTCCCGGGTAAGGACAAAATGTTTCAGACAATTAAAGTCCATGTGGACGGAGCTGCGGGAAGCTAGTATATTTCTGCAGTATTTTATATTACACTAATATTAAATTTAACAAGATGGACGATGACTACCTCGCTGTCCGTGAGAAAGAGTAGGTACTATTGACTATACCTTCTAAGGGCTAGGAGCGTATTATTGACGATCCAATACCTATTCTATGCTAGCGGGCTCATAAATTTTTATCTATTACTTAAATCTAATACGTGTATATTATACGGATAAAAACAGTTAGGTACCCATCCTCCATGTGAAGCGATCCAAGACCCAGCGTCTTCATGCAGAAGGTCGGCGATAGCAGCGGCAGGCGCGGCCACCAGTTCTAGGGCTGGTTCACCCTCTGCCGCTTCAGCAGCTTCCCTGGCTAAAGCACCACAAACACAGTACACTGCTGCAATCTGTAACATATCGATATTAATACTACCGTGCCGTTCAGTCAAATAAAAGTACACATCATAAAAGTGCGGCAAAAGTATTTTGATAAACGATGTTGATTGTTCTGTATTAGTGATTCAAAACAGATTTATATTTATCAGATATAAAGCAGTCTCCAGATAATCATAGCTATTCTACATTCAAGCCAGGGAGTGGATTATTTAACCTCGGCCAGACAGATATTAAAAGCTCGGTCACGGAGAAAATACGCTCTATTTATGAATAAGGTATTGAAAATCTACGTTTATCTCGACTGTTCTCTTTTGAAATATTAACTCATGACATGAAAATTAAAATTAAAATATGAAAATTTTGTATGCACGTCCTACGGGCAGTTTAAATTCATTTTCTTGAAAATTTATAATACAATGTAACTGATTAAATTTTAATTCCTAATTTAACGACATAATGAAAATCTTTAATTTAGACGGTATTAAGTAAATCATTTATAGACCTCATAAATGTCTACCACTTATTACACTTATACGCTGTGTTCTGAGCATTTAATGTGACTTGCAGATAATTATAATCTCCATTCTTACGAAAATCAATAAGACAACTACTAAGAAACTTTCGCTTGAGTTCAACCACACAAAGCGTGTGTGAATAATCTCAAATTTGGCAGTGTTACTCAAACAATTAATCACCGAGAGACGTTAATTCGGTGAGCAGCCACATGTGGTATTGATTACAAGATAGTGGCGTTTTACATGGTATTAATTTATGACTGTATTGATATATTGATAGAAATAGGATGCTATTATTGAAAATCAATATCTTGTGGCAAACTCAATAGAATTGTAAAGTAATCACTGAATAGAAAGCACAATACAACAAATCCGTCAATCTCTGGTGTATTTACCGGTTGTAAAACTTAAAGAACGATTAACACTAATTCATCGGATAGAACTAAACTCATTGAAGGTGATTTCTACTTACGTCTAAATGTCGGAACTTTAAGCTGAATTTGGGTGCCTATCTAAACAAAGGAGACTTGTTTAATTTATTTTATACAGCGCGTCCTTACCCGTTGGACAATAAATGAAGATTTGAGTAAAACTTACTTTTCGTGAGTGTTGTAAAACACAATATTCAAAAATCTATACTAATACTAGCTGAACCAGCAAAAGTCGATTTGCCATTAAAAAAATGTTAGGGGTGGACAACCCTTATCACTAAGGGGTATGAAAAATAGATAGTAGCCGATTTACTAAATATGCATATAAAATTTCATAAAATCGGTCAAGCCGTTTCGGAGGAGTATGGTAACTAACATTGTGACACGAGAATATTATATATAAGATTATAAAGCTAAAGAGTTTGTTTGTTTGAACGCGCTAATCTCAAGAACTGCTGGTACGAATAAGAAATATTCTTTTAGTGTTGGATAGCCTATTTATCGAGGAAGGTTATAGGCTATATAACCCACGGGGGCGGCGCAGTAATCATAAATGCTAGTGAAACCGCGGGCACAGCTAGTCTTTTATAAGATCAAACGTCCTCATTTCCGCAAAAAAAGATGATATTGCTATTGGTGGCAGAGGTAGCGGTAACCGTTGTTTATGAATATACATATGGCAGTTTTCTTAGAATCACAGAAACAATTTCAACATAACACCCCGTCGTTTTTGCGTCGGGAGTTAAAAACACAACTAAGCCGCTACCATGGCTTGGCACATGGGTGTCAAGGCCATGCTTGATGATAAGCAGGTACCATGGCGTATGTGCACTTATAACACCATGGATGTTGTTCGTGCTTTGCCACCTAAGATTAAGGGATGAAGTAAAGGAAAGAAACAGAGGAGATGCTTCGACCGCCGGCGTTTTCACACACCGCACCGTGCGAAAGGCGTACACACGTTTCACACACGGTACGAACCGATACTTTATGTTGATATTCTGTAAGACCTATTTACGTTAAAACTGACAGGGCTCTATTGCTAAAAGCAAGGTTGTACTAGGTAAATATTTGTTATATACATACATGATATCGATATAATAGCACATTGGATGATACAACGTAAGCACAAGATTTTAAAGCAGTACATACGCTTTAAATTGTTATGATACATTTCCCTTACTTGGCGGATGAATAATAATATGGCATTGTAATCTTAACAAAATAATTTAATTTATGTAAATCTAATATAATCTTATTAAAGATGTCAATGTCACACTTAATAAAATGTCATTTATTATATTTACTACAAAAACAAAAACATTTAAAATCCAATGAATAATCATTAGATATGTTTAACATCTCTTAATTAATGTTTAAATTATACAAATAAATGCATTATGATTTATGCAATACATTCAGGTTGCTGCAATTTAGTTGAATCGTAATCGTTGATTTTCCATGTAATACAGTGATTAGTGCTTCGCGTATAGGCACGGTTTCGGAATAAGACGGCTAAGCCTATAATAATATGTCCATGCAATATATTCTTTAAACAATAAATAAAGTAAAATCTATCCTGCCCCTTTTATTCTTCAATTGCAATTGCATAATGGGGCTAGCTCACCAAAATACACTGATTTTGTATAGTTAATTAAACGGTGTAATCCAGTAATACAAATGAACTTAAAGTATTACAATTAAATTGACTTATATTGCTATAAAGGATAACCTAGCATGCTTTCCCTTGCAAAACACCAGACAGGCGCATAATTCCTTCCATCTATCCGCAAATACATCTGATGACATGCTAGATTTTTAATATTATAAAGTAACATATTATTCTGGAGCAAGCATTTCAGAAAAGCAAGCCGCTATTTGGGTTTTATGGAAGAATCGCCATTGGATTTATTTATTTATTGGAACAATTCATTATAACAATTGAATCAGGGATAGTGTCGCTTATGGGCTGATATGAGATAGAAATGTCCTATTGAATGTTATTATTTATGAGAGAGTGTCCCACGTCTAGGCACACGCTGTATACTAATAGATTACCTACTTACATTAAATTAGACTTGATCTTTACTGTTTTCGCAAAATATGTTAATAATGGATATCAGTATAAAATGTTTAAATTCATAATAATTTATTCGTTTGCGAATATAAATCGGTCATAACTTAAAAGGTATCTATCTAGTAAGTATATATTTAGCACATTAATTATATTATAATCTACGGAACTAGTAATTTTGATGAACTGGGTGTTCCAATATTACCTTGGACCATGTAATATTTTCTCTAGTGATGCGTCGTGCTAACGCGAGCGCTAACTCGGCCAGGGCGGTGTCTGATTTCAACATGGCGGAAGGTGCTCGTGTGGCCTGCCGCGCTACCTGCCTGAACGCGTCAGGTCTCTTCCTTTCCAAAGCTGCACATAATGCCCGTAGTCCCGCCAGTACGCCAGCCTCTGTATTGCTCACAGCCTCTTCGCCACATTCAGTCTCTACCATTCGTTGTAACCGTTTCATAACTATTTGCTGTAACAATATTCACAATTGTCAAGAAATAAACACATTAATAAAATTGTATAAACCTCAGCCCAAGAAGCAAGATTGATGCAAGGTGAAGCGTTACCTTTTTGGCACACAAAGTTGATCTTCGAATCTGTGTTTTTATATATTGGAGGCAAAGGGCTCGTCCTTGTCGCACTATTTGGGGCTTGACTTGTGTTGGGGTGGCGAGGCACCAGCCGATGGTGGCTGAGAGGCGGCGCGACACGGCGGCCGCCGCGGCACTCGACACCATCGTGCTGAACCGGCGCTTTGTCCGGTCTAAGGGTGACAGCGACCTAGACGGCGAAACGCGAAGATCTGCAAACAAATAAATAGTTTCATTAGAATTTCTATGGCATTGCGGCATTGTCATCAACATAGTAATCTAATTAACTATGACGAATTATTAAGAGAAGGCGACAGCATCTGCGCCATAAAAGCCACTAATTGCCTTACAAATATCCCATTCTAGAGATAAGTGTATTGTTTGTCGTTGCTCTTGTAAAAATCTATTGATTCTCACAAGATATAATAGGTTAGTTATTGAATCGTATAATTAACTAGCTGACCTGCGCAACTTCATCTGCTTCATATAAGAGAAACTTCCCTGTTTTTTCAACATTTTTCATTGCTGCTCCGTTCCTATTGGTTGTAGCATGATGTTATATAGCCTATAGCATTCCTAGATACATGGGCTATCCAACACTAAAATAATTTTTCACTTCGTACCAGTAGTTCCTGGGATTAGCGCGTTCAACCAAACAAACAAACTGTTCAGCTTTATAATATTAGTATAGATAGCAAGCCAAACCAGTTAACTGAAATCGTTTCAGAGTTCTGTATTAGTAGGTAGTAGATATAATGCAGATTCTGGACTTTGTAGGCACACCACTAATTTTAATTAAATTTCACAGAGGGATACGTCGTTATTACTTTCAATGAATATTATTTCAAAGAACCGAAGATAGTTCGTATGAAACTTCAAAGAATGTTAACCCCAAAGTAATTACTAACATCAAGAATAAATAGAAACTGTATTATCTCTTATATATTAATGATTCCGAGCATGAGCAGCGCTAGTAAATATATCTATCAGGACATATAAATATACAGTACAGGAGAAGTACGAGTAGTAAGTATCAACAATAAGTCGCGGGTTCGATTCCCGCACAGGTCAAACATTTGTGTGCATGAACATGGATGTTTGTCTTGGTCTGGGTGTTTCTATGTATAATATGTATGTATTTACAAAAAAAAAGTATATATGTATGTTTATCCATTGTCTAGTACCCATAGTACAAGCTCTGCTTAGTTTGGGCTAGATGGTGTTGTGTGTATGTTGTAGAATATTATTATTATTATGGGTTATAAAATATTTCAATTCTCAGCTTTGATGCTGGTGGGTGTGAACCTGTCACGGGCTTACGCCAAGTGGGTCGGTTCATTGAGTATTGTTGTAGGTGTCTGAGTAGTGGATGTTAGAAATCGCCGGACTATAGAGCAAGTATCGATGATAACGGATTTCTGTAGTTTTATATATGAATTTTTATGTAAGCCTAATTCTTTTAGTGATGTATGTAGTGACTTTGGAATGAGTCCTGTAGATGAAATTATGATTGGGATAATTTTAACTGTATGCTGATGCCACATTTGTCTTATTTCGTCTGCTAATGGTATATATTTTTGAATTTTCTCCGTGTATTTTTTTCTAATATTTTCAGAGTTTGGTATTGATATATCTATTAGGTATGTGATTTTTTCTTGTTTGAGTGTAAGGGTGATGTCTGGTCTATTATTTGTAGTTGTTTTGTCTGTTATAATGTCTCGATCCCAGTAAAGTTTAGCGTATTCGTTGTTTAGTACGTTTTTTGGTTTATATTTATAATATGGTTCTGTTTTTTCTTCTAGTTTATATTTTATAGATAAGAGTGAATGAATTTGTTTTGCAACATTATTGTGTCTTTCTGTATATTGTTTGTTCGCTAAAAAGGGGCATCCTCCTGTAATGTGGTCTATTGTTTCTTGATTTGTGTTACATAACCTGCACCTGTCTGATACTACTGTAGGGTCTTTTATTATATATTTTTGATAGTTCTTTGTTTTTATGATTTGGTCTTGGATTGCGACCATAAATCCTTCTGTTTCTTTATATATGTTTCCCATATACAGCCACGCGTTTGATGCTTCTTTATCTATATATTCCTGTTGTAACTGGTGAGGGTATTTTCCATGTAAAGATTTTTGTTTCCAGCTTGTAATTTTCTGATCATCTGTTATGTGGTCTTGTATAATATTAAAATTGTTATCATTTAGTTTTAATGGTGTACCTGATGTGGGAATGTATGTGAGAGAGTTGTGAATGTAACTATCAGTGGCTTTATTATGCATATATGTGCGAATGTCGTGTATCTGTTTATTATGTAAGTTTTTTATATCAACTAGTCCTCTGCCTCCTAACTTTCTTTTAAGATTGAATCTTTCTGTAGCTGAGTGGATATGGTGTATATGGTGTTTATTACATGTTGTTCGTGTTACTCTATTTAGCCGATCTAAATCTGTAGCTGACCATTTAATAATACCGAATGAGTAAGTTAAGACAGGAACTGCGTATGTGTTAATTGCTTTTATTGTATTTCTACCTGATAACTCTGTCTTTAATATTTTATTTAACCTATCAATATATTTTATCTTAAGTTCTTCCTTTATCTTATTATGATCTAATCCTATACTTTGTGCATACCCTAAGTATTTATATGTATCTGTTATTTCCATTTTATCAATAAGTAAATTCTGCTGTGAGTGAAGTATGTATGGGTCGGTGTCGTGGTGTTTTCCCTTAATGATGCTATTAATTTTACATTTATCTGTTCCTAACTTCATTTTAATGTCTGAACTAAAATTTTCAGTTAGTTCTAATAGTCAATTCATTTGTTGCCTATTAGCAGAATATAGTTTAATGTCGTCCATGTATAATAAATGTGATATTTTTATGTTACTTTCTCTGTGTATTATGTATCCTTGTCCAGACTTATTTAAGATTCGGGATAACGGATTTAAAGACATACAAAACCAAAGAGGACTTAAAGAATCCCCTTGGAATATACCTCTAGCTATTTTTATTAGATTGGACTTCATTGATCCTTTTTCTGTTTTTATGTGGAGCACTGTAGTCCAGTTTTGCATCGTCTTACAAAGGAACTCTACTAGTTTAACATCTATCTTATATATTTTTAAAATTTGAAGTAACCATGAATGGGGTACACTATCAAATGCCTTTTGATAATCTATGTATGCATAATAAAGATTTCTGTGAGACTGCTTAACCTGATTATGTATTTCGGTATCTATAATTAATTGTTTTTTGCACCCCCTTGATCCTTTCCTGCAACCTTTTTGTTCTTCTGCTATAATTTTATGTTGTGACAAATGTGTGTTTATTTTGTATGAAATTATAGATGTAAGTAATTTGTATAATGTTGGCAGGCATGTTATTGGTCGGTATTTAGCTGGATTTTTAGTATCTAAGTCTTTTGGTTTTAAGAAAGTATTACCTTGTGTGAGAAACATGGGTAGTGTGTTCGGTTCTTGAATGAGTGCGTTGAAAGCATTTGCTATATGTTCATGGGTAGCTACAAAATATTTCAACCAGTAGTTCTGTATTTTATCAGGGCCAGGTGTTTTCCAATTCAGGGTCTTTTTTATTGCTGATTCTACATCTAATTTATCGATTACAACTTCTGCCATCGGATCCAAATGTTGGTTTTCTTCTATTTCCTCTTTAATCCAGGCTGCTTCAGAGTTGTGTGTTACTTGCTTAGACCATATATTCTCCCAAAATGTCTGTACTTCCGTAATGTTAGGTGGATCTTTAATGCACACTTCTGTATTAAAATTTCTATAAAACAGCTTTTGGTTGGTATTAAATGTTATATTATCTCTATGCCTCTGATTAGATTTTTTGTACCTACGTAATCTTTTTGACAAAGCTTGTAATTTTTGTGTCTTTTTGTCCATAGTTTCAACTGCTGCTTCTTTATTTTTGTAAAGTCTTTCCATTTTAATTTTATTTCTTATTGATAAGTTGTCCCTAATAAACTGGTTTAATCTGCCTATTTCTTTTCTCAGTGTAGTAATATTGTTTTCGATACGTATTTCCCATGCTGGTTTACCGTCATTTTTACGTCTTGGTTCAGTTTCTGTATTTTTCTTATAATTATGAGTTGTTATTACTGTCAGAGCTGCACAATATATGAGATCCTGTATTGCTTCAATAGTCGGTTGTGTGTTGTTTATTAATTGATAGTGTATCAGCTGATTTAGTATTCTTACTGTGGTTTTAGATTTAGCTGTTATTTTTAATTTTGGTAGGTTTGGGCGTGTAGTGGGATCTGTTCCTTTATATTTTGTTATTATTTCATTAAATAAATGCTCGAGTTGCTCTGGACAGCTTGTGGGTTCAGTTAAAACGGTTTCAGTATTTGATGTTTGGGTCTGTGTGTATGGTGTTGGTGATAACGTCAATGATGATATTAACTGCGTATCAGTGTCTGTTGTTTGTGAATTTATAGGTAGTGTTTGTTCGAGGTGTGTTGATAAATTATGTGGGTTTAGTTGTTGTGCATCTGGATTAGTTTGTGGATTATTTGTATTTGTTATTATGGTTGAGTGATTTGTGTTAAGTTGATTTAATTCTGTGGACGTCGGGACACGTAAATTTTCAGCAATTTCGTTCTTAATTCTTTCTCTTTCTACGGTTGAAATTCTATTATTACGATGTATGACACGTACTTGATCGGCTAATCTTTGCTCTGATATGATATGTAGATCTGGGTAAATTTCTACGAATTTAGTGTAAAGTGTTGGGCGATATCCTGTGAGGTTTGTTTCGCAATTTGTAACAGTGTAGTAGCAGCGAAGTAGTTGTCGATTAACTTCGTCAGTCCATTTCATTCGCTGCCGGTCTCTGCCAGCAAGGGTGGTTGCAGGTAGCATGTCCTGCAAAACACTTCTTGCCGATTCTTGTGGAGTGTCTATTGCGGGTGTGTTTCTTGTTTCGGCTGTAGTAGATTGGATGGTCGTGACCCGCCTGCTCAATTATTATTATTATTATTATTGAAATTAAACTACTATATATGGATTTTATCGCGTTGTTTATTTAAGACTTTATTACATAATTTAGAAATTGTTACACCACTATACTATTAAACTTTACTAATTTTAAGATAATTAAATTATTAAAACTATTTATATTTAAGTTTACACTTTCCCCGACGTTTCGGTTGCTTTTCAGCAGCCATGGTCACGGGGAGACTAAGATGGTAATTGTCTCGAATGTTCCAGTGTAGTTATTTCAAAGTACCCGAACATAATTTAATCATTGGTGTTTCTATTTACGCAGAATGAGTTTAAAGTATCATGAAGTCCAGTTGTGGTTTGCTTCTTCTTGGGTTTGACTATTTGAATTATATATTATATACAATCCGTATATAGTAGTTTAATTTCAAACAATTGGTAAAGGTTTAATAATTTTATACATAAAAGGACTTTTGTATATTCACCAAATAAAATTCCACTCAAATCGTCTAAAGAGGAATCAGTCAATCTTTCAAAAAAGACAATCTTACATATAATGTACGCCCTGGCTACTGAAGAAGAAACAAATCTATACTGATATTATAAAGCTGAAGAGTTTGTTTGTTTGGTTGAACGCTCTAATCACAGGAACTACTGGTTTGAGTTGAAAGTAAAATTATTTTAGTGTTGGATAGTCTATTTATCGAGGAAGGCTATAGGCTCTATTACATCACGCTACGACCAATAGGAGCGGAGCGTCAATGACAAATGTTACATAAACTGGGAAAATTCTCTTATGTGACGCAGACGAAGTTGCACGGGTCAGCTAGTAATTCATAATAGAAGTAATATTGAAATTATAACATTAACTATACATTATTTTAATTAGAAATAGCTCAATGCAAGTAACCCTATATTTTAAATAATTATTTAAATATGATATTACTGATGCCTTTTGAAAATAAAACAAACGGAGTGAAGTCCGTTTTTGATAAGCGTAGATTGTGTTACACGTTCATCTCTATAACAAATATTTACATTACGAAATTGCGTTGTATGTGAATTATTTATTAATGAACTTAATCAAACGTAATTTTAAGTAATGTTTAGGGACGTTAGCGCATGAGTGATACCTCTGGTATTGCAAGCTAGCATAGCCTTTTCTTTTTTAATGCTTTCCTCTCCGAGGCGTGACGGAGAGGTTATGTCGGACTCACTGGGAACCTACCATGGTGTTCCTCGAGATAACCAGAGTTGGCGGGACCGCGCGAATCACTCTAACATGCAATCACGACCTCGCCGAGATTTCGGCCCACCGTACGAAACCGCAGGCCACTACACTATAAAAGGAGTCCTTCTACTGTCGCTTTGTGGGGGGACGAATACAAAACGACACAGAGACGCGTGTAGGAACACGAACGCCGCCTCTCGGACCTGGTGCTGATCGGGTGGCGGGCAGGCCCAAGAAGCCAAGAAGGTAAAGCTAGCATAAGCTACAGTAACCTCTTACCATCAGATGGGCTGTATACTTCTTGCCATCTTAGCTGTATAAACATTGCTATAAAGCTTAAGATTACCTAAATACTACTTGTATCTTCTTTGTATAGGTCAGCGGAGAGCAGTGACTGGTTGACTCGCAGCAATTGATTTAAAACTACATAGACTCAGTCTAAATTATTTTCGAAATTGTGATGTACTTGCTTTGATCAACATGTTTATGAATTAGTTTCGCTTTAAAGTTAAAGACAATTACTTAAAAACTATAGCATCTGCCTAATTTGACGTAAGTAGCAATGACTTAGTCATAATTTTAAGAACGGCTTTTCGTCCTTTCGTTTCTTTTAAATTTATTGTTATTATTTCTTGGTTTTCAACCTTTTCGAGAGCTACTTTTGTTAAAGCATTTGCGATAAATGCACTCCCTGTGTTTACTGATTTTTACACTTATATGTTACGTCCTATATATTTAAGCAACAAAAGTGGCATTAACAGCTGTTATTAAAGTAATAAAACCCTTATAAAGCAGCGTCATAAGTGCTCGTGGCACGCAACAGCTGAAGGATGGACTGCCCATTAGAATTTATAACTATAGGTAATAATCATCTCGCACACTACCATAGACTAAAAATACTTAGGCCTGCTATCATAATCACTGTCTATGGTACGTAAAAAAGTGGTACTATTCTAGCCTAGGCGTCACTGCAATCACAAAATACACAGTTTACAATCTATTGAAGTCAATAGAGTAGAGATTAAACTAGTGTAGAAATGTTCTAGTTCTATATCTAGTTTATCGTAGACAAACGCTTTACAAACTGTAGATTAATTAGTACACATACCTATTACATATTAGGATACTACGTAGAGTTATTAATGTTGATGCTTCGAAATTCAAACTTACACCATCAAACTTTCCTACGTTGTATGGAGAATGTGTGGCAGATAGGTAAATTACAACCCATATTCTCTTATCTGTAATCACAGTTCAGTCCTAAGACAAGCTTGTGATTTGGAGCATTGGTTAGGATAGGAGTTAACGGAATCTGAATATAGCAGTTATCTCCCAGCAACTAAAATCTAGGTAGTTTAGTAACTGTAGTACATGTGAATATAATTTTAGCATGAAAAAGAAGAATATTCTACTTCCATATAATACCTGCCGCAATTTCGCCTAATTGTATGTGTTCTCAGCTACACTTCTGTACATTTTCTCAGCGTAGGTAGGTAGGTTAGGTTAGGTACAGAGCAAAATAGATTTTACTTTATTCTTTATTTATTACTTTTACGCATTGCTGTCATCATCGTTTTGAGGTAAAAAAAAACTAAACAAAAGAGCATAAAAACAGTTTTAACGACGTGGTAAAATTGGTGTTCCCTTCATTCGCAGACAGAAATTTCATAGAATTTCATTTCGCAGAAAATGTTTCATATAATATTTGGTCCTATTTATATTTCGAATAAGAAAAAAGAAAAGAACAAGAGAAGATTTGGAAGAGCTCTTAATACACCTGGAAATGATTAGCCTCCGATTCGGACTCGCTCTTAATAGGGACAAAACAAAGGTCATTATAGTGGATCGAGCTGATCATAACAATACAGGAGTACTGCATATAGCTAATTGCAAAGTAGTACAGAGCTATATTTAGGTACCTCGGTTCCATTATCTCATACGTTGAAGGATGTGAAGACGAGATCAAGCGCCGATCCGCTATCACAAGGTTAGCAGTAGAGATACTGGGAAAGATATGGAAAGAAAACCAAATAACAAAGAATACCAAGGCTCGTCTGATGAAGTGTCTGGTATTTCCAATCTTTCTCTATGGTACTGAGACTTGGACATTAAGGCTACAAGATCGCCGAAAAATCGATGCTCTGGAGATGTGGTGTTGAAGACGCATATTAAAAATACCGTGGATAGCGTTTCGAACCAATAATTCCATCTTCAAAGAGCTTCGCATACAAGACAGGCTCCCGTTGACAGTCATAACTCATAACGTATGAGGACATACAAGTTATCAATTATTTATTTCTTTTATTTGGTTTGCGAGCAGTAAATATACATATTGATACGACATGAAACTGTTTACTTAATATTATATAATAGATATCAATAACAATAGATATGAAAGGAAACGAAACAAAATATAAAATAAATAATACTAATATTTATTTATGCGTGGGATTGCTATCACTATTGAAGACCCCGAAGGAATAAAGGTTTCCATATCAATTTAGTTTTTGAATCATGATTGATATTTTCGTTGATCTATGTCGGGTGGCTTTAGCTGTTCTATTGAATTCTCTACAAATAGAATAACTAAAGCCACACCATTAATAATTAATATAACCAATATATAATTATTGAAGCAAAACATGCTGTATATAATATTATATTAGTCGAAGGTATAGCGGAGACGTATTGAAGTAGCTTTTCTATATACGCTCCCGGGTCCGGCAAAGAGGTATTAGATGTTCCACACAAGATATCTTAGTAAGAGTATGGAGTATAGAATTGCACCCGTTATATGGCAACAGGGTTGGGTCATCACGTGGGATCAAAGGACATATCTGGCAAGATATGGTGCAATACACCTATGCAGGGATGTAAGGAGTAAGTCTATGAATGTATTATTATATCCGAATGATTAGCAAATAGCGTGTTACACTCACGCCTAAGTTTACGTGTTACGTAACACGGAAAGCCGATTGGCACCTCTAGACACAATGCCAGACGTCTATATAATAGTGAGAATTTCTTGTCTTCCTATCTCTCTCCTCCAAGCTATTATTAATCCCACATGATGGTAGGCCAGCTTTTCTAATTTTCCTTTTCTACTTCGACCGATCTGTGATCTTCGCCAGGATATGTTGCATATATTTTTTGAGTATACCTATCCATTTGGTATTCGGTCGGCCTCGGGATCTTCAGACGGGGAAAGACAAATGTAGTATTAAATGGCCGACATACTTATTTGACCTTTCATTTATATTTCCAGCGAATTTCTGGCCTGATAACGCAATAACATCTAACCTGAACTTTACGATCAGGAATGCACTAGGTCATCATTTGAATAAATTATTATAATATACATAAATTAAATTGGACTTGAGATGCTGCCTTATATCTAACGGCTAACATTTCCCCCTTCCTACAATATAGCTATCCGCTGACTGTAGAGTAATTATTCCTATGTTCTATGTAAAACTTGTATATTATGTATGTATTGTATAATATTGTCTTCTGTTTACGCGAATGTTATTCATTGAAATTAAACTACTTTATACGAATTTTATCGCGTTGTTTATTTAACATTTTATAACATAATTTTGAAAACTGTTGCACTACTACTACTATTAAACTTTACAAATTTTTATGCCAATTAAATTATTAAAACTATTTATATTTAAGATTTCACTTTCCCCGACGCTTCTGTTGCTTTTCAGCAGCCATGGTCGAGACAGTGTCTCCCCGTGACCATGGCTGCTTAAAATCGGTTAAATAAACAACGCGATGAAATCCGTATAAAGCAGTTTAATTTCATTGTACTCGTATATTTTACTTAATTAATTCGATGACTGTAAGTCACAAAACTTAAGAGATCTCGTCATCGGTAATCATTACAGTAACGGTTTCATACAATCAAGTATCTGTGTATAGTCATGGTATTGGGAATATTATGTTGGAACCCTTGTCTAACAATTATATATTCGTGTTTGACACGCTTCGCCCTTAGCAAGCTGTCAGTGTAGTATTGTCTCGCAATGAGAAATTATTGATGAACTTGGTTCCCTGTATATTGTGTTCCGGTGAAACAAGCCTATTATAGGTGTAAACAAAGATGCATTATCTGAAAAGTATGAGAAAATACCTAAGTAAAGTTAAAGTTCCACGATGATTAATTTACGTCAGTTTTTGAAAAATAATTTGCTTATATGTATTTAGATGTTTTATGTACAATCTTAGTTATGTATTTTCAAACGGATCAGTATATGGATTACATGGAGATTTCACGAGCTAAGTTTTAAGTATCATGTAATTAAGGTCGAGCCTTTTAAGGCGTAATGTTGGATCTACTGGGCACATTTATAGAATCCTTCATAGTCGGATCGGGGACACAATAAAAAAGCATTCTGCCTGGGAGTCGAGCGCTGGCGAAGTGACAAAAAGTTGTCGGGTAGGAAAACTCTATAATATTTCGGCCTGTCCTGAGACCGTTCGCGGAAAGTAAAAATTTTATTGAATTTTATTGTTAGAACATTTTTAAACCAAACTAACGAGAGACCTAATTAGCGGTTGAGAGCGTAACTACCGACTTATCCCATAGGATTAACGGAGTACATTTCATTTTTCAATATAGTTTTTAATAAACTCACTATCATTTAACGAGATGGCCTTTTCATTAATAATTTTAAACCCTTTGAGTAATTATTTGCCCTACAGTATAGAGACACAAAATTGAAAACTCGCTGTGTTACATAGCCTAAGTCCTGAGGGCAAATACTGGTAATAAACTCTAAAATAGAGTGCTGCTCTAGTCTCAGTTTTATAAATATCACAAATCGTATTCACCGTGATTAAAATAAACGTAAACATAAAATTAATTTCAATTCACATTTTATGTTTATTACATTTGAACTCAATTGTAAACATATTTTCTTACCTACGAGTATTATATAGCTTCAAACTTTTATGAAGGCTATATAAAGGGTTTTCTATAGGTACGCTCGATCTTTGAAAGTGTATTGCAGCCACCCTGGTTAAGCTACAAATGTAAAATTTGGCGACAATCTTTATTCAGTTTTGACATGTAGCCATGAAACTCGACACCATTCAAAAACGCGTTGAAATTGTTAAAATTAGTTATCAAAATCAGTGCTCTGTTCGCCTAACGTGCCATGCGCCACGCCAATTTATGGAATTCATGGACGTGTTGCAGAGTCCACAATTCTTCGTTTAATCCATAAATATGAGACAATCGGGTCGGTGACCGATAAGGCAGTGTCTAAGCATTAAAAAAACGCAAGATTGTCACAGAATATTGCTGCTATTCGGAACAGTGTGCGAGAACATCCCAGGTTCTTTCTGTTTGAAAATGCACAAGGAGCCGTGCTCACTCACAATGGTCCCCGATATTGCATGATGATAACAAACTTTTTGGCCTAAGATGGATGAAATGGATCTTATAAACATGTGGTTCCAACAGGATGGCGTCACTTGCAACACTGCACGGCAAACATTGAATTTATTCGATGAGAAGTTCGAGGGCTTCGTTATTTCGCAAGACGGTGACATTCACTGGCCACCGAAATCGTGTGATTTAACGCCGCTCGATAATTTTCTTTTTTTTTGTGTGGCTTTGTAAAATCTCTATTGCCGCTCTGAACACCGACATAACTTGCGTTCTTTATGAAATTGAGCACCATTTATTCGGTGATGTAATCCAAAGTTAGTCCACTGCGGTACGCCACCTGTAGCGTAACCGCGGCGGCTATTTGACCGAAATTATATTCCACACATATTGTCATCGAATGCATATTAAATTAAAAAAACATCTGTGGCGATATCCCTTAAACTGTTTGTTTTATTTAATTTCAAAGTTCAAGCGCTGTTAATGAAAAGCTCTGTAACCACGTGTAGATAATGTTAAGCATAGTATCGTGCACATTAAATATATCCTTACTAATCTTATAAATGCGAAAGTTTGTATGGATGTATGGATGTTTGTTACTCTTTCACGCAAAAACTACTGGACCGATTGCGATGAATCTTGGTATAGATAGCTGGAGACCTGGATTTACACATAGGCTACTTTTCATCCCGATATTCCCACGGGAACGGGATTTACGCGGGTGAAACCGCGGAGAAAAACTAGTATGCAAATAAATATTATTAAATTATATTATTAAATTAGCTCAGTACGCGATTTCATCCGCCCAAATTTATAACCAGTTTATTTGAACCAACAAATATTAGACTAAACTTTTCCTAATACATCACTGAAAACCTAATGTAAGTATATATTCAAGCATTGCGGGGATTAGAATGAACATGCATCAATCAAATAGATAGGATTGGTCATATAGTATAGTTTATAGGTGTCGTTAGTCTTACTTGGTAAGCTAATCAGTCCATCAGTAATTCCAGGCAGGGCGCTGAGCGGCGTACTGAGCTTCCTGCGCATGCGCAGCGTGGGCACGAACTCGTCATCTTCTTCGCCATCGGGTGGAGTAACTTGTATAGCGATGTTGCTTGCCTCTTGCCCTCTCGCCCCACCCAGTTGCCATCTCGACTCGGTTAGTGGCCCTATCTGAAAATACAAACATGTTAGAGTATTAAAACCCCTGGAAATCAGAGTGCTGTCTGTGTTTCCTATACGTCTTTCATATGGTCTATTCGTGATAAAATCAGACGTAATTCCGGGAAAGCGTTAATAACACTACGTCTAAATATGTAATTTATAAATAGTTGAGTTAAACAACATTTAAAAGATCTTTTGTGTTACAGCGCCGGGGAAGCTGGTGATGCACTTTTGAAAGAGCTGAGGGCTTTAATCAACTTAATGCTCTCCGGCGGTGTGGTGGATGACATCATCGATATTTTGTACGGGGCAAATTTATGCGCCCTACGTAAGAAAGATGGTGGCATTCGTCCCATTGCCGTGGGGTGTACCTATCGTCTTTTGGCAGCCAAGCTATGTTGCAAATACTACAGTGCCCCCCTCGCAGAGAAATTTCAACCAGTCCAGCTTGGTTTTGGTTCGAAGGGGGGCTGTGAGGCTGCCATCCACGCTCTCTCCACGTACCTTGGCTGTGGCGAAGGTGAGGTCATCTTAAAGGTTGACTTGAAGAACGCCTTCAATTCTGTGAATAGGGACACCTTGCTGACGCAAGCTAAATTGGAAACACCCAAAATTTTCAATTTTTTGTGGCAGTGTTATAGACACCCATCTAAATTAATTTATAAAGACAACCATTTAGAATCTGCAGTTGGGTGTCAACAAGGTGACCCTCTTGGACCAGTCATTTTTAGTTTAGCCATTCACCCAATTATTGAAAAATTAAATTCTAAATTTAACATCTGGTACCTGGATGATGGGACCCTAGGAGGCGACATGGAAACGGTTTTACAAGACTTGAAACTTTTAAAAAATAAATTTAATTCAATTGGTTTAGAACTAAATTCCAATAAATGTGAAATTTTTATTAACGATAAAGTTGATAAATCTCTGGCTTTATCAAAATTCAATTCTTTGGCTTCAAACATAAAAATTATTGAAAAAGTTTCTTTTCGCCTTCTCGGGTCTCCCGTATTGGAGGAGGGATTCGAGTCTTTCATAGATGAGAAGATCCAAAATTTTTGTGAAATTTCAGACCGACTACTCAAAATTAATATTCATTCGGCTTATACAGTCATTCGTTATTGCCTCTTCGTTCCTAAATTCACACATGCCCTCCGGTCCTCTCAATTTTGGAAGCATTTAATACTTTTGGATAAAATTGACAATACTATTCGGCATACACTTAGCAAAATTTTAAATTTGGTTATGAACGACCGAGTGTGGCTCCAGGCAACCCTACCAGTTCGCTTGGGTGGCCTCGGCGTTCGCAAAATTAGTGATGTCAGTTTACCGGCGTTCCTGTCTTCGGTCCACTGCACTGAAGAATTGACCAGGAAAATTTTAGCTCCCACACTGGTTAATTCGGAAGTGTCGTGCAAGTCCGATGCAGTGAACGCTTGGAAAATGATCTGTCCAAGCTCTGATTTGCCATCCGATCTATTCTCTCAGAGTCGGTGGGACGGGCCGCTCTGCAACATGGTGAGAGAACATCTCATGAACACATCTCCTAATGTTGCTGAGCGTGCCCGTTTATTGACTGTGGGGGAATGGGAATCGGGTCTTTGGCTTCAAGCACTCCCATATCCCATGGATGACACAACGTTCCGCATCGCTTCTTGCCTTCGTTTAGGTGCTCCATGTGTTTCTCCGCATCGATGTCACTGTGGTGAAGCCGTCGATGGCCTTGGCCACCATGGCCTATCATGTAGCAGGAGTGCCGGTCGTTTTTCGCGGCACGCCAACCTTAATGACATTATCCGTCGTGCTCTTGTCACCGCCGGCGTGCCAGCTCATCTTGAACCTAATGGTTTGGCGCGTGACGATGGAAAGAGACCGGACGGTATGTCATTGATGCCTTGGAAGATGGGTAGGCCCTTGGTGTGGGACGCAACGTGTGTAGACACCCTTGCGCCATCACATCTTCCCAGTACGGTGGGTTGTGCTGGTGCTGCTGCTGCATCCGCGGAGACTCTCAAGCGGCGCAAATACAAAAACCTGGCAGGGGATTATGTTTTTGAGCCGTTTGGGGTCGAAACGCTAGGGTCATGGGGTCCCAGTGCTCGTGCTCTTTATAGAGACATAGCGAAAAGGTTAATCGACGCTTCTCGTGACCAGAGGGCTGGCCTTTATTTCGCGGAAAGGATAAGCATTGCCATTCAACGTGGCAATGCTGCCAGTCTTCTGGGCACACTACCAGTTGACTGTGATGCGGAGGAATTCTATGACGCCTATTAGAGGGTTTTAGTTTTCTTTTTTATTTCTCTGTTTCATAATATTTTAGGTATAAGTTAGTTTTAAAGAATTGTTTATATTATGTATATAATTAATAATTTATTTTTTTATAGTATATTGTGAATAGTTGAGTTGTGTAATTTGAATGCTCTGAAATAATTTTTACACAGATAAAAAATTTCATTCTGAAAATAAAAAAATATTGTTCCCATTTATTTTATTTAAATTGGCAATTCCAATTGCTTATATTTTGAAAAATTTATTGAGACCAATGTACGTCCATATCTGACCTAAATGTTTATAAAATAAGCAATTGTTTTATTTTAATTGTTTTTTGAGACTACACCTACACTTGCTTACAGTTTTTTGGTTATCTACAGACTAAACAAACTAAAATAATTAAAACCTCAAAATTAAAATATTACAAGGCACGCGCAGCGAGCGTGGGAGAACAACACAATGCCAAGTCAAAGGAAAAAGAAACCTATTTGGTTTTTCTTCTTGTTCAATATCACAAACACATTCATAATTGACGGCCGTAGTTTGCCTCGGTGGGTGGCGAGTCCTCCTTGCTGTCCTCAATAGATACAAATTGCGTGATTGTTTGTCCATTAACTACAGTTAGCATTTTACATGCTACCAAATAAGGTCTAGTCAAATTGCTAGGATGTAATGGTTTTATTAAAAAATGGAATATATAGCGACCTAAAAAGTCTGTCGTTTCATCTAATGATATCCATAGTTTCTCATTTTTATAATTTTGCCGAATCGAATTGATTTTATTCTTAAAAAACTTGTCCAAGTAAACTTTCCGTAACTGTGATTCATCTGGCAGAGTACGATTAGTACACGTACAACAACAGGTACTACACATATATCTTTTAAAGAAATCTTGAAAAGTAGTATTTTTCATCTGAGACCACGGAATATTGCACAAAATGAGAAATTTTATAAGATCGAAATAAAATTCCTCTTCGGGCCGCTTAAACTTTCCCTGGTGTACTGCTCCTTCGATATGTCTTTTAACGTTTCCTTTATTTATGGTTTTCAAATGGCTTTCACATTTTGAACAGTATATTGTACCACTAGCGTGATCGTAAAGTAGTTCGGGATGACTGGATATCCATTTTTCTACAGTTTCAGCCTTGACGTTTGCCATATCTGAACTTTGTTTTAGAGATGGAACCTCGTATATATCACCTAAAACAAAGACATGAAAAAATTACATTTTATTTAGTTTATTTAGCTTACTCCGTTTGTTTTATTTTTCGTGGATCAAATTTAGTCATTGAAATTTCACCCTCTTCCTGTCAATCCAAAATGGCTGCCGCTACAAGATGGCGGACAATTTTTTTTTTTTTACAATTCCATCAATATATATATATATATCAAATGAAAGGGCTTGTTACGTAGAATATTTTGTAGAGAAGTAGATAAGGCCTATAGTAATTTATTTTACCAATACATTGCAAGAGGACACAGGGCATTCAAATTATATACGGATTCCAGTAAAATGTCGGTTAATAGTGGAGTTAGCTGAATTGCGACTACATTACTAGAATATCATAATTTTGTTTCGCACTAAGCTCACTGGTTCATACTCTATTAAAGATTTAACAATATTAAGACTCATGGTATGTTCAGCAGGTTAAGCGAACAAACACAATACTAAAAATATTCTTATAGTACATCCAAACATGCTTTATACTCCTTGTAACTAGTAAAATATTACTTACCAAAGCTTGGTTTAAATATGTAGATCCAATTCAATAGTGAAAAATCTGAGTCCGTATATTCGAGCCAAATCGTGGTTTAGAGCAGATTCCAGAAGTCAGTATGTACACAAGCCAGGGTCAAGTAACGTTTTCACAACACAGTAACAAACAAAGATGCGCACTCTACGAACCGAAGTAAACGAGTGAGCTACCTGGCATGTCGTCGGCGGGCGTACGCATTGTTCTGATAACCGGTTATTGTACCACCCATGATCCTTTGTTCTGATTGGTCGTTGGGTTTTGTCAAATCGTGACTGTGTGCCGTTAAAAAAAATATGAAGAATAATAAAGAATAATATTGCTCATTTTATTACAACTCCTACCTTTTTTTGAGGATGGCAAATCATCAAATGACTCCTTCCACTCTGGCAGAATAAAATTCCTACATAAGTTCCGGTTTTTTTTTAATAATCCACCAATTCCGGAGGAATGTCCATATTAATATATACGTTTCGGATCAATGACCCCATTTCAATCTACCTACTCCGATCACTGCTCATAATCCTAACTAATGTTACAAATGAGAATGTGAGTTTGTTTGTTTATTTGTTACGCTTTCACGCTTTAACTACTCGATCTATCGTTATGAAATTTGGCTTACACGTTGTCAGGGGTACAGAGATTACCTTTCATCCAGAAAAAAGGCCCGTTCCAGAGGAATATAATTTTTTTACATAATTTACTTTAACGCGAGCGAAGCCGCGGGCATAATCTAGTATTAAATTATGATAATACACTTATCGCTAGGTGGCGCTACGAGTGATTTGAATGATAATACACTTATCGCTAGGTGGCGCTACGCGTGAATTGAATGATAATACACTTATTGCTAGGTGGCGCTACGAGTGATTTGAATGATAATACACTTATCGCTAGGTGGCGCTACGCGTGATTTGAATGATAATACACGTATCGCTAGGTGGCGCTACGAGTGATTTGAATGATAATACACTTTTCGCTAGGTGGCGCTACGAGTGATTTGAATGATAATACACTTATCGCTAGGTGGCGCTACGAGTGATTTGAATGATAATACACTTATCGCTAGGTGGCGCTACGCGTGATTTGAATGATAATACACTTATCGCTAGGTGGCGCTACGAGTGATTTGAATGATAATATACTTATCGCTAGGTGGCGCTACGAGTGATTTGAATGATAATACACTTATCGCTAGGTGGCGCTACGAGTGATTTGAATGATAATACACTTATCGCTAGGTGGCGCTACGCGTGATTTGAATGATAATACACTTATCGCTAGGTGGCGCTACGAGTGATTTGAATGATAATACACTTATCGCTAGGTGGCGCTACGAGTGATTTGAATGATAATACACTTATCGCTAGGTGGCGCTACGATTGATTTGAATAATAATACACTTATCGCTAGGTGGCGCTACGAGTGCTTTGAATGCTACAGACAAGGTATTTTTAGCTAATCAGGTTGCGAGCAAAATCTCTAGCGGATACTTAAGATTTGTCCATCTTCTAAACCTGCTATAGAAGTGTTATTGCAAGTACAATAAAACTACTTTAGCATCAATCTCTCTTTATCAGAATCTCCACTGAGATACTTTATATTTGCACTAATACCGCGACTGACTGTTATACCACTGGGACCTTAAGGGATTTCAAGACGACAATTTCCTGCAAGAACGCCTTTTATACTCAAAGATCCTTTCTTCGGTTAATAGTTATTTGCTGAACGAAGCAAAGAACCACAGCGCGCGTAATTTATTTTTAAGTTTAACGCCGTTGTGTAAGCCCTTATGCTTCAAGAGAGCTTTCATTAATTAGAACTATTACGTAGGTAATTTAAACTATATCTAATTATAATAATTAACATCTCATATTCGACTACATGAGTTATTAAATATGGTTTTGTCATAATAATTGTAATATAACATGTAGTAGCTGGTTATAATGTTGTGTAATCTATGTTTTATATTATAGTCCATTAAAGTAAATACAGTAATGCTTCATTTATTTTAATAGGATTTGGTTAATTTAATTACTATGCCGCACTGCTATGATCTAGAAACAGTACTTCATTCTACGAATAGCACTGACCAGAAATTATTGGAGAGATGACGCTTTTGTGACAGGTATTACAGATATAATATAGATATGTATGCTTTAATAGATATTTAGACTGCATTTAGTTATTATTCTTTTCCAGACAGGCATATCATCATGCCGGGTATCATGATTTATGACATTCAAAAATTCAAGACAATTTCAATCTTGTATGAAGATTGCTGTATGTAAACAATTATAAGTAACTGTAACGTTATTGAAAAAGAAATCTATATTTCTTCAAGAATGTGTACGAGATTTGTTCCAGTATTAAGTACGGAGCATTGATAATGTCGCTTGACTGAAAACTGATCGCGATAAACTCGAGGGTCAGTAGGCAATAACAGCCATTATTTGTTATATTTATAGTTACGGCAGTAACTTACGTTGAAGAATTTAAAGGTAAAACACACAATCAGAATTGTATTATGTGCTTGGCTAAGACTAATATATCTAAAACTCTCTCTTGACCTTTTGTGACTATTAGCAGCGTTAAAAATGCACGACTTATCGGTCAGAAGGCTAACTCATAATAAAAGTGATAAAACTAGAGTTCCGATCTAGTTAAATAAATGTCAAATGTGAACTAAAATGCAATTTACGTTTACGTGTGATGTTGATTTTACATCACGAGACTGTTTTACGAGATTAGATCTCTCTGATGAGATTAGATCAGCAATTTAATTTGGCTCTCTAGCTTTGCTTCTAGAACAAAATATCGCTAAAATGATATACATGCCGGATAGTTCTCACAGTGCACTCGAAGTTTCGTAAGCTCAACTATGTATCTCTGAACGTAAAGATAAAACGTTTGAGAGATCACTTTGATGTCCGTCTGATCGTCAAAATCGAATGGTTACAGATCTCCAGCTAAAATCAATTTAAGCTTCGGACTTAGTGCAATAAAATTATACGGCCTTTCAATCGTATTACGTATTTTTACACAAACTGAAGAATCGACTGATTGATCCGGAAAGTTGCCGTTATGATAGCTTTCTCAGAAGAAGTAATCTTTAGGTAGCGAGTATCAAGGAAAATTCTGTGTATTGGGAATGACTAAAATTGGCTCAACATAATTGCAATAAATCTTGCTAAAAAATACGAGTTATGTTTGGATCAAAGGGTCAATTTTTGTAATAAATACTGCTCTAAATACTGTTCTGATCTAGTTTCAGTGCCATAAATATTATAAATGATATTCTTATAAATTAAAATAAAGGTCAGATGTAAACATAAATAAATACCATTGTACTTTAGTTCGTATTTAACGTTTATCAGGCGGGAAACTATTTCGAACACAGGTATTTTATTACGAGAATTAGCCCTCAGAATAAAAGTTCTGTATAAAATTGATTAAGATTGACGATTAGGACGTAGCCTAGGTTCCTCTATTCCTGTGATTGTATATTACTAGAAGATACCTGGTATCTTCTATCTAAATAAGGAGACAATATTTATGCTGGTAATTAGTCTCAGGCTCTTATAGTACGGCAAAGATACATGCTGAACTGTTTATTTTGTGAGATAGTACCGTGTAAAATTAACACATATTTTTACCCGACTGCGTCAGAAGGAGGGTAATGTTTTTCGAGTGTATGTATGTATGTGGTTATGTATGTCCATTTCTTTGGCACGCCCTACAGCCCAAACGGCTGGACGGTTTTTGACATATGAGGTGTCGTTGAATTCATCAGAATTGTGGTAGTGACATATGCTATATAAATTTATAAAATGGCGCCCGCACATGAAGAAAAATGGGGGAGGAAGTTTGTTTTTTGTCTTACCTTAGCAATGCCTCAAACCTTAGCTTAAAAATAAAAAAGTAATGAATTGAAAAGAGAAAAACAAGTATCACAATATTAATATAAAATTCGACTGACTAATGCATTGTTTTGTAAGCTTACTTTATCAAATAATGAAATAACTACATATGTATATTTAAATTAGTTAAACTAAATACTTTATGGTGCTGCAGGCGGGGACAAACAATACTTTGTTACCTACGGGCAAAGAAAGATCTACCAAAACTACGTTTGTCACCGCATGCGGCACCATAAAGTATTTAGATTAACTAATTTGAATATAAATATTTAGTAATTTCATTATTTGATAAAGTAAGCTTACAAAACAATGCATTAGTCAGTCGAATTTTATATAAATATTGTGATACTTGTTTTTCTCTTTTCAGTTCATTACTTTTATTGTTATAGAAAATTATATCCTAACTAACATTATAAATGCGAATTTGAGTTTGTTTGTTACGCTGTCAATCCCACGTTAATTAGGTTCCTGTCAGGGGCAAGGACCAGGGCCGGGTGCCTTTTTTCCAAGAAAAAGTACTATTCCCGAAGCATAGAAAATTTTAATAACCTTCATTTATGCGAGCGACGCCGCGGCCAAAATTACTGCTTTATAAACAAGATGTTGTATATCTATTTATGATGTATATCTATTATATATACCTGATTGACGGTATGTTCATTTTATCTAAAACTATCATTTATACTGGAGCCAAACGGAATCCTAATTTAAATAATTAATAATAATAACTTTATTGCCAAAATAAATATGCAAATGATTAAAAACATACGGTAGTAATAATGGCAAAAATAGAAATAAGATAGCCAAACTAGGGTGAAACGGTATTTATGCTGCCAGCGCTATTCCCACAAGAATTTTAGTATAAAACTGGCATAGACAAACTTAAATTAAGTAAAATCTTGCATTGTTTATGAATACCAGTGCGAAAATGAGAGAAAAGTATCTCAACGTTTGTTATATGTATGTGAAACTAAATATTTAATTTTAGTTTATTACCTATGCTTTCTATATTAAAATGCTTTGACTTATGGTAGTGATAATTGTTACCACTTATATAAGAAACATACATCTAATTATTCAATAAACACATTTTAGTTTGATATTACAAAGGATATTTTGATTTTGTAAACATAAAACGCAATCGAAAACATTTTAGTCGTTATCATAATATAATATTGCAAATTCTACCACTGGCACATCGATATGTATTTTGGTCAATGGCATATGACTATTCCTTGATTGAGAGCAATCGATTGATTTATTGAAATCGGCCATTTAAATATGACTGAATCAGCATCTATAATAAACTTTGCATTTGTAGCATCTCTATATTATATAGGCATGTTTTCAGAGTCCGTACTATAAACAATTTATTACAATCATATCTACATAGACAGACGATTGTATAGCCTCGAAGGTAAGTTATGTAGAAGGGCACTTAGTATTACTTTAACGTATTTGGAGTCGGCTCGAACACCGTCTACCGGTCAGATTATCAAGCTCCGTGCTACTTCTGAGAATTTACTTATAGAAAAACCCAATAGCTTTTTCTCAACCCGGACATCGAATAGGAACGTCACGATCACATACTTAACTGGAAGCTATGTATTAAAATTACGTATAATTATTTTATACGAATTAGTTATTTTTATATTCTACTACCTTTTGCCCGCGACTTCCCTCATTCAGAAACAGTACTTGTTTTGTTTATATGATATGAGATATGTGAAATTTCATGATAATCGATCGAGTAGTTAAGCCGTGAGAATATTAACTTGTTTTGTTACATTTTCTTTAAAGTACTTCTAAAAATATAGGCAATAGGCCGTTCTTTTATCTGAATAACGCACAATTCACATAACATTTCCATAAGTCTTAGAATTCACAGTACCTCCATTTATCACACTGTAGTGGGACTGCAAACGACTAACTGAACCAGCCCTTTTTAACACAGAATATGTCATGAAGAAAATAGCAGCATCATACGTCTTCGGTTTTATACGTCTTATCTCTACCTTATTATATTTAGGTACACACTTCCCTTAAAGTGGAACTGCAAACGATTGAGTGAAATCGGTCTTTTTAACACAGAATAAGGCACGACTAAAATGTCGTCAATTGTTATCCGCATTCACACCATTTCTATTTATTAGGTATCTCGAGAGTAGAACTATCTGGAAAAGCAGGTGACTTGAAAATAATACATTTTAACTTGTATTTTATTTTGCGCCAGTTGTTTATGATAGTACACTGAACACTTCGACAATAAAAGCGAATATATACGGGCAGCTACTCAAGATCTGTCCATGTTAGCATACTTGTTTTTCACGTGCATGGTGGTACATATGATGTTGATTTGAATCGGTTAGAATCAGATTGATGATGAATTGAATTGTTTCACAGCAATCTCAGGCAAACTCACGAATTAAAACTGTTAAAAAAAGAGTTCTGATTTTTGTCTAAAGAGCGCCACATGTGAATAAAAATGCAATTTGTTTAAATTTACCGTTTGTTTAAATTTAGATGAATACCAGTTCTGATATTTATGACACAGAGACTAGAAAACCAGGAGCCAATTTCCGTAATACAATATGTTCAAAATCCAATGCGGGTCATTAGATTTTGAACATATTGTATTACGGGAATTGGCCTTCTGGTTTTCTTTATGAAAATACCGTGACTTCTTTCGGGTAAATTTAGGTTAAGTTAGATTGGTAACAGTATTTTTTTCTGGATTAAAGGTACCTTGTGTTCTTTTCTGTTCCCCTGACAACGTGTATGAGAATTTTAGGGCAAGGCGTGAAAGCGTAACAAACAAACGAACGCACATTCGCATTTATAATATAGTTAGAAAAACTCGATTTATTAATAGTGTCATTGAATTTAGTTTAAATATCATGTTTATTTAAGTTGTTGTATAACTAAATATTTATCCTGACATAAATAAAATTTGAATAAGTTTCAGATCTGAACCATTGTTTTAGATAAGTAATATCATATAGCATATTTGCCTAGACATTCTTTTATCCATACCGTATTACGACTTTTTCGAAAGTAAGTAATCCTAATAGCATCATCCTATAACGAAAATATTATTCTTTTCTTTTGCTTGTAGGAAATTCAAAAAAAGCTGGATGGATTCCAAAATATATTTTAATATTTTAGGCTACAGCCATTATTTTATGTGTTTCATATTTTATAAGACTTTACGAGAATAACGACGTGGGGAACTCTAATGTTTTTAAAATAATATGGTTGTTGGACAAGAATTACTTTCGAACGTCGAACAGAGTCGAACGTAAGGATTGATATAGAAAATTAACCATCTAACATTACTATAGTCCGGGCACATGAGCCTGAGGCTTCTGCCTGATATTGTGTACTTAACTAAAAACTTGTCATTTGTAATATAAGATACTAGTTAATCTTTATCTGTTTTTTGAAGTATAGGAATATAATAATTATGTTCTTTGAAATATATCTACTTTATCAAACGCATTAAACAGACATGAATAGATTTTTGGCATGGTCTCGTAGGTCCCGCGGCGTAACTTTGCTCGTGGGCCATCGTGAGATCCCTGGTTTGATTACCACGCTGAGCAAAATGTTATTGGCTTTTTTATTAAGCGATTATCAGAAGTAATATAGAGTCTGAAAATATGCCCAATAGACGGTAATAAGCTTGTTCCATATATCGTGGTTCATATTTATATATGTAAGCATTTGCTTACTTGACCAAATGTAAGTGTATTACACCAACTTCCCCCTTTAAAAAATATATAGGTAGGCGCGCATTCATATATAAAATAATCTCTGCGAGAAAAAGTATGCCAGAGAATCCACGGTGCCGTATTAGTTCTTAACTGTTTATATAAAATATTATTATTAGCAATGTTTTTGTATTTAATCTATGTAATTATCGTTATCAATTTGTAATCTATGTTAATTATTGTAATTGGTTTCTTTGACCGTTGTAATTAACTATAAATAAATAAATAAAAATTGCCACTATCTTGATCAATCTATCCTAATATTATAAAGGAGGAACGATTTGAGTTTTTGTTTGTTTGTAAGGATTTTATCTCAAAAACTACTAGACCGATTTTGTAAATTCTTTCACAATTAGAAAGCTACATTTATTATCACCGAGTAACATAGGCTATATTGTTTTTAAAAAAGAAAAGTATTGTTATTAACATAAACTAACCTACTTTTATACGAGCGAAGCCGCGAATAAAAGCTAGTATTTCATAAAGAGCATTTTTATTTGCGAACGTATTATCTGATTATATTAAAACCTGCTGGTAACAAACAAAAAGTTGTACGAGCACGTTTTCTAGAATTGCCAAAATTTGGATATAATTAACCTTTTTTATTTTTACATAGGTACATTATATCATAAACACGAAAATTTAAATTTTAAAAGTTAGCTGACATAGAGAAATATTTTAATGATATTTAAAATAAATCAATCGGTAGAGATCTAATAAATTTCTAGAACAGTAAATGACAGATTTTGTCTTTTTCTTATGTACCTAAGCAAAACCAAACGATTGCATCGACATTTTTTCTATATCACGCCGAATTAAATTTAAAAGCCTGCCATACGTCTTTAGCCACTTTTATATTATTAAAAATTGTTTGTTGAATTGTCATTTTTTCGCAGACTCCACTCAGCAACGAGCGATCGTATTGACATGGTATTTTGCAAAAAGACATCCTAGAAATGCATGGTATTTATCTTGAATTAGGTTACTACTATATACGGACTTTTATCGAGCATTTATTTTTATTTCAAATCAAAATCCGTGTATAGCACTAAGATCTTTTGTTTGATAAATATACATTTAGCTAGATTCAATTAATTTAATAAATTGGGGTCTTCAGATATTCGTTGGCACTTTAGGCAAACGGGTCTCCGTTTGCCTAAATTTCGGTTATGATTGCCAAACTTAACTGACACAAGCCATTTGAGAAGAAGATATTACGAGCAAATATGAGAGCACTCTCTATCTCTTTACTTTTATAGTCTGATAGGATGGCAATCCACACCGGAGAGAGATTGAGCGCAGGTACAACGGCTTTACGTTTTTCGAGGCATGGGGATGACGAATCGTCAATTGATTAACACTGGATAGTCACTGAGGATTTCTGGATATAAAATCATTTCTTTTTGTATCCCGAACAATCATATACAGTAATTATGAGATCAACGAGGCAGTCTTACATTGAAATAAGTTAATATTATACCAGGACATTTCTGCTATATCCATTCAATTTTTAAATGCGTCTTAATTGATAAAACATGTTATTACAATTATCTTTTTGCTACCTAATTACGATTAAACAAGTTTTTGTTAAATATGAGCGACTCATTCATCGGTATTGTTTATTTTCACATTGAACATAGACTGGAAAATCATTGCATAAATCTATAATTGAAGGTTAAATATGTATGCTTAAAAGTTTATATGGATTTTTGAATTAATTAATGGATGTGTTTATAGAAATACAGAAATCAGCTACCTAAGAGTACTGTTAAAATATATTTTACATAATGTATTGTTGTTTCTTTTCGGCATAAACAAACGACAAACAAACAAAACTTACTTTATTAGTTGGGATTAAATTATATTAACAGCTAAGCGTGTGGCAGTCATGACAACCAAAGAGCAATACGGGGTATAACGGTGTTACTCTAGCCCACAGAATTGCTTATACGAGGTTTCCGAGATTAACATGTACGTGTTGTATATAATAATGTCTTGTTATTCACTAATGACTTACATCAAAGTCGCCTATTTTTAGAGAAGAGCCCTGTTTTATTAATGCAAATGTATGACGTTAGCAAAATGATGTAGGTATTTCGTTCCTCTGAAACACGAAGTCAGTTAATAGCAGTTTTGTTCTGTTAATGGCAGCGATTATATGAACATAAGCGCTACATTATGATAAGTCGCATCACACGTTACTTTAAAATGTTGCCTTTTGTATTTTTTTATATTTAGTGTTTTGTATCTCTAAATAAAAACTTATGGTATGTATGACATTTGAGTCGTCCAGTTTGTATAAGTTTGGCAGACCGTGATGGCAGAGAACTTAATTATGCAAGATGATAATTAAATTATTTGCATATTCTCTATTTTTCTGTAATAAATTTCAGCTTTCAAAATCAATAGAATAAAATGGTTTCAAGTTTTAGACTTGTTTGAGTAATAACAGGCGTGTTGCCTACTAAGCATACTAATAAGATTTGGCGTATTCCAAAAATGTTGTAAATCTGATGTCAGTTCCCTCGCACAAGCAATAAAATTCTATGAAATCATGGAACATTTTTCTTAACGAGATTTACGAAATACCCTTATAGTGCTTTTTAAATGTAGAACGAATTCTAGTACAACATATAATCGGCTATTCAGAGCCATTGGGAGACAAATGCGAGTCGAACCGTAATGCGCACAAGGTTTTTAAATAGTTTTTGCAGATGTGATTTAGCATTCAAAAGACAAAGGCATGAGCAACAATTTGTCTGTAACGTCGATGAACTTTGTAGACTTTTACCTTGATATTTTTATATTGAAAGACATTCATGTGATTAGCATCGTTTATACTAAGACTCCTTTCATCAAACTCAAAAGATTTATACATAGTGTATATTTTTATAATACTAAGAACATAACGTAGGTGATATTTTGTTATCTAAGTATATTGGAAATTCCGATGTATATTTAGTTTTAATGTATTGAATAGGATCATTTCTCTTAAGTAGTAACCACTCGTCGACGTATCTGTGCTCTGTAAGCATTTCAGAAGTAACACGAAGAAAATACAGTTAAGCCATCGCCTATTGTAAATGAACGTAGAACAGGCGGCGGCTATTCTGGCTTTCAGGCGAAATACAAGTATGTCTGAGGACTGAAATCGATAGAACAGAGTACCGGTTAGGATTTCTCACTTGAAAGTTCAAGTGGGTTGGCCCACTCGGAGCCAACTCTAATATACTGGTTCATTTCGCTCGTGAACGTTGTATATTTATGACAGATAGGTATGTGTGTATTTATTTTGTCGGCTTCTTATTAGATAAGTTATAATTTTAATAAGTCTGTATTCATTTCTCTCTTTCCTATACTCTACTGGAGATCACAGAGGAAAGTAATATTATGAAAAGAAAGCGCAGTTGTCATACCTGATATGATTTATCTGTACTGCAACCGAAAAGGTTACAATGAGAATAAATCTCTTAGTATGCCAACAATTAATATATTTTAATATAGCTGGATGGAATCTTAGTTTGATTTAAAATCACTCAGTAAATATTTGAAGCAGTTTTAACAGGACGAGTAACACTTTAAGTTTACTATTTATTGTTAGTTGTGTACAATTAAGACAGCATTAATATAATCTTAGCGACGACGCCAAACTAATTAGGCTTAAATGAAAGCCTTTGCCCCACGACGAGTCACGCGTTGAATTGTCAAAGATTATTCGTCGGGATTGTAGCAGCTTTAAGAACTTATTTACCAGTTGAGACAGTTGTTTTTTATGTTATCCGATCACTAACTTGCCAAGACGGCTTTTGTGACTTAAATAATAGAAGAATGGGAAATCATTTATCATCAGAAATAAAGCATTTTTAAATTAGGTAATATTTTCTTCGCATTGTACTTATGAAGCATGTACAAATTACAAAGGACGCCATGTGTCTATAAATTATACCAGCAGATGACTAACATTGAGCCTAGAAGATTTTATAATTACCTACATTACATTTTAACATCTTAGTTTAAAGATTATGTTATAATTATAACATTTGCGAGCAAAAGTTTTGCTCGAATATGTCGTTAAACGTTGTATGAAAAGTTTTACTTGGAATAAGATTTAATGCAATAAAGTTATGCGAATTTTGTTGTAATATTTTAAGGTTATACAATATACTTTTGATAAATACTTACGCGTTATATACTTTTGATCGACCTCTAGTGCGTTACGTACCATGAGTCATTTAAAATCTAATAGTTTTTAAACAGATGGCCTCGACTTAAAGGCGAATATAGAATCGTTTTTATGATAACTCTAAGTTTTATATATTTTGTTCTTTTGTTCCTATATTCGTTACAACAGACTGTATTAATTTTTTCTGGAGCTTGAACGTGATTTGAGTAACCATTACCATAATGTTTATGATCTCGACGACACTGTCTCAGTTATTATAGTCTATTAAATCCGTTGCTATGCTATTGTGTCTTGATATTGTCCAGACACTGGACGAGATGAAAATAAATCGTAAAAAAAATCTAATTTACATCTTTGTTTACGAGTAAACTAAATTAAGTGTAACATTCGTATTTAAACATAGATTAGACACGTACAGTACGATGTGGCTATGTTCGTAAATCCGCAAACTACTTTAAATATAATTAAGTAAATAGAGAATACGACGTTCTGATTTAGTACTTAATTTATTTGTTGGTATGAAATTAAAAATCATACAACTATTTTATACACATGCTATTTCGCCTTCGTGTGGATAACGTAGGATGAAAGTACGTCAAATGTCTTTTATTACGCTATATACACTGCCGTCAGCCGTGCTAAAGATAAGAACGATAAGTGCATGATAGCAAGTTTCTAGCAAATGGCGGCTACGTACCCGTTGGACCTCAAGTTTGGACCTCATTGACTAATATGATCCTTTGGACCTCTTTGTGCCGTTTGGATTAAGGATCATATAAGTCGATGAGGTCCAAACTTGGAGGTCTTCAAGGCGCTTAAAGTTTTAAAAATTATTGTTTTTCATTACGGATATAAAAGTCATGTTTTTTCAAATTTGATGTATTTGTGCAGTGGTTAAAAGGTTGTTCTTTGTATTCATTGCTATAAAAGAACTCCAAGTAATAGTTTGTTATAAAAATAGATATAAAATTGATATGGTAAGGAACTCCGACGTATCTTTTAAAACAAATACTTATAATAAGCGTCGTAAGTATCACAGATAGAGCGCTTTTTCTATGGAACTTCTTTTACTGCGCCTTTTTGACAGCGAACCAAAGATAAGTATAGAGTTTAAGTAATAATAAGCATAACCGTCGTAACTTTGTCATTTAGGGCTCTTATAGTAAGAAACTCATAGTACAAAATATCTTAGCGTTTACGGCACCGAGTGCAAGGTTAACTGAGTTACAGCGGTTAATGTATGGACAAACCGACTGTATATTATAATAATTATATTTGTAAAATTAAGCACCGTATATGCACATACGGCAGTTATTATTGTAGCTGAATGGAAACAAATTAATACAGTTTGCTTATTATAATCGCCGCAAGTGGTGATTAAAGCACTTATGTTTAGGAAAAAGTATCCCCCATAATAGAGATTTCATTAGCAGCAGAGCAGCGCAGCTTTAATAGATACCGCGGTTATGTTAAACACTACAAGATTAATAATCTGGGGCTTGAGAAGGCTCCAGCAGTATCCAGCACTTGCCGCTGAGATATTAAAGAAAATAATTTCCTTTTTATAATTACTGCGCTTATACAAATCAAAAATGTATCATACAAGTATTTTTTTTATAAATTGTCTAAGACAAAGTTATAGATATATCTCGATACGGTGCGGGGCGTGGCGATTCCGAATAGTGATGTAACGAATGTTAGAATTTTCACATTCGCGAACGCGAATGCAAATGAGAATATTCATCTACAATATTCGCGAACGCGAATGCAAATGCGAATGTTGAATTTCAAATAAAGCGCGCGCAAAATATCATACAGGTTTGACATTTCGTATCAGCCATGTTTAAACCGAACATAGCCGAGGTTAACCGTTACAAATTGAATGAATGAAGCAAGTCACATGAAGTTCATTCGAAAATATTCATCATAATTTGAGGTTAGTTTATTAATATTTTATTTGTCAATTTCAGTGTGTAGTGAGTAGTAGTTCATGGAGAAATGGTTGCAGCACCTTACAGTTATGATTTGTAAACGAAATATTATTGTACACTTGGCGATTGAAAAGAGTGGCTATGAGTTTCTTGCCCGTTCTTCTCATGAGCCCTACACCCTTGCTTTGCTGAACGTGGCAGTAAATGTAAATTCACAGAAAATTTACGTGTAACTTTGACATTCGTAAGTGTTACCTTGTAACCTAACTTGAATAAATTTATTTTGATTTTGATTTTGATTTTCAAGTGATATAAAATTAAAAACATGAGTGCTAGCGAAGTGTCACCTAGAAGCTAAACATAAAAATGAATATGACGAATTAAAAAGACGAGAAAATGAAAAGCGAGGTGCCGCTAAGATTAATTCTTCACCGTCTTCTTCACAGCAATGTACCAAAACCGACCTAAAGCAAATAACTTTAAATGACTGCGTTAGAAAATTAAAAAATCGGATAATACTAAGGCAGTAGGAAATTGATAGTAATGAAAAAGGAAAGGTACTTGAAAAGTCTTTTTTCGTTTCTTGAAGGCAGTTCGTGGTTCGGTTGGTGTGACTTTGTGTTTTCTGTCTTGTTGAAAATCAAACCTCGACGGTACGCAATCACGTTTAAGGCGTATTCTTTTGACTGAAACCATTAATTTGTATTGCATATAGTTCTCCATGTCATTCTCCAACAGAAACAAAAATGATTTGAACAACATAACCTTTAAAGAAAATAATAATAAATATAACTAATACTTTATTACTGATGTTAGGTTTATCTAAACTTACATCATGGTGATCTTCACACATATATAGTTGGCTTTTAATTGATAATGACTTAGGATCTCTCCTCGCCAGTTGTATCCATGTATTTCTTAATTTTATATCCTTTGGTAACTGGATCCACAGCTTTTCTGGCGTTTTAATACTAGTGTTTTTACACTCCGACGCAATACACTAACGATAATAGCTGTATACATTGGACACCATAATAAAAAATTTAAATGTTTCTATTTGCTATACAAAATCTACGTGTTTACTGCTTCAGCGACGTCACACAAACAAACGTCAAGGCGGAATAGCGTTTTCGTGCGCTCATAAAAACATTGGTTAAAAGTACATATTTATTTTAAAACATTTAACTACATACTTAATTAAATAAATTGACATTTTTAACGACTTATTTAAGGATAAGGTACTCTTAAAACAGTAATACAAAATTAATGCAAATAGCCTATTGGATAATAGAATTAATTAAAAAAAGATTTGATAGGATGCCAGATACATTCTCTGTTGTGCAGTATTTACTTAACTTAAAGCGACTAAAATATTATTTTACTTACCGTTTATTCACTAAGAAGTGTTCACAAACAATTACACGCATTTAACAAAAATAAAAATACTATTTTATAAGGGTTTCTTTCATTCACTCGCTCACATTCATTCTTTATATTTAAGTAGTTTAAATACGGGTAACACCGCCTCAATTCAATTTAGGATTGTCAAATTCGAATTATGTGCTGTCTTAACGAAAGGGAACTTAAAGGAGATGTTTCACTTTTGTATAGGACTCCGACTATAACTTGTACATCCTCAGGAAACCTAGGAAATGTACCCCTAAATACAATTAGTTATGCAATTCTTTATTAATTTCTAGTATTTTCGTTGTGCAAAATAAAATATAAAATGTTTGACGTTTGTCGTGCGGACTATCTATGACAAGTTGGTAGATGACATTTATACATAATCTAGAATGCTAGAATTGTCAGAAGTAAAAGAACTCTTGATGGAATAATATTCACCAAAGAATTGATAATTCTTGTAAAAATGAAAGGAAAACGTATGAATTTAGGAAAGTGTAATACGAAACAATATGACATTGACAGTTAAATGTCAAACATAAACAAAATGTTTTGTTCCGGAGTGCACTCTGAAAAATCAGTTATAATAAATGAATATACTTATTTTTTGTATTGATTGTTTGTTGAAAAGATGTGTATGATAGTTGAAATGAATAAATGATACTTTAAAACATATTTATTGTTTTTTTTTTATGGCGTAGGCTGGCAATCGAGCAAACGGATCGCCTGATGGTAAGCGATTACCGCCGCCCATGGACACCCGCAACCCCAAAGGAGCTACAAGTGCGTTGCCAGCCCTTTAAAAAGGAATGAAGGAGGAAAAGGACAAAGGAAAGGATAGGAAAAGGATCGGGGTAACTGGGCCTCCGGCTCTCTCACTTACCGATACGAAACGCAACAGTACGAGTACCGTTACTTCACGCCGGTATTCTGTGAGAGGGTAGTACTATCCCGGTCGATCCGGCCCGTTCAAGCTGAAACCAGCGAGGATCTACTACCTCATAATTCATGTTGACATATATATATACTATATAATAATGTAAATATTATATATACATATATATATAATATTTACATTATTATATAGTACGTACTTTCGTACAGTTTTCGATATGATTTAGTGATTTATGAACGCATACAAAACTATAAGACCGAGAACCACCGCCATATTGAATAATATGAAAACTATTATTTTTAAGCACAAACGTAATTCGTCTTAAATTCAGGAAATAATTTTTTTTCCCGATTCCTTATATTTTTTGCAATTTTTTAGCTGGTAGTACATTTCATAGCCGAAAATGAAACATTTCCTTTAGTTCGATGGAACAGAAGAATGCCCTACACGAAATCTCTTAACTAAAAATAGATTATTTTTGTCTTATTTTAGTTAAGTGAAAATTACAACAGAATTGGCACCAATATTGTATCCTTAATCATTCAAATCAATGTACAAATATGAAACTAGATGGTATGATTTTATTTTTATACTCCTAGTGGGTACAATTGATATTCAACTTTCGTTTTATATTCATTCGATAGTTTTATAAACATAGACTGTTTTCGTACTTTATAAGGTCCACTTTATATTACTTTCCTCTTTTTATTTCGGGTAGTTACTTATGTTTGCTTGGGTTGGTTCGATCTACTTAAGTTTCTATAAAAGCAAATATACAGTTGTTTCTTGAGAGAGATCGTCCCTGCAATATTATTGTAGTATATTTATGATTCTTGAAATGGGAAGATTGTAGACAAGAGATGCCGTCGCGTATTATATTAGGAAGTAGGAATAAGTCGATATGACAGAAGGATTAATAAATGCGAAGCAGGAACAGATGGTGTAACAGTTCGGCGAGGCTCGGGGACGACCATGACTGCAGCGCGTTGGTAATATTAATTCAACCACTCAATGTTATACTGATATATCTGACGTGGACGGAATGATAAATTAGGTATGTTTAAGGAAACAATAACATGTATTTAAAATCGGCAACCTTTTATAAAGAAATGACAGCATCAAATACATGGTGCAATTAATATGTATTCTATTTAAAATAAAAATAAAAATATTAAATTAGTGCTTAATTGTAAATTTTTTACTTAAATAATGATAGAACATTTATACAGAACATTCTGGAGAAAGGCCAAGTTAGGAGAACTTTTAACTCGTGGGAATGCACGATGAATGTGATGAAAGTGAATGAAGTAAAGGAGGGTAAAGTATGTTAGTATCGTATCTGGAATATAGTGACCGTCTATCTCTCTATCTGTGACAAACAGGACTAAACAGGTGTATATATTAGCACTTTTTTACTTGGAGCACACTCGTTCCATACTTAGAAAATCAAATCAAGTGTAATAATTTCTTAAAACCTTACTCGATCCAAAACAAAATGCTGTATAAAATCCTTTGGATAATATTATGAAAGAGGCTTCTTTGCATAAGTGTAAAGGAAAACAAACATTAGATGAGCCGGCTTTATCTCTCCCGTGACCTATTTGAGGGATAGGCTTTTACGATGTCTTCACGCGAGGCTTAGCAATCCATCATTACTTTCTGCATCTCTACACTACAGCGTAAAATTATTTCACTGGAAGGGTTTTCGTTTTCACCTTCAAGTATGCAACCTTTTTCTCTTTCTTTAGTTAAATGGAATGAGGAAACTAAATATTTGATTACATGTTTTATAGCTGCAGATCCAATAAAGCCAAATCTTTAATAATACTTACCTACTGATAGAATATACATAAATTTGAATATATTAGAAAATATATTATTATATAAAGTAATACGTCATTAATATTTGTTGTTGTAACATAATTTATTGTACCTCGTTATTTTAGAACTATCACATACATGTTGATATTGGGTATTGTTTGAACTACCGACCAATGCGGTTACTTAAATTATGCATTAACCAAAGTACACAGGAAAATGCTTTCACGAATATTTAACGAGCCAACTGTTATTTTACTATGCTGGTTATCGCAAATTGTTTGCTTTATTTTATTGGTTTATAAGGGTCCATGGTACATCAGGTGCCGTGTATTTAAAGTTTGCGTGTCCATAATTGCTGTTTTCCGATACCCATATCACGCTTTAGTTTGGCATTTATGTTAATCGTTCATAAGGGTTTACTTTTCGCTAGGCAGAATATAAGATCAGCACGTGTTAGATGTTATCAAAATTACTTTAGTTAGAAAATGGTAGCGTTTTTATTTAATCTGTCATCTGGCGTTATAGGAATCAACTTTGATGAAGTTGTATAAATACCTAACACATTGATTAAACTGAGTTGGATTCAATGTAACCTAATACTGATTACGTTCTATACTCATACCGTGTGTGCGGTGGTTTAATCTCCCCACACATTTGGGGATTTGGGCATTAGCATCGACCAAACTTTCCAGTGCTCTATTTATCCTAATGGCCACTTATCATTTGTTGTTAAACGTTTATCAATGATATACCAAACTGATAACGCGATGGTATATTATGATGTTAAAGCTAATAACCCATATCCGATTCTTGGTATTATTCAACAATGGACAAGTTGAAATATAATAGGTCTGCCAAAGTTGAAACTTGTGAAACTAGACTTGTTGAAAGAACGTTTTAAAAAGCAAAATCTATATTACTGCTATTAATTAGGTACAATTTAATTCTAATTTTATTTTGAAATTGAAATTAATTAGTTGTAAAGTCCAACTTTGAATTCCAGCGGTAGATTTATAATTTAATGAATTATTACGGCTGTTTTCACTCGAATAGCATAATGATACGAGCACGCAAAGCATTCAATAAATAGTTGAATAAAAAAGGTCTACTTCCATTACTGTGGTATAAGAAAAAATAAAAGCGCCTGCTTATTTCGTAAATATTTATTTATTCATCAAGTTATGAGGAAGTACTTTTTCGGTTCGGGATTTCGCCCCTATATCACGGACCATTACCTTCATACATTTTACCCAGTTATTCGATCGAAGCCTATCTCATATTGAGTTTTATTGAGACGTACGTATGGTGGATTGATATTATTAATGACAGAAATGTTCCATCAATATTATAATATTAATTATTTCAATACTAAATATCTATTTACTATTTCAATAATTAATATTATCTTTATTTAATTAAAACTGAACTATATAGTTATCTTACTAAAATATAGTTAGTTTTTAAGCGCTCTTATACTTAATTACTTATATTTTAAATATGGCAAATACGGGTTTATAATTAAATAAATTAACTAAACCGCTACAACAACGGACCGCAACCAAAATAATATACTAATTTATATAGTATATAACTTATATATTTATGTAATCAATTCTGTACCTATTGTTTACTTTTTCTAGTATTATTTTTTCGAGTATTATCTTCAGTTTATTACACACCTATGTCCTATGTCTGCATTATCTAAATCAACCTAGTAGTCACTTTATGCGTATTTTGATGAAGTATAAATACATCAATAACAATCTTTAGAATCAAAGTATGTAGTTACATACTTTGAACTCTGTTAACCTATACCTACGTCTATCTTTAGTACTTTGAACGAAACTAATTTTACAAGTTCTAATTTTATATAAAGTTCGCCTTCAAATATAGTACAGGTACAGGTAGCGAAAGTTGGCAAATGCTTTAGAAAGAAATTCAATACAGTGGAGAGCTGACATCGCAGAGCAAGGCACGAGGTAGGAGCAGGCAATCGGGAGAGCTACCGAGCAACGACATTCGCTCGACATCGCCGTCGGATTTCATTAGAAAGGGAACATTAGAAAATCGTCTTCCAACAAGTTTAGCAACTAAGTTAATTATATTGACTAAATTGCACTTTGATTTAGAATGTTGGTTTAGTTTATTATCAGAACAATCTTATTTGTGTTATTGGATAACTTACAGCTTATATAAAAACTTGTATCTCAAGTGAATTTTGCGGTGGCGTAATACGTACCTAATACTGAGTATTAACAAATGATCCAATCAAGTAATTGTCTATTGTGGACGTAATTGGTTTGAAAGCATCCAGAGTTAATGAGGTTCATCCTGGTCGCATTGAGTGTCTAATGAATGTCCAATTGTGATCCATGTAAAAGGAAATATATAATCGTGCTGAATCTATGTAATATCTTTATGTATCTTTGCAGCGTCAGGCGGGTTGGATATCAGCACGTAGAGATTAGCCGACTACTGATATAATGCTCACAGCGTTATTTATGACCTGACTGGTTCGTTAAAACGATAAGAGAAGTAGAATATTTACGAGTATATTTCTGGTTATTTGTTTTTATAATACACGCGATTGCATATGTATGTTTTAATTGCTGCAAGCTTAAAGCATATCTATACTACATTAAATTAAAATTAGAACAGTGGATCAATGTGAAAACGTAAAACAGATACTAACTTTTGCAATAATAATATTATTATATAGCATAGTACCTAAGTTTAGTGTACGTACAGTTAAAGTTAAGCCATGTAATCTGCTAGCTCTCACACTTAAACAATTCTGAAACCCCACAGGATAAATATACCTTTAAACAACCTATCAGTTGCTAATTGATTTCATTGTCTATTTTTCAGGACATTATATTCAATCATGAACAAATTATTAACTAATAATAATTGAAGATAGCCATAGGCTTTGTAGCAAGGATAAATATTTTTTTTACACATGAAACAAGTGTTTTATATCAACACAACAATTAGGTAGGTGTGAACAATATATTATTATTTTATTGTTAAAGTGCGTAACGTCGACAGAGTTCAATTAAAAACCTAATCGTTTTCCAATACTGGGACCTTATGGATTCGTATTATTGGTTTCCAGGTAGTATTATACTTTGGTAGACATAACAAACAACTTCTGGAATGCGGTGACAAAGTTAATGGGCCAAGGGCTTTCGCTCAGCTTCGTTATAACGCTACTCAGGTATTTATGTGTTTCTGATAAGACAGCCAGTCGACTAACTAATGAAGGAGGCATATGTTTATCTCTCGATGACTAACAACGGAATACTAATGAGGAAAGTAATATAAAATAATGTCCCATCGCGACACAACGTCTCGTCGACAACATTGAAGTATTGCATTGTGTATTGTACCGCAGGTAGTACATAGAATATAATGTAATATCGTGAAGTTCGTACGACTGACCGAGAATGGTGCATTGCGGTATGGGCCAGATGTTATAAACTTGAGATGAGATCTGCATATTTTCATTGTTTGTAGTCCCGTCGTACGTCACTTACTTTTAAAATATGGCCGTACCAAAGTGCATATTCATACGCGATACATTATTTGATTTGATCCAACATCTATTTGATATACGATTTTATAGTAATGGTACAGGAAAATTTTGTGTGCGGAATTATTCCTATTACCATACGATACCGGTCGCTTGTAACATTTTCCTTGACGACTAATAAATGAATTTCCTGTAGGTAAGTGAGAAGTAAACCATAAAGCATAAACAGGAGAACAAAATAAGCTATTGTCAATAGAAATGAGGGTACGCTGTAATAGACATGTCACGTATTCTTTGTAGTTTTCGCATAAATCATATGCTGAGAGGGGAACAATGTAGGCCAATAACGCCGTTAATCTACATAACAAAACAGGGGTTATAAACTATAACATATACATAAATAGTACATGTCGCGAACACACGACCGACTAGGTGTCTTTATGTATCTAACATCTTATCCACTTACTTACATTGTGATATTTTCATAACAATAGACTTCAACATTGCCTTATATGCATTACAAAATGATATTTCTAAATGTACGGGCAAGTTTGAATTGCTGTTGCGTAATAGTTTCTACTGCAGCACTATTATACTAACATACTCACACACACATATATATATATATATATATATATATATAAAGCAAAGCAAAATTTGTTTACGTTCGTAATTTTTGCTTATACAATATATAACTATAGTTAATCACGAACTTATATTTGAATGGACCTAGTAACTAATTAACTACCAGTGATAAAAAAGTAAATAGTACCTAAATATAATTTTATTTGATCATTGTGCTAAGTAATTAATTACGCAGAAATTTTTACTGCATTACTTGGCTATGAAGAATTGTTGAGCCAGTTAATCCAGCTAGCAATTTTGTAGAGATATATAATACAGATTTTTATATATTTAATGTTATATTTTGCAGCGTACACTAATGCGTATACTAATAAGTTTCGATTTTATAAATACCTATACAATACTTGTCATTTTCTGTCACAAGATTTCAGCTATCTTTATGCCCAATTTTATCATAATCTGTGTGCCAATTTAGCCGTGAAAACTTAGAGAGATACTTTTGATTTTATAATATAAGTATAGGTTTACCGAATTGACATTACATATTGTAATTATGAAGCGACCGTTGTAGTATCTCACCGAGCTTTAGATTAAAACCTCTCCAAAGGTCTTAACATGTTGACCCATGTTCGGTGTACGCATATAACCTTTCTAATCCTGTAAATTTTCCCAAGGATAACACCCTTTGGATGTTAGGAAAAAAGACATAAAAGAGATGCAGCAACTAGTGACCATACGCTATTGCCAGATAAAAACTGAATTTTAATGATAGGCCAAAAATATAATGATCATTATAAATATAACACCACAGGGATCTTTGAAATAGTGATTCACATTTTCAAATGTTAATTGCATCTATCACAAAATACTTGAGATTATCTTGATCTATGTTTTTCGAAGAGGACGCTTGGCACTGCTCTTTTCAAGTATTTGTTAACAAAATTTCTTTAATATAAAAGTAATTTCAGAATATGAAAAAATATATCAAAATATATGAATTACGATTTTATACGTTATGTATATTTTGTTGAAAACTGTTTATAAACATATTCTGATTTTGCCAGCGTCCTTGTAAACCTAGAAACCTAGGCGGTATAGACAGTATTAAACAACACAACATATTTTAATTTTTATATAGCGATATCAAATTTAATGTGTTTTAGCAATTATGAATGGTTTAATATCTCGCAAAATTTGCTATTTAAAAAAATCATGTTAGAAGCGTATTAATTCATTTTATCGCAAATGATGACAGGAATGTACACAAACGCTTATTATGTTACATCTGAACAATAAAAAGCGCTATATATAATTATAATAATATATATAACATGATTTACCTACATATGAGGATTAATGAATGTATAATAGCCACATAAAATGTTCGCAGAGTAATAAAATGTGTGAACAAAACAATGTTTACGTTCACAAAATGCTACATACATGTTTATGGTTTTACTGTGTTTCAATGTTTACTTTCTCACACAATTATGTTCTATTGACATTCTTGTTTATTTAATCTTGGAGGTATACTTTGCTGTCTCGTACAAAAATAGGAATTTGATTATTCGATTTCAAAACGGTAGTAGGCATTTAGGTATACCTGTATTGGTGCATTTTGGAAAAAAGCCGTTAGCTGTTCGTTTATATACAAATTATTAAACAATCTAAATTCTAAACCGCACGAAGCTAATGTCTATGACTGAACATAGATAATATTAAAGCGAAGATAACTGAAATTTTGATGCAGACTAATGTTTAATAGTGTTAGTGTCCACTTTATTCTCAACATCTATTTAACGTACGTCAGTCTATGGCAGCCATTATGGTCAATCAAAAGCAAGTCGCAGAGGTCAAAGGGCAACAGCTATAATCACGCGTTTTAGATTATAGCTATGTAGTGGAGCTGCTGACATATGGAAACTAAATTAAATTATAAGCGTATTATGTAAAAATGCACATCTTTTAAGCGCATCTTATAGTAATTTTATCTTTAAGATACAGTTTTATTTTATGTTATAGGTGGCAAACCAGCAGACGGATCGCCTGATGGTAAGCGATTACAACACCAGAGGAGTCATAAGAGCGTTGCCTGCCTTTTAAATTTGCCCTCTCCAGGAGGAAGGATGGCTTGGGCCTTCTGTACCCTCACTGTCTCGACGAAACACAACGCGCGTTATTTCACGCCGGTTTTGTGTGAGGCCGTGGTATCACTCCGGTCGAGCCGGCCCATTTGTGCCAAAGCGTGGCGTTCGAAGTTCATCAGAGGCTTTGGGTAAATTAAGTTTAGTAAGAGCATCAGAGATTAATGATTGAGTTTTCATCGTGATCGTCTGTTACACAGTACCTTCTCATATTGGCTGCTTCAAGTTTGGGGAAGATGCACAATCCATGGGATCATTATTATAGGTAAGATTGACAATAAGAAATCAGAGAGAGAACTAAGTCCAAAAAAAAACCAGATTAATTGGTTTCCTTGGATTGACGACAATACAGATTGATATTACATAAACACAAACAAGCAAAACAGATCAAATGAAAAATTTATATTTCTGTCCACTGCATCGTAAAATCAGCTAGAACATAGCTAGATATGGCACACCAGTCCTAATTGGTGTTAGATTAGGAATAATAATAATGTGCGTTGTTTCATAATAACTTTGGACAGCCTTGTTAACTTTATGGCGCGACTGCGCGTAAAGTGGCTCAGTATCAGGATCGGGTAAAGTGCTACAGGGTTTTTGTGCTAAAGGATTTCAATAGCAGCTCGGAGTCTGGTAATGCGCCCTGATAGACATCAATACCCTTATTAAGTTACACCTAAAACATGGGCGGCATATATATGCGTGCGTTTATGTATGTGTAAGTAAGGTTTATAGTTGTAAAGTAATGGTGATAGCTATAAAAATATGTTACATGTTTAGATCTTTTTACTCAATGTTATACACGAGTCTAAGCGTTTATCGTACGAATTTAAAATTATTTTACTATTTCTCTATTACTCGCCGTATTCTTTAAGTCAATATTCGTATTTTAAAAATTATTCTATATAAAATGTATTAATTATTATTCTGTATATAAATCAGCAAACAAATTGTTATAATTTGGCCTAAATATGACTGCACTTCATTGTTACACGCTGCTGTATGCTATAGTACGGACATTACTGTATGTCGTCTTATTGTTTCATTTATATAATTGATATAGAATAAATATTTCCAAAAATCGTTATTAATATATTCTGCAAACTACAGCACATTAAACTAAATGTTTTTATTTTGATTCGCGCCTTTTGTTTTCAACTTCTGTGTATCTCATACATGTTATTAAGGTCCGGATGGTAACAGTAAACACGTCAATATTCATAATACTTTAAATATTAATAGAATAGATGTCGCCTATAACAGCTTTCTTTTAATGTAAGTCACAATATACGTTGTTTGTGGTTTTAGCGACGTGATTCTGCCAAATTGGAGAGTATTCTTCTTTAGTATTTATCTTCGATCGACACATCGATTAATGTTATTGATAAACAAAGGGTGTTTTACACATATACATGATGAGGATTTCCTGGTTAAGTTATAATATTTGTGTATAAATATTCAGCTTTCGTATGTTTGTATTCGCAAAGCTGAACTTTAACGTTGGCTTTTTATATGGTAGTGTTACTTTAAACTTTTCGACTTGGTATATAGAGAATAGATACTGTTTTGTTATGAATTTTATATGTTAAATACTATTATTAATTGTAATAGTGACTTTATTACATAACATAAATATGTCTCATTACTCTGGGAGAGGGCAGTGGCTTCTGTAACACAGGTTTTTTTAACCTGGCACAGGAGCCAGGGACTTCATATAATCTGTAAAAACGTATTATGAATAAAGATTATTATTATTATTATTTATATTTTATTTGTTTTATACTCGCCCATTACTAGGGAAATTCGCCAGAATTTTATTATTATTATTATTATACGCATGTGTAAGCTACGTAGCCAGATTCGCTGCCAGATCATAAGGAGACCAACAATGTCTTAGCTAGATAGTTCCTTTTCCTACTTTAATAAAGGCCTGTAAGCTGGCTATCCAGCTTACAGACCTTTATTAAAGGAAGAGGAACTTAAACATGTCTTGGATAAAAATGAGAAAGTAGAAATTGTTCAGCACCATTATTACGGTTTTGTGGCAGCAATCGCGGGCGTCCGCTTGTCTATAAAATGTAGACCTTACTATATTTTGCTGGATTATTAGATTCCACGTAAAGCCTATTTCGAGTTAAGCCCCTGTTAAAAATGGGCTTACAGCTATAACAAAGTTTAGATTAGATGACTCTGCTACAGCATAATCGCTTTAACGACATCACGCTACGGTGGCAGTATCCATAAGATAATTATTACGTTTCGAGTTTTTAATAAAATTAAAAGTTACTTCAAATATTTGTCTATTAGAAAATCGTATGATTCGCCTCAGTTTTCTTGTATGACCCACCGCGATTTTCATTAGAATCGGTTTAATAATATTGTCTCTAACAAAATGCGACAACTGTTCAAAAATTAAAACAATTTATTCTTAATCTAAGGGTTACATTGGAATATCATATATCAATTTATATAATTACTAGATTCTGCCCGCGGCTTCGCTCGCGTAAATATAGGTTAGGCTAGTATAGTAATAGTGCCGACCTACCTCCGCCGCATAGTCGGGGCTTATCTTTCGGAGAGGGTAGTAGTCTACCCGGGTTACGACAGTTGGAGTCGGCGAGAGATGTCGTGCGGTGTTCCACAGGGATCGGTTCTGGGTCCGCTCCTGTGGAACATCGGTTACGACTGGGTGCTGCGAGGTGCGCTCCTCCATGGCTTCGGCGTCATTTGTTACGCCGACGACACACTTGTCACAGCGAGGGGTAAGTCGCACCGGGCGGCGGCCATACTGGCGACCGCTTGGGTCGCACAAGTCGTTGGTCGTATCCGGCGGTTGGGCCTCGAGGTGGCCCTGTCCAAGTCCGAGGCCGTTTGTTTCCACGGCCCTCGGAAACGGCCACCTCCAGGGGCCCATATTATGGTAGGAGGGGTCCGCATCGGTGTCGAGTCAACCCTAAAGTATTTAGGTCTCTTGCTCGACAGCCGATGGGACTTTATAGCCCATTTTCGTCGTTTGGCCCCCATTCTTCGGGGCGCTGCAGGCGCGCTCTCGCGTCTGCTGCCCAACCTTGGGGGGCCAAACACCTCCTGCCGGAGGCTCTACGAGGGGGTCGTGCGGTCCATGGCCCTGTATGGGGTCCCAGTTTGTGCGGACAGCCTGACGGTCCGAAACATTTCGGCGCTTCGTGCGCCACAGCGCGCCATGGCCGTCAGGTTGATAAGAGGTTACCGCACGATCTCGTTCAAGGCTGCGAGCCTCCTCACCGGATCGATGCCATGGGACCTGAAAGCGGCGCTCCTGGCATCGCTCTATCGTTGGCGCCAGGGACGGCTATGGACCGGATCTTCCCGCTATCAAGGCGGCAAGGTCCGAGCTCCGCCAGGTCCTAGTGGCGAATTGGAAGGAGCGACTTGTGCACCCCAGTGCCGGTCACGCCACGATCGTGGCGGTAAGTCCCGTGTTTAAGGAGTGGCTGGAGAGGCGGCATGGCGCCCTCACCTTCCGGCTGACACAGGTAATGACTGGCCACGGTTGTTTTGGCCAGTTCCTGTGTCGTATACGCAGGCAAGAGACGCCCGGTTGTCACCACTGCGGCGACTGCCGCGACGTTGTTGAGGACACGGCGCTGCACACTTTGGCAGTTTGCTCCGCCTGGGCATCGCAGCGCCGTGAGTTGATCGCGGCAGTCGGATCGGTTGCCCTCTCGCTCCCGGCTGTAGTTCAGTCTATGGTCCGGAGGTCGTGGAATGCCGTCACCTCCTTCTGTGAGGAAGTGATTTCCATCAAGGAGGCGGCGGAGCGGGAGAGGGAGCGCTTAAACCCTCTCCCCAACCGCAGAGCCGGGCGCTGGAGGGCGCGAGATGACCTCCAGCCACCCTGAGGTTTGACCTGGGGGTGGCGGGCTTTGTGGGCCTGCCCGCCATCCGCTCAGCACCAGGTCCGAGAGGCGGCGTGCGTGTTCCCACGCGCGCCTCTGTTTCGAGTCCATCTCTCCTCTAGGAGGGGAGACAGTAGGGTTCTATAATGTGAGAAGTGGCTATTTTAGGTAGGTCTTATTGCGTAGTGGCCTGCCGTTTCGTACGGCGGGCCGTAACCTCGGCGGGGTCGCGACCGCATGCGAAAGCGATTCGCGCGGCCCCGTCGGTAGTGGTTTTGTCGAGGAACACCGTGGTGGGTTTGGTCGGTATTCCGGGAAGTACTTTACTATTATTCCATCTTTCTTTTACCCCGGCGAGTCCGACATAATCCCTCCGGCCGCCCCCGCGGAGGGATATGCGTCAATGCATTCCACCACGTAAAAAAAAAAAAAGAAAAAAATAGTAGTCCTTTACTTTAGTAGTTTAGTACTTTTTTAGTACTTTTTTTGGATGAAAAGTGGGTCTATGTGCTTTTTTATTCCTCTGATAGCGTGTATGCGAAATATCATGATGATCGGTAAAGTAGTTAAGACGTGAAAGCGTAACAAACAAACAAACTCACATTCGCTTTTATAATATTAAGTTAGGATTGAAATGCACGATTATATATTGATTTTAGGGCATACTTTCGGGCAGATATTTAAATGGCCATTTCTGTGGGCACTTCAAGATGTAAAGTGTATAAAAACACATTCATATAGAAATGCAACGTTACGTAATGAATCAGGAAAGAATGTGATATTTAATGATCATGAAATATAATTATTTAGTTTCACAAACGATTATAGTACCTACCTATGAGGTTTGCTTTTAATCTAATTATAGAAACGTGTAAAAAAATTAAGGTTGATTAGCATAGTACGCAAATTATATTAAATTCTTGTCAGAAATGCGTGTTCTTTGAGATAGCTAATATGTTAATATAACTCTAAGCGCATCTAATATGTTAACAGATACCGCAGGCTATAGATAGAAATACACGCTAGGATGGGTGCTCACATGTTATCAATGTTCCGTTGGGTATAAGTTCTAAAGTATAAGTAGTTGCTTTAAATTTCAATTTGCCTCGTATCGCCTTAGTCTCTCTAGGTGATTTTCCAATATTATTTAAGATGCGAGTCGATACGTTTTTGCTATCGATAAATTAGTTTCATGCTACGAGTATATTTCAAAATTAAAATTGGTAAAAAAAGGATACAGTTTCTATAAAGTAACCCTACTTTTCTTTAAACTTTAGTTTAATGCTTTGCTATATATTTTAATCATTGAATCGAGATTTTATCCGAATAGTGAGCAGCGCAGACACGAGCGATATCAAAGCATTGTAAACTGTGTTTTCATCAGGTATCAGGTAACATGTTAAGGTCGTCCCGTCTATAACATGGCCTGGAATGTGTACAGTTGATCGTAATTTAAGGACCGCTTTTGTCTGAAACCGTTTGAGTTTGATATATGGTTGGGATCCCATTTTTACACACATACATATATAGGGTTTCAATATATATTAAATATCTTATTATTTTTTGTTTGTTCACCTCGGTCACGAAGTTTCTCCCACGTAAACCACAAATCATATTGTGGGTATAAACCGGTCTGTTTAACAAATACACAAAATATTTAGCAATATATATTGTGTAATTATTAAACGGACCGTAATAAAAAGCTTGACGTTTTTATGATAAAATCAATCTGAAAATGGCATGTATCATTATGCTTTGAATTTAATTATTAATGTAAACCTTTATCGCGTGTCCTACAAATTGTTTGAAGGGACGTCTTTGTGAGGCAACGCACACATTTTTTCTTTAGGTCTCGTTTTTAGAAACTGGTGTTTAATTAAGGTGCGTTCACACAACAAGACTGCCGACTTCTGCTGTGCAACAATTGTGCTAAATGGTATCAGCAAGCTTGTACTACACGCGGTAGATCACAATTTCCAAAATACCGCTATCTTTATAAAAATGCTTTTCCAGGCATAAATAGACGAATAAATGGTTATTCGAACTGGCACATAAATGTATAAACATGATTAGTATGGTATTTTTATTCGCAAATCTATTGCAGTCGGCTTTCTGTTCATTCAGAATGTTTGTGATTACTGCTGTTCTGTATTGACTTTAATTACAACCGTGACAACTAATTTAATCATTGATGCATGTTAGTTTTAATTATTTCAATTGATTACTTACCTTAACTAATTAAAATAGTTGCTAACAAACGCGTAATATTTAACGATATTTTCCTACAAAATCTCTCCTTACGCGGAACCGTCGACCACCTATGCGCTTCATATATATACATGAGCGACAGCGTGTTAAATAGGCCACTGCAATTGACAACTTCTATACTGAGAAATACTCTACGAATTATTGAGTCACGTGTGTAATAAATTAAGACTGCGCCGAGCGTAATGTGCCAAAACAGGCGGTCACAGTTAAGGTGATAAAATCAACACTTTTTGTTTAATACAAATATAAAATATACATTTACCATAACAATGAATGTGTTTACAATTACTCCGTGTAAAAAACTTAAAATAATTAATATTTTCGCCTACAAAATTACGTGAATTTACACGTAAAATGCAAAACGATTTTTAGATTATAACAGTAGCAATCTATCTATTTTAAGCTTAAACGAAACATAAATAGTTATGTTACAAATTGTCCGTCCCTAATATTTATGTTATTGGTTGACAATAAAGATACATATTTATCAAAAGCACTTCAAATCCTCCATACAATTTTAATATGGCGGCCGCGCACCGATTTGATTATCGAGCTCTGTTATTCAGTCCAACCGCATCTTACGCTCGGCGCAGTCTTAATGCAGTATGCAGTGAACTCCGAAATCTAAATTATCTTCTACTCCGGATTTCGGATATTACAACTGGAGAAAATGTGACTTTAAGAAATCGTAAACAACCGGTGTCTGAGATTACCGAGGCTAATCAGGCACTATCTATGGATCTTAATAAAAAAATGGAGGATATGCATGGGGATATGAACAGTGCGTTGGCACGATTAACTGAAAACATGATAAATATTCGGACTGATCTTGCCACAATATCTCAAGTAACAATTGATATTAAAAAAGAATTAAATATCCTGCGGTTGGATCATAACAAGCTAGATAATCGTGTGTATAAGCTTGAATCTAAGCAGTATGAACTTATGGGGGACATAACATCTATCCAAAACTTTGTTGAATACACAATGGATCAACAAGAACTTCTTAAGAACAAAATTGATTCTTTCTGCATTAGTAACATCAGTAGAAGATTACCGCCCTATCTCTCTCTTGTCCGCCGCGCCCCGTCGAAGCTTTCCGAGAGGCTTGTACATGATTCCATACACTTGACTATTTACAATTTAATCATAGATAAATTTTTGTTAAAAGAAAATTAACTACAACTAATTTAATTATATTTGTAGATCATCTTTTCAAAAATATAGATCAGCAACCACAAGAAGATACCGTGTATACAGACTTTCGATAAGCATTCGACAAGGTGGACCATGAATTACTGCTATGCAAAACTGCGTACAACGGAATAAGAGGTAATCTGCTCCGCTGGTTCTCCTCCTACATTACGAATAGAACCCAAAAAGTTGTCAATAAGGAACTGCAGCTGTAACTGTCACGACAGGCGTGCCTCAATGCTCAATAATGGGGCCCCTTTTGTTTATTTTATTTATTAATGACATAGCAACCTATTCTAGATATTAAAAAATTTTACTATACGCGGATGACATAAAATTATACAAAACTATTAAAATTCCTATGGATTGCTGTCTACTTCAAGAAGATTTAGAACGGCTTTCCAAGTACTGCATTGATAATAAAATTCAATTAAGTACCTCGAAGTGTGTCAGTATTTCATTCACAAAAAAACAACATATTATTCCAAATAAATATCACATAAATAATGTCGCTCTATCAAAATCTTCTATAGTACGGGACCTTGGAATTTTGGTTGACTATAAACTTCATATAGATGAACACATTGAGCCAATTGTTAACAACGCTTATCGCATCTACGGGATCGTCATAGGATCTACACTTAAATTTAGGATTGCGATATAATATGTAATATTCAACTATACAAATCCTTGATCAGATCTCAACTGGAACATGCCGTAGCAGTGTGATACCCACTTTATAACATATACGTTAACAACATAGAGATGGTTCAACGCAACGTTCTTAAAATCTATGCACTATAGATAATATAATATGTAGCCATAGTAACGCAACTTACGAGGATCTAATTGTAAATTATAATGTTATGAGTTTGAAGTCCAAACAATTATTCTTGGAAATTATGCTTCTCATATATTTTTAATAATCGATATAAATGCACTGATTTAACTAGTTATTTAAGTTACATTTTACCTAGAACTGTTACAAGGCGAAAGGTGCGCGCATGTCCGTTGTTCGCTGTACCATCTTGTAAAACAAACGCCGGAGTTCGCGCACCTTTGCGAGGCATGTATCAAGATTTTAATAATAATTTCACAGACCTAAACATATTTGCTATGCGTGCAAATGCATTTAGATGTATATTAACTGAATATATTAAGCAGATAAAATAATAGCAGGTTTTGGTTTATATAGTGACTATTTCTCTGGATTTGCCAAAACGTTTTTTTCTTTAATGTTTACGCAATAACAATTTAATTGCAGAAATTGTCATAACATCAAATATATTCTGTGGATTACGCTGTGAGTGCACATTTAGCCATAGTTAAGTAAGTAATTCATTGTAATTATCCTTAGTGAGTAACTGTTTGTAAATCACTAATAAAAAAAATGAAAATATAAACGTCAGTTCATTACATGAACCTACTAATATATTTGGCTAGGTTTTTATATGTATAGTATTTATTGGACTTAATTATATAATCCGTCAGGAACATAAGTAAAAAATTTATTTCATTTTTCTACGAGCGGAAATTAAAAATGTTTGTTTATTATAGAACAAATTATGATTTCCCGAAGTGCCGCAAACAAGTTATTGTCAAAACCAGTATTTGTACTTACTTCGTTACTTAATAGTACATACATTAGCGGGTGTTTCAATATGACATCTACACTTTTCAGTTTGTAAATCATATTATCTACGTCAATATGCTGCGCAGATATAAGCCTGTATAGTGGGGACCAGTTATTAGGCGTTACTGGTGTATGCTAATTCAACATATTGGCAGCATCTGTCGTAGACATCCGTAGAATGTTTAAGACCTATATTGACCGGCTGATCGGACTTCCAATCTTAAAACAGAAAATACATCGTATAATAGTTTGGATCTTAATAGTTTTCTAAAAAAATCGGCCAAAATTGATTATTTATATGTATATATAATAATAAATTTTAAAGAACTCTTTAGAATATCAACCATAAAATCAAATAAAGCTTGATGTCTATGTATTGTTTTATTTCAGTGAGTTGTTTCACTAAACTTTTGGTGTTAAACTTATTAAATTGAATAGTTAGACTTGTTGAAACAAAGATTAACAATCAACAAACATCTTCTTTGTTTGTAAATAAAAACGGTCGCTTTATTTTATGAAGTTTAAGGACTTTTATAAAACAAGTTAAGTTTTATTCAATGATTGCTTATAATCTTTGTAAATTAAGCAATGCACTTAAATGTGGTCCTCTAACGGTCATTAAACTTAGTTAATATTTTTTTTATATACGATCGCTTATTCGGATTCGGATTCTAGTTACTAATTATGCATTTTAACAAATTTATGACACATAATGAGGCCTCAGGAGTAAATTGGCCACAATTATAAAATAGGTTGGACATAGCGGAATGGCCTTTTAAATACCAGTACATACCAGTAACAGTCCGATGGAGCGAGTATCTGAGGAGATGCTGTTGCTGTCAGCAGAGGGACAAATGATCTAGAATCCTTGGCTTTTTACTGCAGAGACAATTTTTATAGGGCATCGTGCGATTGATATGCATGTGCATGCACGCTTATTATCAGGCGAACCGTATGCATCGTGCCCATTTTAGTGATATAAAAAGATCTTCTTGAAAATGCTATCAATAACTTCAACTTGTTATGGTTCTTAGCTCAGTTAAAAGAATGCTCAAAACATTTCCAAAGTTTCGTGGAAGCCAAAATAAATCATACATATAAGTGTACATATAGAACAAAGTTAAAGCTAACAACTAACAGAGGTAAAGTTTGAGTTAAACGTTTCGTAAATCTTTTGTTTCTAGTGAAGTGTATTTGCGTCGGTCTGATGGAACATTTGAGTAACAACTTACACCCGTAAATTATTCTTGTCACAATGTTTTAGGTATTTAAAATAACTTTAGTTCCGAAACGTTATATAAGAAAATTAATCATCTCTTTACGTAAGTTACAAATTATTATTTTTGTACGTATTAATTGCATAAGCGCCGAGCCTTTCTCAGCTCCTTCCTAATTAACATTTCGTCAAATTTTGACACAATTGTTTTCGGATTCTATTTCAATGGGATGATATGGGGCTCATAACAGTGTGCCGTAATACTTCACAGAAATTCAAAGACTGACAGCCGTGATTGATACCATTGTTTCCGTAGCTAAAATGTTGTTGAGATATTATTCCATATTAAATTAAAACTTTCCATTCAACTTTTATACTGACTTAATTGCTATCATATGTATACAACTACCAAAGTCGTAAATATATGTTGTAACGTTTTCTGTGGGTTGATTATATTGTTATCTATACTACTATTATAAAGCTGAAGAGTTTGTTTGTTTGTTTGTTGTTTTGTTGTTTTGTGTGTTTTAATCTCAGGAACTACTGGTTCGAATTGAGAAATTATTTTATTGTTGGATAGCTTATTTATCGAAGAAGATTATAGGCTATATAACATTACGCTACGACTCACGGTAGCGGCGCAGTAACCATAAGCGCAGGTGAAACCGCGAGCACATCTAGTGTTTTATATAATTACTTCGTAGCAGGATAATTGAGATCGATTAAATTTATTTTTAACACTTCTGATTTGCGATTATCATCATGCGGTTTTATATAATATATAATGCTGTCGACAGACAAAGTCTGGAAACTTATGATGACACTCAATCTCTCTATATCTCTAAAAACGGAACCTTTCATGAAATTTCGTCTCTCCACTCGTCTACTGTTAAAGCTATTTAATTAGCTAGGTAATCTGCATTCCAACTAAAATTGTTTTCTAGTTGTTCAAATTTATAATATCAAGTGAGTGATAAATAAATAGAATTGTTTAAAATGGTTACTGTTTTGTTCGCCAACTAGTAGTCCAACTATTCTTTATTATATATTAACTTATTTGCCATTTAAAGCAGATATATTATTTCATATCTGTAAGCCTTTCATGAATATAGTGTGTATAATAAACCCTGTCCAATCTTAAAGGTGTTATACAGTAGCTTAATATAAGTACGTAAGTGACATCGTTTTATAAAAATCGATCAAAAAATTACCCTAGTAAATTTAATTTATTTAAAATAATATGTTTATAGATTATCCATGGCAACACCGACAACTTATTAATCATAGCTGACCCGCGCAACTTAGTCTGCTTCATATAAGATAGATGAGAGAATTTTCCACGGTTTTGCAATATTTTTCATTGCTGCTCCGCTCTTATTGGTCGTATAGCGTGACGTTATATAGCCTATAGCCTTCCTCGATAAATGGGCTATCCAACACTAAAAGAATTTTTCAATTCGAACCAGTAGTGCTTGAGATTAGGGCGTTCAACCAAACAAACAAACAAAAAACCTCTTTAGCTTTATAATATTAGTATAGATAATACCTAGGTTTCACTAAAGTTCATAAAGGTTCACCAATACCGCGCCGCGCTACGCCGCGCCTATCTGCCTACGCCTTAGAAAAATGCCGCCAAAAGTATGCCACGCTCCGCGTACTTGTCAAGTTTAGTGGAATGTTGCTAGAAGGTGCCAAATTTCAGTAATTTAAGGATAAGAATGCTGATCAATACTGTACATAATAATATTATGAAGACGTTTTACCATAATATAGATTTTATTAAATTATTTTTCTTAGCTTGCTTGTTAAGAGAAAACAAGACCTTAATGGATCGGACAGAATTTATTATACACACTGTATATTATTAATAATCGTGTATTTGGCAGATAATATCTTCACAGTTGGTAAACAACTGTGAAGATATTATCTCGATTAAAAGATATTATTTAGAAATGGAAATCAACAATTTATTGTTATATAAAATTTATGTACATTCATGGGAGTAAGATATGTAAGTAATTCTGGGGCATCCAAAGATATAATAAAATAAGTCTTTGGTTTCGTCAAATATCATAAATGAGAAGATAAGTGCACTAACCGATAGTGAGGTCTCCAAATCGTGATGACAAACTGCTATTAACCGTTTATGCACCGCTGTGGTCAGCGTTTACCGCGAATTACTATTGAGTCAGCCGCAATATATCCAATGCCCTAAGTTGTCCAGTCAGGCATTTCTCAGTAACGTCACTGCGTGCGATTGCCTAAAGTAAGTTTGCACTCTATAAACTTTTTGTGCAGAATGTGGATATGAATCTTTTCCAAGTCCTCGGCAGGTTCCAGGTGTAAAGTTATGCCGTGCCTATAGGCAAAAAATTTGTATTGAGGTGACGCACTGTGGGCTGAAAATCGACCTCCATAGACATAGAAATTAAAGTTGCTAGATGTTCGTTTTGTTGACAGATATGGCTTCTATTAGCTATTATACACATAACAATGTCGTCTGAGCTAACTCCGCACAGAAATGAATTTATTATAAGGTTTTTTCGAAAAAAATGTATGGAGCTAGCATGAAAAATCTGAATATCTCTGAACTTGCAAGGAAAACCGTAATATCCTCAGAGATGGTTATAGGACTAATTATTTGTGATTTTTTGACATACTTCATATAACGGTACCTGCTGCAGAATTTTTTTTAAAATCATCTAATTTTTAATTAATTTTTTTTAACATTAAACGATTTGTTTTATTGTAAAAGTAAAGAAACAACACGTTATATGCATATAATACTAAATCTTCGCCAGTTATTTGTTAAAATATCAAGAAAATTATTTTTGCCTTACATAGTATATATGTTTTAAAACAGGTAATTGGATACCATTACTAAACTTTGCATACAGGTAAACCACTGAATATTAAATTAACCTTCTAATGAGTTCTGAATAAGAGATTAAGTGATTTGCAATATCGCACAATGGTAACTACGGAGTACACTAATTAAATTCTTACAGGTAAGTACATAAGTAAACTAATTAGTTAATTAGACATGTTACGAGTTCTAAGAAATATTTTCGACAACTGTCTAATTATTTTATTATTATGTCTAAATGAAGGTATTTTTTTAAATCATTAAATTCTACTAATGTCAAAGTAAAGATCAATCGATAAGTTAGTTATTTTATTAACGCTAATAATAGGCATTAAATAAAAAGAAAAATAAATTAAAAAGGTATTTTTTAATAGTTGATAAAATTTATATAAAACAAAACATAGGTACAAAAGTATGCAAAAATATAAATAGGTACAAGAATAGTAATATAAAATATTAAAAAATAAATCAATTGCAAAACATAGTTACGTACCAAAGCTAAATAACGAAACATCATGAAAAAATTACATTGAATAGAATTATAATTAAAAGCACAAAAAGTTTCTAGTTTTCCTTATCACTCTCGTCGATTTCTGAATCAGAATCTAGATTGCCTAGAAACTTAAAGTCAGTTTCTTGAAACTGAATTAAATTGAGGGTTTCAGGAAATAAATCCTCCTTTTTCTTGGCATCTAACTTGGGCCTTTGTACATTTATGAAAGGATCCGAAGAAACAACTAACATATTAAGGATATCATGATTCGAATCTTGCCTGCTCTTTTTCTGCGAATGATGTTCCCGAAACCTCCTAAAATCTTTATTGCGAGACTCGGATGCTTCTTCCGAGAGACTTCCTATGGGTACAACATCATTCTTCTCGATTATGTCTGCCCCGTGTATAAGTAATTTGTGGACGGTTGATGACATATAGTACCAGTCATATAATTCCACGTACCTCTCTGCTGTTTTGAAGGCATAATCTTTAAATTTAATTATATCTACTTTTTCCCCGGAAGTTATTGCCTGTAAAATCACAGCAAATCTTCTTATTAGTTCTTCGTCCAACCCAGTAATGGCTGCAGTTTTATGGGGAAATTTGAAAAACTTTCTTGCAGTGTTGCCGTCATTAGTAGTTCCGGAACCTTGTTTAACAATGTCAATCAATAGATTTAATTCGTCTTTAAATTTGTCTTGAATAATCTTTTTTCTCTTACTTAGCATTTCTTTGTGCTCGTTACCTCTCGCAGCCCACTCTTTAAAATCTAGTCTATACGAAATATGTAGTAAACATTCCATACAATTTATACGGGCGTGTAGAGATGACAATCCAAACTCGTTTATATCAGAAGATACGGTCTTTGCTGTTACTACACTCAAACGGTTCATTTCTGTCGGTTTTGCCAGACACAAATAGCATGATGAACTTGATCTGGCTTGAGACAAATACGTGCAGACTTTACCATCGATCATTGTCATCATTAGGTGATGATTCACCCTGTTTCTATTATTGCACTCTGTAGGAATGAGAGCCTTAATTTCTTCATCCATTCGTCGTTTGTGTTCGATGACTACTGCTTCGCTTTCCTTCACAAAAGTAAATTGAACTGGACGACAATACATTGCTGAGCATGGTTTTGGGTTCATCCACAAAGTATTGTCTCCATCAGTCAGTTTCAGTGGCACCAAGGAAGTCATGAAAATACTTGAATCGTCTTGATCGCTATCCATTTTCTGCTTGTATCGGCTTTGGTTTGACGCACCATCGAAACCCCATTTAGATATCAATTTTAAATCCTTATTTTGCACATCATCGTTAGGAAAACTTTGGAGGATTCTTTTGACCGTAATGTCGAGTAAAGCTTGAAGGGTTATTCTTGCCGATGAATCGGTCACTAACACTGATTGCTTCGGAGGATAGCATGCCAGCTTGGTTTGTTGCACTTTATAGTAGGATGGATAAATATCCTTTCTACCTTCCCGAATAGCTGACTCTCGTAAAGTGATGTATTGCCACTTTGATAATTTTAATGAAAGGAGTAATCCAAGTGCTTTTTCTGGTGTAAATAAGATAGTTTTCACCGGTTGCTTAAGCGTTTCCTTAATTTTAGAGGCTGCTTCAGGATGTTTCAGCATATATTCGATTACAGATGCGATATCCTCACAACCTTCTTCCTTAAAACGCGCTGCTGCTGTATATGCCAATTCACTGGGATTGTCAGTTTTATGCTCATCAGATCTTCTCTTCTTCTGTTTGCTTTCCAGATCTTCGAATGGTTTTCGTGACCTCTTTGTCATTGTACCAACAGAGTATGATGTTGAGGGTTCTGGAGAGATTGATCTTGATCCCTCAGCAACAGTTGGTTCTTGAGCGACTAAATTTATACAACTTGGCCAATCGATAGTTGCTTGCAGCCAAATTTCGTATTGTTTTCTAAAAGTATCAAGAATTCGGTGAGATTTTTGCCACCTTTGTGATGCAGCTCGTACAAATCTCCGACAAAATTCTTTTAGAGTCACTTGATCTTCAACGGAAAGACAAACGTCTAGGCGGGATATAACTTAACTAAACAATACCTCATGATCAAATGAAGTACTCTTACATTTTAGAAGAACGAATAGGTCTAAATTGGTATTTAAACTTTCCATTATAAAATTTCACAGTGATATGTTAGGGGTAACAAAGCTTAGAATAAACTAAATTATGATGCAAAATGTTAACCATTTTATATTTCAGTCCAACATTAGTTAACGACCTCATTAGACAGTTGTCGAAAATATTTCTTAGAACTCGTAACATATCTAATTAACTATTTAAGTTACTTATGAACTTACCTGTAAGATTTTAATTAGTGTAATCCGTAGTTACCATTGTGCGACATTGCAAATCACTTAATCTCTTATTCAGAACTCATTAGAAGGCTAATTTATTATTCAGTAGTTTACCTGTATGCAAAGTTCAGTAATGGTATCCAATTAACTGTTTTAAAACATATATACTATGTTAGGCAAAAATAATTTTCTTGATATTTTAACAAATAACTGGCGAAGTTTTAGTATTATATGCATATAACGTGTTGTTTCTTTACTTATACACCAAAACAAATCGTTTAGTGTTAAAAAAAATTAATTAAAAATAAGATGATTTTAAAAAAAAATTCTGCAGCAGGTACCGTTATATGAAGTATGTCAAAAAATCACAAATAAGTCCTATAACCATCTCTGAGGATATTACGGTTTTCCTTGCAAGTTCAGAGATATTCAGATTTTTCATGCTAGCTCCATACATTTTTTTCGAAAAAACCTTATAATAAATTCATTTTTGTGCGGAGTTAGCTCAGATGACATTGTTATGTGTATAATAGCTAATAGAAGCCATATCCGTCAACAAAACGAACATCTAGCAACTTTCATTTCTATGTCTATGGAGGTCGATTTTCAGCCCACAGTGCGACGCGGCGACGCTAGACTAGCAAAGGAATCCCTTATTTTCGTATAATGTTTTTTTTTCTTAATATGTATATATGTATATCTATTATATTGTTTTTGGTATAATAATATTTTGCCATAATTGTTTTTGGCAATTTATTTATTAGGCTAGGATAGAAGGTTTTTAAAGTAATTATGCGTAAGCTGTTATGCTTAAATATAATCAGCGTAAACAAAAGTATGTCTTGAATTTTTATGCAAATCGATGGATAGAGAACCGTTAACATGCAGTCTACACGTGACCGCAGCCGTTTTAATATGACAGAAATATTGAAAATAAAATAAAGATTAATGTAAATTTGATGTGATTTAAGCTTATTGGTTATCATTATTGTTTTAAAATATATATAGTGTCCGTTTTGTTAGCTGTTCAGGTGTAGATTATGGTTGTTGAATTATTATTATATAACTTTCAGAGTAACATAATAACGTTATTAATTAATTAACACGGCACTCTGACATTTTCAACGTCAAATTTAACATATGTACAGTGAATCTTTCTACAGCAATTTATTAAAGACACATAATACATCTACGTTTGTTGTAATTTTCTGTTATATCTATCACGTGACAACTAAATGGATGCTGAATAGCAAAATAATAATTTGCTTTTAAAGGATATTAGCAGCTTATATAGCAGATAGGACGATAACTAGCTTAGTTTGTCACAGGGTCGAAGAGTTCAGTTGTCACTTTCTTCTGATTTATGGGAATCTTGTTTTGCTGTTAATTATGGGCTATAATGGACCTCCACTGAGTATAGATTGTACAACAGTTAAAGAGATATAGCTTTGTAAGTTTCTTTATACTATAATATACGTACATATGTATGTCCGTATATAGTTCCACGCGTATATCGTCGAAAGGTTAGATTCTGGTGTATTACATCTACATTTAGTAACAGTTTTAGGTACCATGTAAAGCGAACCTATAGCCGTTTTCCGGGCACTATTATAAACTGCATGTTGTTACTGAGAATTTCTTGACTGCAAATCTTAATAACATTTTTACCGGGACAAGCATATGTGACGTTAATCGTCTAAAATAGGCGCCCGTCGAGCGCGAGCGCACGTCACTAGCCACCTCTCGTGACCGGTGGCGCCGGACTATATAAGCAGAGGACGGTGTCAGACGAGGACCGGCCGGCTTCACTTCTCAGCTTAGTGTCCTTATTTCTGGAGGACCACGAAGCAAGCCTTTGGACGAACCACGCCCTGATTATTGTCGCGTAGAAAAGGGTATATTGTCTAACACATACGAGTATAACTAGTTCCTTAGTAGTCTATTAAAAGTGTTAATCGTCAACCCGTCTTTGATTAATCTCTGAACAGTTTTACCTTAAGACACCACTGGATCACTGGATCAATCAGATCTCAAGTTTATAACCACACTAAAGGTTACACATATAGCTGATACACCGCAGTGGTGGACGCAGCAGCAGGAGTGCATGGCTTCCGCTGCGCCACCAAAACAGAAATTATACTACGAATTATTTATTTATACAATACAGTTAAACATAAATTAATTTGACGAAATTAACCTTTCGGTTAATAATGAAATAACCGGTTTTATGACGGCAGTAACTGAATAATTGAAATTGTCATCGAAATGTAATTTCTCTCTTTAGATTTGTGTATCCAATACTAAAAATAATCTTAAGACTGTATTTTAACGAGAAAATGAATAAAAATGTTTTATGATTTTATGGCCATAACCAACATTATTACTTATTTACACTGTTTTGAATGCTATAAATAAATACCTGATTTCGGTTCCTGTATTCTCGTACAATACGCATTTCTTCGTCACTGTCACTCGAGTCATCATAATCATTAGTGTTTTGATGCATTATGTTAGAAATAATTTATTTTAACTACACAATTAGTCCACTATATGAAATCTATTTTACTATTTTACCTATGTACGAGGTTGTCACTGTTCAACTGATTCGTTCCGTTCGCTATGTTACGAATATACTTGGTTTATTAACTAATGATCATTTGTTTAAAGAGTATTAATACATTTTTAATGTGTCAGTAGTGTATACAGACTAAATATGTAACAATAACTGCGCAAAAAGTATCACTTATTAATAACAATAATAATTTATTTTTTGTTGCAATGGTTCACGGTTTAATGTAACAATGATCCAATATTAATGTGTCAAAAGAAACATTAATATTACTGAATTAGCTTTTCCATCTAATTTATCAAAAAATTCATTTGCACAACGAAACGTTTTGTTAAATTCAGATTTATTCACGGCACCCCAAATGGCAGTTGCTGTGACAATAACGCAGGGTATTCTTTATGTCGCTCAGTTCTTGTGCGTTGTATTTCAATTTGGATTCGTCATAAGCGTGACGACTCCAAATTGCGCCATGTCAATCCATCTTCGGTTGTCGGGTCTAACATTTGACGGCGCTTTAGTATAACGCCGCCTCATAGGCCGGACTGACAGATAATCACACAGCGGACAGCTCTTCCATCGGAGAAGATTGTCCACTTTTGACAACATGCTATGAATTTGCTTATAAATATAATGTCTCAGTGATTTATTGGGCCTTACGTTAACTATTAGACGTTTAACATATGTTGTTTTGTATACAGGTTAAATTGGAAAATACTATTAGACTGCCTCCTCAACGACTACAGAAAAACAAAGCATCCTAATATTAGCGTTTACTATATATTATGAGGAGCAAAATGGCTCCTAATCCAATGATGTCGAAGTATTTTGATAACTATTTGTATTGACATGCATACTTATAAACAAGGTCATCTCGTATATGATACATATTTGCCAAATAAATAAAAGAATGAATGCTCATTACAGACTTTAATACTACAACGACTTTCTTTTAGACGTAGACAGTACGTTTAATACATTTATTTTCGATTTTTCAATCGTCAGATAACTTTTATCTGGGGAATATGTTTGACGTTTTGACAGCTTTTGTATTGAAAATATGTCATACCGCCATATTTATTTTTCAGATAAAAGTTATCTGAAGATTGAAAAACCGGCCCTTAGAACAATTGACAAGACCAGCGTGATTGGACGAACAAGTTTAACGCAATATAATTAGGTATAATACGGCTAAGAAGACGAAATACATATATATATAGCTAATATTTAAATAATTATAATTTATATATAGGCCTTGTCAATAACCGCATGAAATTATTGCGTTTGTGTATCAGAAAGCAGTCCAGCTCAATATATTCAGTAAACCCATGTTTAATAGTATTAGTGGTAAGAAGAATTTTAATTAATTGCTGCAGTGAATAAACCAGCACATTTAAAAAAATTCCCCGTTCCTACCCTTTATTTCTTTCTATCGAATTGCCATATTTTTATAAAATGTTTAGCAATCGGTTGTAATATGTATTAGTCATAGTTGCTTTCACTCAAATGTTTACGCTCATTGCTTGTCTGTTCATGGAAAATTCTCGTATACTATTGGTGAATCTCCATGCAGTTAGTCAGAATTTCTTAACAGATAAGACCAATAACACTGCTCGACCTGGATCTCGAAACTTACACCTCATGCATAGCAGTGGCATTCGCTCACGCTGTCAAAGTCAAAGTCAAAAATCATTTATTCATTTAGGTCACAACGCTGCGCTACCGAAGCAGTCTCAAATGGAAATAATAATATTTAAATTTGATTTGGATAGGTACCAGCTTTGCAAAGTTCATAAAGACGAATGCAAAATGGCCGGTGCGTTGTAAAAATGTAAATTTAATTACCAAAATAAACAACAATGGAATTGATGTGGCCTATCGTACAAGCTTATTTCGAATCTGATATCATCTTATTGAATCTCATATTGTTTCATGAAAATCGGATTCTGTATTTTAACATCCATTTATTTTACTTTTAGTACACAATTATTGTATTACTTTCAAATTTCAGAACCAGTTTTATTAAAATAATTTCATGTGAAAGAATATCAATTTGACATCAATTTATTATCTAATCAGGTATAATATTATTTGATTTAAGAATATGTAATTTATAATAAACACTGTTATAGTATTACTTTTAAATCTCAAGTTAGTCTGAGTCAGTCGATTACTCGATCGTCACGGTTTATGAATTGAGAAAAGTAGCTAATCTCAACTGAGTATTCTCAAATATTTTTTTATAGTATCGAATTTCATCAAACCGCTTTCAACTGAGCATTTACTAAAGTAAAAAAAGGGAATTTTATTACAGTATAAGGAAATTTGGTAAAGAAACAAAAAAACTATTAATTTTTGCACGTACAGTTTGAATGGTACACAACATGTTATTCAGAAACTGGAGTTAGAGAGCATGCCCTCTAAAGCATGGTACAAACAGTCTACTTAAGATGTCGCCTTTAGTACGTAGTACATGCTAACTCAATACTTATCGAATCCAATTTCGGGGTGTAAACAATGACTTTTGCGGGTATTCTGTGATAACCAGCTGCCTTCATTATGAGAGCCTGGAAACTAATTATTCAATGAGACTAATCTAGCGAGCCGCTAACCTTTTAGGGGGATTTTATCTCCTAAGGACGATGCGACACCAGATGTTACTTAATGATGGAATCTGGATATGTGTCCTACAGACAGCGATAGCTTCGACCCGCGGCGGCTGGATTTAATAATAGTTGGTTCCATGGTTGTAACACATCTTTATCTACCCCTTTAGTATTTTATATATACATATATTAATGCAACTCTAAGAATGTAATAAATATATCAAGTGAACCTTGTAATTGTACGACATTTAAAGCCCTTTGTTGGTCAGCATTGCTCATAAATTTTAAAACAGTCAGCAAACGACTAGATGCTCGAAACTTTTGTTCGGCTTTGGCGCGGCGGTTAACCCGTAAAACCATTCTTACCTTTTGTTCATGATTGTTTTTAAATGCTTTGCTTTGTAAACATGCGTGATTTCCAAAGTTAAACTGTTACGTAGGTAAACATCGTAATATTAAATTACGGTGACTATAAAGTGCATTATGTACATGCGTAATTGATGACCTAGCGTTTATGTAAAGTCGTCAAGATTACATGTGTTTTACTTGTCCAATTACACTTGATTCTAAACGTTATAAGATATAAACATGGTGTTTATAACTTATCAACAGAATGGTTTGATGTTAGTGTAACGTAAGTGATGCCTAAACCCTACAATAATATTGTTATATTGCTTTTGTTTGACTCATAAATTGTTCCAGAGTCGACTTATATTAATATCTAATTACTTATCAAAACACTTTTCTTATATTGTCTTCTGTTTACGCGAATCAATGAATAACTCATTGAAATTAAACTACTATATACGGATTTCATCGCGTTGTTTATTTATCACTGTATTACATAATTTTGTAACTATTACACTACTACTACTATTGAATTTTACTAATTTATAAGCTAATAAAATTATTTAAACTATTAAAACTATTTATATTTAGGTTTACTCTTTCCCCGACGTTTCGGTTGCTTTTCAGCAGCCATGGTCACGGTTTTCTTAGCTTAGAAATACCTACCGTAGTATAACCCATTCTTATTAAATTTGGTTCAATACGGAAAGTTAATATTTATCTAAGACAGCTATTTTCCATTTAGATGTCTCAAATATTTCTTTTAATAAAAGTAAAAGTTGAAGCAGGAAAAATCGGAAATTGCCAATATAGGGTGTGTTATATGAAGGTGGACATATTTTAAAGTCAAAAAGAGGAGATAGCATTAGAGATAGGTAGCATTGTTAGCTAATAATAATTCTTAGTTAGTCATCCAAAAAAATAATCATTTTATTATATCATCAAAACACAGTTTGTTATGTGTGCATGTCAATATCAGTTTCTTAATTTATTTCCTAGAACATTTTCTGACATGGAATCAGCACCAACGAGAGAATTATCTACAATTGATTCAATCAGCTTATCTTGCTGAAGAAGAAATTCACACTATCAACAGTGACACTGTTGTCTAGTCCATATTCTGATATATAATATACGGCATTATAAGCAGATTTGTTTAAATCTTAGGTTTATTCTATCTTATCCTATTGAAGTGGCAGTGGCACACCGGTGGCCAGACACTATAGATTTTAATTATGTCTGATATTCTAAGACGTGACAAATCAAAGTATGATAGCAACTTATTGTTACACGCTACATATATTAGCGAAATAATAGCTACAATGAAGTTAAAAGAAATTACTTCGCTTCTCGAATAAAGTAACTAGATTTATCGAGCTGACCAGAATCCTACCTTAACAATAATGTTGAACATTAGTTTAGAGTCCTAAATAAATAAAGTAGCCAGGTACTAAGGGAATGTCCCAGCCGACTATAAATTTTGTACTAAAGCTCTCAGTTGCGAATTGCGAAATAATATCAGATGAAATGTTAATTAAAGATTTATTTATAAGTACTTTATTAAGAACCATCTAGTAGTATTGTCTTTTGTTTATGTGAATATTATTCATTGAAATTAAACTACATATACGGATTTTATCGCGTTGTTCGCGAGGGACCAACCTGAGATTTGACAAACCATAGATTCTCGCTAAAGAACATCGATTCCTACTAAGGATGCTTCGCGAGGCTATTGAAATCAAAAAACATCCTAATTTCAATATAGAAGATGGTTGGAATGTACCACCAGCTTGAGATCCAGTAATTCAAATAGTCAAACCCAAGAAGAAGCAAACCACAGCTAGACTTCATGATACTTTGAGCTCATTCTGCGTAAATAGAAACACTAATAATAATAATAATAATAACGTTTATTTTCTCGCCATAGTAACAGAATAAAGTACATAATTATCTTAATTGATAAACAATATAAATACTCGTAAAAATATACTATGGGGGGCTGATACCTGAACTAGGATGGTTCCTGTATCTCAGGTTACCAACCCTCCACTCCATATAAGGGATCTTACATCTAATTTTAACAAATATTTAATATTTAGAACGCTTTTTCTTTTGAGGGTATATTACAATGACAACGACGCATACAAATAATAAAATCACTCGACTACTCGACTACAAGTACGAGTACCTATGGAGTGTGGTACAAGTTATAAAATACAGACGATTATTGTAGTAGTGAATTATGGTACAAATATGAAATTTTACTAACTAAATAACAAACTGGAAATACATACTTTTAATTGTATTTTATCTTATCTAAAATATTAAAGGAAAAAAAATTAAATAAAAGAGAAATAGCGAGTGTTGCATCGTATTGTGTGAGTTACAGAGAGGTGATATTTAAGCGAGTGAGTTGTGTGTGTGTGTGTGTGTGTGTGTGTGTGTGTGTGTGTGTGTGTGTGTGTGTGTGTGTGTGTGTGTGTGTGTGTGTGTGTGTGAGTGTGTGTATGTGCGTGTGTTTGTGAATGATTTCGTTGTGTGTGAAGAGAAACCATGTAGTTATGTGTTAATACTCATCTTCATAATATTTTCCGTTTTACGGTAGCCCAGCACTTTTAAAGTATTTTTCAAGGTTACTTTTAAGCTTGTTCTGCTCATTTTACAAATATGTTTTAAGTCATTGAAGTATCTATACAGATAAGGTCCAGTGTATAGAAACTGCCTTCGCGCGAAAGTTGAGTTGAAAGAAGGAACATGGGTGCGTATTCTTCTTTTATGTTGGGGTAATTGGGAGGGGACAATTGTTTTATGGTGGCGTACAACCGACAGTAAGATAAATAGTTGTCTAACCGTTAATAGGTTGGCTTCCTCATATAATTTATCCGTTGGGTATTTCCTGGGCTTACGCAGCATAACTTTGACAACAGCCCTTTGTGCTCTCTCTAGCTCTAAGAGATGTGTTGCAGCAGCTCCACCCCACACGGGTATACAATATGTTAAGAGTGATTGGACAAGAGCAAGGTAAATCTTTGTAATTAGGTTAACGTCGGCAGATTCTCTGAGATTTTTGAAAACATGTAGAAGTTTGCGTACCCGTTTACTAAGCGCTGCAATGTGCGGTTTCCAATTCATGTTTTTGTCAATTATAATCCCTAAGTATTTGTGGGTTTCTGTTTGGACAAGATTGGAACAATGGCAAGTTATATCCAAATTTTTGTTTATGGGACAATAATGATCGTGAGCTTTAATATTGTAGTCTGATGGAGGTTTTTTGGCTTCAGAAATCCTAAAACAGATATATTTGGTTTTCGTTACATTAATAGTTAAGAGATTATTATCAAGCCATTTCATTATTGTTGATGATGATTAAATTATGTTCGGGTACTTTGAAATAATTACACTGGAATATTGAGACAACTACCATCTTAGTCTCCCCGTGACCATGGCTGCTGAAAAGCAACCGAAACGTCGGGGAAAGTATAAACTTAAATATAAATAGTTTTAATAATTTTATTAGCTTAAAATTAGTAAAGTTTAATTGTAGTATAACAGTTTCTAAATTATGTAATAAAGTGTTAAATAAACAACGCGATAAAATCCGTATATGGTAGTTTAATTTCAATGAACCATCTAGTAGGTTTGTCGTAGTCACTTAGACTACGTAATCGTGTTTTTATATACATGTACAATCTAAATTATCGAGAGTTTAAACTTAATCACTCATCCTTGACGTTTTGGAATTATGCACTCATTAGATGTTCATTATTTTAAAACCTTTAATTTAAAGCACTGTGACGCGAAACCACTACGTAAAGGTGTGTGAAATCTGCTAACCCACGTTTGAGTGCGGACACCAGCGTAATGGGCTTACCCTTCTCACTCCGGCAGGACGCCTTTGAGCTCTTATATAATTTTAGCGAAACTAGGGTTACATTAAATGGATTAGAGTGAATATTCAGGTAGAGAGAATACTGCATTGAAAGACTAATTAGATTGGAGTTCAGAGTTAAAACATCTCAATATCTATAAATAACTTTATAATAAGTGTACGAATGACACAATGGCAAATAACACAAACTATACAAATGGTGGAATGGTTTAAGTGGTTGCCTCGACACTGCCACTGCGCAGTGTGTTGTGGGTTCGAATCTCACGGGACAAAACTTTGTGTGTCCACAAATGGTTTTTCGGAATCTCGGTGTTCTTTGTTTAAATGTTTGTAAAGTCCCCGACGACACAGGATTTATTCCTGGTTGGCTGATGGCTGATTCCAGGAGTTGCCTGTTTTAAAAAGGAGTAAGTGATGAGTAGATGTTGACTTGCTGCCTTACTTATAAATATATCGCTTACCTTATTTACGCTTTACCTCAGATAGCTGCTACCTGTCAACTGAATAGCTCTCAAGTCCTTGATCAATTATTAAACTTTGTTTATTGGCTGTTGCTATGACTTACCTATTAGTCAACTAACTACTTATCAATAGCGTCTATTGATATCATGTCTAATTTAAATATTATATTAAACCCTTTTGCTGTTAATAAATACAGTAACATACAATAACTCGTAGTTATATATAAACGTTTCAATACATACATACATCGACAGTAACATTCCCGACAGGTTCCAAAAATATTTCTGGTAAAATATCGGTTTTGCGATTTATATATCCTCTCACGAGTCGGGTAATGTCAGGATGGAAAGTTATGAGATGTATTTGATCTGAACGAAATTTCTTTAAGGATCAGCAAATCGTATAGACCACACAGTGATAAGTAAAATTGCTAAAGGTAATACTAATTCTAATTACAATTCTATCCAAACCACATAACGTTATTACATTTGAAATACATTCTGCACAAAGGGTTTCTGTATGTTTCAGGTCTAGTTAGAGAGTACACGTGGTACGTCAAGTACTTACGTAGGTAAATTTTACGCCCGAGCCGCGTGATGTTAATATTATCAACTAAATTAATATTAGTTCCGATACGCTGCCAATGTACGCTTAAATGAATGTGTACGTGATACATACGTATTAAAATGTGAAAATAATTTCGTTTTATTATTCAATGTTATACTCAAAGTCAAAAATCATTTATGATAAAACTATGGCGCTTATGTCAAAGTTTAGTGGTAACTGAGTTTATATGTAGGTTATTTACTAGTTTTAAGCAAAGGGTTGACCTTATGACAAGACACCTGCAAGAAACTCACAGTTTGTTATAGAAAGAAAATAACGTGTCACAAGTAGTGTATAATTCATTAAGTTAAATAGAAAATTATTGAAAAGTGTTTCTTAGACTTAGATGGAAAGTAAGAATAGGACCCGCGTGATGGTAAGCATTTACGAGTACTATAAACCTAAGGATATTTGGAACACTACCTTTTTGGCAACATTGGTAGTGCCCGCATAACGCTCGGTGCCGACGCTTCAAAAAATATTGCCGTATTCAGCTCATTTTAAGATGCTATCACCTTTCCTCATAGCAGTTATCGATCGTGGCAAGGAAGAGGTACTCAAAGTACTAAGAAAATAATGCTGCCATTAATTTCATATGCAGGTGACTGCAGTGTAACCAGTTCGAAGAATTTTTACTCGGAAGTCCTTGGACTCCAAGTGTCTGTAATTATTATCATTGACGAATGCAATCGGTCATTGAGAGCCGTCGCGTATCATTCCAATATGCGTCGTTCCAATGTACAATCATTACATCTCACAATGTCGTGTAAGAAGTATAATAATATATAGATAGCCTTTTCTTGAATTTTCCATTCCTGCACTTCATTATCCCTACCAAAATACATATACATATGTGAAATAGCAGGTAGACTAGCAACAAATATTAAAGGAGCACATAATCTTTTGTCTCTTGTGGAGATCGAATCGAATGCACAGTAGTCAAGTTCAAAGTAACCATTTAAACCATTGCGCCATCGGTACAGTCAGATTTTGCAATGGTATTTTACTAATAAGACCTCTATATATGTATGTAGCTACCAAAGCTGTCAAATCATTTGACGATTTGGCATACATACAAGGCTTACGCGTTAATTCCTGAAGAGTTAAATGCAGGTTTATTTGACCTACAGTTCGCTGACTATGAGTTTACTTTTCTTCCGCGTAATAGGCACCTAACAGCCAAAACTACAGAGCAGTGCTACTAAAAAAATCTTAAAGAAAATCCTTATGTCATTTTTTCAAGCCATGAATCGAGACCTTATCGTCCAGCAATATTCGCTACAGCCGCGCCACCGGATCAGTCTCGATAATTTGTTTTTTAAAAATCGTGCTCATAATGATAATTAGAAGTCATTATTGGGAAATTATTCGTAGCAGCACGGCAACTGGGTTTGTGTTTTATGATCGGTAAACGATTGCCTTAATGTACCTGGGGCTTTTTCACTATCCCTAAATCATTGTTATAGCATTACCAAGAATGAGATAGCGCATTACAGAGTGCTTTGTTTAGTTTTCGCGCAGGCTATAGTAATACTTTAAGAGATATTGATATAGGCCCTGTCTCCAACGCCTCAGGTATAAATAGGCGTGATTTGAAACATAATAAAAATATTTTTAAATATTGTTGATTTTTGTCCAGCCTTATTAAATAGCTTTATAAGTTTTATAACAGATAGGCTAGTAGAAAGAATATTTATAGAACTGTATACAAAGACTTTAGTGTCTAGACGGTAGCAATTTAACACTTAGTACATGCCAAAAAATAAAATCTCATATACTCGGCAAACTGGCATTCTGATTTTAACGATGCTGTTTAGCATCGACCTCCAAATTTACTAGCCCCCGTTGTTACCATCAATGTTACACTAATATAGTCGGATATTTTTAAAATTATCGACATTCAAAATACATAGTATTCTTTGTTCTTCTTTTAATGTGATAATTGTTTACATGGTGCGCAGGAGTCTGTCGTAAACGGAAACTGATGTGTTTTATCTGCGCGATAACTGGCAATAAATGGGACTGGTATCCATTTCAAAGTTCATTAAAGCGAGATTTACTTTTTAATGATTACGTTCATGTTTTGCTTCAGTCTGTCAATGCTTGTCTGTGTCTGGCCACCGGTGTCCGCTGCGACTCAATGGGTTTAATATGCACAAAATATTTATTTATGCGGACACTTCATTTTCATAAATGTCAAATTTAATTGTCTAAAACTTTTATAAGCGACTGAATTCAGAATCTACTCAAGCAATAATTTAATTATACAAAGTTCCGCCGGCAGTGGCAAAAATTTGCCGGGGGCTGGACTGATGGAGCTGTTTCAATGATCTCACAATGATTAATTTTATATTATTGCGTTACGTATATATATATATATATATATATATATATACATATATACATAGAAATTACTTATTTTATACCTTTAGCATAGTATTTTGGCTTAGTAGTCGTATCGCACGAATTTTTTTGCACAAATCGTGCGAATAGACCCTTTTTTAAAATAATAAATTTTTGTTGTTGTAAATATAAATATTACTTATATGCACTTGAAAGTAGTGTGTGCACGACTGTATTTTGATATTTTTCTTATTAAAAATACAAAACGTGCGAAATGACATGCGTTTTCAGACGGGAACGATTCGCACGAAAATATATTCCATCTGTGCGAAACAACAACAAAAAAATATTATTTTAAGAAAGTGTCTATTCGCACGATACATGCGAACAAATTCGTGCGAAACAACTACTAAGCCAGTATTTTTTGTTATTTAGTTGCGTAGAGTGGTTAGTTAAAGGCAGGTCAACACACACGTTTATTAAAAAACCATTGAAAGCATGTCAACTGTAGATACTAATAACATCTGAATCATTGGAAATTGTGTGTAGAGATGTTTTTTTTGCTCATACCTATGTATAAATATATAGTTGAATATGTTGCTTATATATGTATAAACACAGATTGAGATTACGCACTCATAGGTAATATTAAGATATAAGTATGTACATACCTGTAATTACTGTATGTAGTAATACTTTTTGTAAATGAATACCTTTTCTAAGTATTATTTGAGTTTCGTATCTACTTCACAGGTTTCAGAAATAGTAACGTGACGCTTAAGTTGTATAACAAATACCTCTGTGACAGCGTGCGGTCGCGTGGTGGTCTAATTGAATATTAATAGGGAGCTTTCAGTTTTTAGAATTGTGAAACGGGTTTTAATTAAAGGCTTCGTATAATATGTTTGAAGCTGCTTATCTTAAGGCTTGTAGTTTGTATTTTGGGAACGGATGCATCTTTTTAGAGTTGTAATAATTAGCATAAAGCATAAGCATAATGATGAGTTGCTGCTTTGCGTTTAAGAAAATATATGTTTCCCATTAGGAATAAATTTAATATCGTGGGGAACTTTACATCATATTCAATAAACGGGCACAAATAATTCCCAGCCCTGGTAATACATATTATGTTGCCTCGTGCGGGAATCTACCACTGAGTGGTATTGATATTGTCGGCTAAAATACAGACGCAGTAGCAATGGCGAGGCGAACAATTAAGCTATTTTCTAAAATACTTTGTATGTTTAGGTTTAAATTAGGAATAGCATTTCCGTATATAATATAGGCCTTAATAATTTTAATTCCCATAATTCCCAAACTATTCGTAATTTCATTAGTATATGGTTAATTATCTGCTACGTTTCTGGAGATTATAATATCACCAGATAACAATATAGTTCGTTAGTCGTAATGTTCTGAAACGAGTTCTGAGACATATTTTAATCATTATTATCCCTCATTATTATGTGAACCTAGATAATATACGTTAACTATATCCTTGATACAGGTTGGAGTTAATTACGTAAAGGTATCTAATTTAACATGATTACTTAATTAGACATAATTTGTTACAAACATTTAGGTACAGACGCGCCGTGCCGAGTTATAGCTACCTACGTGCTCTTGATTTTACCGTCGAGTATTCTTTTCGATTACACTAACTGTCACTCGCTGGCTTCTTTCGTGTTTTGAAGTACTCTTTTCTCTACGTTAAGCTAGTATGAAGACTTTAGAAAATAATTTGACAATTATTTTAACAGTCTGATTTATTTTTCGATTTTAAAGTCTTCAGCGGCAGGTAATGCGATCGCTGTGCATGAGGTAACGGGTTCGATTTTCGGGTTAGGCAGAGTGTTATTGGGTTTCCCTATCAATAAATTTTCAGTTGAATCACGTAGTTTGAAACCGTGACTCGTAGACGGCAATAGCCTTGCCCTCTATTACGTAGAACCTAAAATAAGAGATGGTAAAATGGGTGTACCTACTTGTTCGTTGAGATAGGCGTGTGACTGTGTGTGTATGTTATAAATGTTATAATTAAATTTAGCAAAGTTAACAGCAGTTTATGATGTTACGCTAACATTTTTTTGAGCATGAATCGTTTTGTATGTTCTAGATTTCATTAGGATTACTTTAAGGATTTATAAATTACGTGTCATTGTACTATTTATGGAATGTCTTATCAACTGCAAGCCTGTGGCACCATCTATAAAAATACTTTCACTTTTTATTCACACTAATTGTATTTGTTTGCTAGTAGTTAGTAATTTGTCTTTTAATAATGTCCATATTTCTCTTTGACTGATGCACTTAATATTTATTATCAGAATTGTCGGGGCATTCGTGAAAAGCTCCAGACAGTCTATATGAATGTTTTATATAATACTTATGACATAATCATTGACTGAGACATGGTTGATTTTTAACATAGATGATAACGAATTTATTGATCAACGATATAATGTGTTCCGTTGCGATATGGATCGATTAGCTACCGGCAAACGAGACGCTGGTGGTATTCTGGTTGCTGTTTTGCGAACACTTCAGCCAACTTTAATAAACCTTACATGTACTGTATTAAATGCCCACATTGAACACTTGCCTATACAAATACCAAGTAGCGATCATGCTAAACGACATATCATAAGCGCTGTTTACATACCTCCTAGAAAACCTGATGATATATATAACTCATACTTTGATATGCTGTCAATTGTACTAAATAGTCCTACCACACATTTCTTTTATACAATGAGTGACTTCAATTTGCCTAATATTAACTGGGCATTTAGTAGCGCTATTGGCTCGGGCTGTACAGACAATTCGCCTAGTACTCGGTCTTTATTTAATATTTTATCTGAATTTAATGCTGAACAATATAATAGAATACCTAATGTTTGTAATAGAACACTCGACTTATTAATCTCGAATGATAACTGTAGTATAGCTCAAGCCACCGACTATTTAGTCCCTATAGATACCTACCATCCTCCTTTCACTGCTATGATTTTTCCTTACCTGAAATTCACTCAAATGCAACGATGCCCAGTTATTAAATTAAATTATCAGAGAGCTGATTACGATGCTATTAGAAATGATTTATCTGTAATTAGATCGAATGATATCCTTGAATGATATCCTTGGTAATCAAACTGCTCACGAAGCTGTAAATACATTCTATGACCATCTTTTTCGTATTATCAAAAAACATGTCCTTTGGATTAAATGTAAAAATTCTACTTTCCCTAATTGGTTCAATCAACCACTTATTAAATTATTCAAAAATAAATCTAAAGCATGGATCAAATGGTAAAAATACCATCTATCTGATTATAAGCAATTTTCCTCATATCGGCGACGCTTCCATAAAGAGAGCGCTCAGTGCTATGCCAATTATCTTAACAATGTTGAACAAAGTATTTTTAAAAGCCCTAAATACTTTTGGAGTTACGTTGCTAATAAACAGGACAATTCAGGAATTCCTAATAACATGTGTTATAATAATATTTCCAGTCACTACTGGAGAGGTCGAAGAAAATCAACCAAGAACTAGTTTGGTGGACTCATAATTGTCTACTCTCGACGCTGCTCCATTACCCACCATCGACAAATTTTTTGGTAACAGATGCTTCAGACATAGCGTGGGGAGCACAACTGAACGATTTATCTACCTCCACTGCAATCAAAAAGAAATGTTAGCAATATTGCATGTCCTTCAAATTCAGGCAAAACAAATACATCACAGTTCACAGCTTATATAGTGCGACAATCGGACTGTAGTATCTGCGAAAAGAGGGAGGTACAAATTAATTTTCTCTGCTGGAAATAACACATCAAATCTTGCATCTGCTCGATCAACATTAAATTCACTTTAACATCCACTATCTCCCAGGCAAATTCAACAATCAGGCCGATCACCTGTCGCGTCACTGTGTGCCTCCAGAGTGGCGTCTATTGCTAGCAAGTGTATACAGTGTTTATAAAATGGGGAACCCCGATAATAGATTTATTTGTCTCAAAGACCGCGCATGTAGTATACATATCGTAGATAATTATCGTCCCATCTCTATTTTGTCCACTTTATCGAAACTTTTTGAACGACTGATTCATAGTGAAATTTATCCCCTTTTACATAAGATCATTATCAAGCAACAATATGGTTTTGTCAAAAATAGATCAACAGCAACAAATTTATTGAAATTAAACTACTATATACGGATTTTATCGCGTTGTTTATTTATCACTGTATTACAAAATTTTGAAAATATTGTACTACTATTGATTTTATTTTACTAATTTATAAGCTAATAAAATTATTTAAACTATTAAATCTATTTATTTTTGGTTTACACTTTCCCCGACGTTTCGGTTGCTTTTCAGCAGCCATGGTCACAGGGAGACTAAGATGGTAGTTGTCTCAATGTTCCAGTGTAGTTATGTTTCTATTTACGCAGAATGAGCTCAAAGTATCATGAAGTCTAGCTGTGGTTTGTTTCTTCTTGGGTTTGACTATTTGAAGTACTGGATACCAAGCTGGTGGTACATTCCAACCATCTTCTCTATTGATATTGGGATGTTTTTTGATTTCAATAACCTCGCGAAGCATCCTTGGTAGGAATCGGTGTTCTTTAGCGAGAATCTGTGGTTTGTCAAATCTCAGGTAGTGGTTGGTCCCCTGTTGTACATGTTCACACACGGCAGACTTCAACGAGCGTTTGTGTTTTACTTCAGCTATGTGTTCTTTTATGTGGGTGCCTATGCTTCTCTTGGTTTGACCAATGTATGAGAGTCCGCATTCACAATCTATTTTATAGACCCCTGCATCTTGTAAAGGTAATTGGCACTTGACGGATGGTAAAAATTGACTTATCTTCGTTGGCGGCTTGAAGTATGTGTTGATTGAAACCAATTTTGTAAGCCATCGTTTTGAAAATATGGACCGTCGTTGCCAAACTGACGCAGTCTATATAGACTTCCAAAAAGCATTCGATAAGTTGGACCATGACTTGCTGTTACACAAAATCGCCTTCAATGGAATTCGTGGAAATCTTTTGCGATGGTTTGGTTATTTCCTACATAACTAACCGTATGCAAAAAGTAGTTATTAACGGATTTCAATCTGACATTTCTATACTTTCCGGCGTCCTCCAGGGCTCTATTTTAGGACCTTTATTATTTGTTTTATTTATTAACGATATTGACTCTTATTTCTTACATTTAAAATTTTTGCTTTACGCAGATGATTTAAAAGCCTACAAAACTATCAATAATTCTAATGACAGTCAACTTTTTTCAAAATGATCTTCATTAACTGACTAAATTTTGTAGAGAAAATAAGCTTTTCCAGAGCTTGCCCAAATGTAATACAATATATTTTACAAAGAACAAATGGTATACAACTTCACCTATTTCTTAAATGACCAACCTTTGATTAAAGTCCTCTTCACTTAAAGACCTTGGTGTCGTCCTAGATTCTAAGTTGCATATTGTTATTCATGTAGATAACATCATCAAATCAGCATTTAGAATGTACGGTTTTGTTATTCGTAATACGAAATAATTTAGAAACCCAAATACCTTTATATAACGCTTGTCAGATCTTGTCTCGAGTTTGCTACTATGATCTGACACCCATATTATAATAAATATGTCGAATCTTTAGAAAATATTAAAACAAAATTCTTGCAAACACTTCATTATAGATGCTGCCACACTTATCAGTCATATAATTATCAACTTCTACAATACAATTTGCTGTCGTTGAGAGACAGGAGGTTTCTTCTCGGTACTATGTTTTTGCACGGCATCATTCATAACAGGTATGACTATTTAGAATTAACAAATAAACTGTGTTACATTGTCCCCAGAACAGTCAAGCAAAGGCAGATTCACCCGCATCGTCTCTTAGCGTCTCACATACAAAACATAAAATCAAAACTATCGAAATTTTATATGCTTTCCGGGAAGGTAAAAAAACCACAAATTTACAGACTGCTCTGGTTATGTACTACGCCTATGCTTACGCATGGCTTAGCTACGGCATCATTATGTGGGGATACAGTACAGATGCCCCAACGCTATTCACCGTTCAAAAGAAACTTATCCGTATCCTGGTAAATATACAACAGACAGATAGCTGCAAACCCCATTTTATAGAACAAAATATCTTAACTCTGCCTTGTATGTATGTACATACTTGAAATATGCAAATTTGCTCACAAACACCAAGACTTTTACACTAAACGAGAAGATATACAAACAAGGTACACACTCAGACACAAAACAAGACTCAACCTACCATCGTCCCGCTTAAAAATACATTCTACAAGTCCTCTGGTAATGTCAATAAAAGTGTACAATGTGCTACCAGAAACAATAAGTAAATGAAAAATTCCATTTATTCGTAAATAAATTAAAAAGTTATTATTAAAAAAATCCTACTATAGTGTCGACGAATATTTAAGTGATAAATCTCTAAAACTTGAAAAATAGTCTTTTGTAATTTAAATTCTGATGTTAATGTTATGTCTATGTTTTTAGAATAAGTTGGATTGTTATAAGATACTTAAATGATAAGTCCTCTCCACATTTACATTTATTTATTATATCTTTTGCTGTGCCCAACAGGGTCCATGATTGTTACCTACCAAATAAATGTTTACCACCTAAGCCTACATTGTGGAATGCAATAAAGAATTGAGTAATTGAGTAATTGCGATTACCTCTGATCATGTTCCTGATACTAAAGCAGGTTTAAATGAAGATTTTAATGAATAATTTGATACTCTTTAATTTTAAGAGCTAGAGCAGACGCGCGCCTCTCTGGTATCGCGCCTCGTTTTGCGCCAACTTTTGTCTAATAATGTTACCATGGAATGCGATAGACTTATTTATTTGATCGAAACGGAATGCTATAAAACTAGCAGTTCTTTTAATTTTAGACCTGCCGAGGTATATGCTAACTGGTAAACCAATTTTAGTTTATTCTTTTTTATTTTGTGTAGCATCCTAATCCTAACTACTATTATAAATGCGAATGTGAGTTTGTTTGTTTGTTACGCTTTCACGCGTTAACTAGGTACTCGACCAATCAGCATACGATTTTGAATACACGTTGTCAGGGGTACAGAATAGTCAAAGTCAAAATCATTTATTAATTTAGGTCACAAAGTAACACTTATGAACGTCAAAATATATAGGTTAGTGAGTTTACTAAGTTACTGAAGCTACATTTAAGGTGCTAGGTTCAGGCAAAGGGTTGAGCCTATGAGAAGAAACCTGCAAGAAACCAAGGCCACTCTTTTAATTCGCCAATTAAATATAATTTTAACATTTTACAACTCATATCAAGAAGGTGTTGCAGCCATTATGTCATATATTACTGACTATATAAATCTACAGCTTATAATATTAATTTTAAATAATTAATTGCTGACATAGGACATAAGGTACCTGTCATCCAGAGAACAAGTACTGTTTCCGAGGGATAGAAATTAATTGACAAAATATAGATTAACGCGAGCAAAGCCGCGAGCATAATCTAGGATCATATTATACGTATTACACCATATAAAACAAGTTTGTAAACATACATAGTGTACATCCTTTAGAATTTCGCTTTACCTGAAAACCAACACCGGCCAACCAACACTAGCGATCTAGCAAAATATGCTGAACTGAACACCTTTAGCAACGACCGTGGGACACATAGCACTAATTATTTATTTAAATTAATTAATTTAATCTTAACTTAATAGGTCACTTGTTTTTTAATGGCCGTTATTTTTTTCATTGTGTCTCAGCAATAAATGTTTTCGTTCTTCCTTCTTTATCTTTTATCAAAAATAGAGGTTTCAAGACGTAAATAATTCGATCGTGTTGTGTCATATGTCAGTTTATTGAAATTAAACTTCTATATACGTATATAGTAGTTTAATTTCAATGAATAACATTCGCGTAAACAGAAGACAATATTACATATGTCAGTTTACTGCAAATTACAACTATAAATCTTTTCATTGAAAGAAAATATATTAGTTTTCTTTACTTGTGCAAATATAATAAAGGCAAACTGAAGATAAAGTCAAATACCAGTTATTATAAATTTATAAATGAAATTTGTAAATAAATGTAAACTCTTTTACATGTGAAAGTTTTTTATATTCATGGCGGCTAAGGCTTACAGTGATTTTATTTAAAGGATTCATATTAATATTGAGCAATGGTAAGATAAATTGCGGTGAACGACTATAACGTTGATTTGCGATTATCAGGCCTTGGTTCCTATCGCTACATATTGGTTTATTAACGCATTAATTTACTCCAAACACGAAAAGTCGGTTTTCTTGTCTGTTCTTTTTAAAAAGACAACTCCGACACGAGGAATAATTTTCTGTAACTTTATTAACATTCACACAACGGACACAATGAACATCCAGACTCGTAACAACCATTTGTGGACCACACAAACTATTGTCCCGTGTGGGATTTGAACCCACAATACTCGTTGATTTGCGATTGTAAGGTCTTGGTTCCCATTGCCACTTGTTACTTTATTAACGCATGAATTTGCTCCTAACACTATCAATCATTGTTTAGGGTAATTAATTAATAACAGTACTAATAGTTTAGTAACAAAATTACACGTTCATTATTATTTGTATTAGAAATAAAATTATCTTGTATAATTTTGGTTTACTAAAAGCATTCTTAGCAAGTGTATAATACTAATCCATACGTTATCACATTCGTCGAGCCGTGGAAAACCGCGATGTGGTCTTGTTATATAAAGTACATATATCTTTGAAATATATATATTACATACATAATTAAATTGTGTGAGTTAAAATTGCCGATATGTTTGGTGATGGAAACGTGCCATTCATTAGTTTGTATTTATACTAATATTATAAAGAGCAGATATATGTAATTGTATTAAAAAGGTTTGCCATTGGCGAGTCTCTTTATTCAAAAGTAGCATTGACTGAATAAAATTTCGCTACTAACCATGGTAGCAGAGCGGTAATCATAATCGTAGGTGGAAACGCGGCGGAGAGCTAAAGAAAATGTGTACGAAAATTACGGGGCTCACACACATTATTTCCCTTTCTTTTCCCAAGTGACTCCTGTTATTCACCCAGTGTTACTACTTTTACGCCGACAGTTTCATGTACGTCATTCCCATCTTCACGGAATAATTAGCTGCGGCTTTAGATGGCTGCGGCCTGATTGTATTTAACATATTAATCCTCTCTAAGTATGAAACATGTTGTGGAATAACTTAATACTTGTTGCCGTTATTAACACCAAATAATAGCCTTATAAAATGATATAAAAAAGCAATTGAGGTAACAGCCAATTATGCTAGAATTGCGACATGTACGAGAATTAATTTACAGGAGAAAATTACAAGAGATATTAATTACCTTTTGCAGCTTTTGATTGAAGAGCTAAAATAATTATGTCAAACCATATTTTTTATTATGGATTATTTTTAGTACATGTATTGTTTTATAATATAACATAATAACAATAAAAGTAATTTGTCAGAGCTTAGTATTACTTGGAACTCGACCGCGACCGATTTTATTTAGAAAGCCATCTATAAAAATAGGCCACCGAAAATTCTAATTTATTAGCATTTGAAAATTGATCTTTCACATTAATTAAATATGTTATAAAATACCTGTGAAGTAGATATGTAACATAAATATTTAAAAATATAGTTATATTTTATTAACATTATTAAAATTAAAAAATATTAACAAAATTAAAAAAGATATGCTAAGTGTTTGGTCATAGCGCTTTTATTCACCGCTACGAAGTGTTTTAAAATGGGTTCACCGAGTCTTGAATATTAACTAGACGTTTTGATTTGTGGTATCAGAATTTAGGCAGAAGGGATTTGTTATATAAGGCCCCTCATTTGTTCAGCGCCATGATAGGAAGTGTCAGTTGGGATTCTGTAGATTAACTTTCATTTTTATAACGAGTAAAAGATATTCGCGAAGGATTCACTTTTACTTTGGTAATTTTTTCGTAAATTTAAAGAATGTTTTATTGGTATTACTTTTGACTTATTTATTATAATTGCTTCAGTGGCGCTAGGTATGGACGCGTTATGTGGGTGGAATATACATTTCCTACTTTATGTGTCTGTCCACATAGAAGTAGTAATAAGGGTTTAAGACTATAAATATGCGATTTACGTTTTAGTACTAGAAGATCTTGAAGATGGATAATAACCGTAAATACATAATGTGCGACGATTTGTTTTCCTGGCATACTCAAGGTAAATGCAATAATCGTTCAAACCGATCAGGTAAGTAAACTGTGATCTTCAAAGCCAAGGAGATTAAAATTATTCCACTTAAGTTGATTTATAATAGATTTAGACGGGTCCATGGGTCCAAACAACGTTGTGTACTGAAGACCTTCATAATACAGATTTCAATGGAAATATATCAATTTTCTTTTGGTTAAATTAATATTGTATGTATTGGTTAGACCTGTAACGATTTGACAATAGTTTCCGTTTACCTTGCGTTATAATTTAATTATGTCAACATCACCTAAATTATATTTAACTTAATATTATTTTTTTAAAGCACGTATTAACACCTTGGTTTCCCTTTAAAATATATTCAAGAAAATGTGTAGGCAAATTGCTTACTGATAAGAAGATGAATGACTATGATACTTTTTGCTCACGATTCCATTCTCAAAACATTTAGCTCAAGATAATTATGTAGTCTTTCAGCCCTCATATTGTATATACTTCTTTGTTGAAGGTACTTACTTCGTATCAAGTAAAGCTTGAAGTTTCCTTCGCTCCTCTATGGTATAATGATAACGCTTGATCAAACGACGCTATCCCCTACAGGATTGCTATTGAAGCTTATTGAGTTTAGTCGCATCAGCTCACTGACTTAGATCGACACGCCGTGATGTGGCTAACACGCGCAATCGAGGAATTTGTGCAGGTTATGCACGTAATTAACCTGTATGATTAACTCGCATATGTAGCTAAAGTGTGTAGCTTGCACATGTAGCCTGCAGAAGCATTTTTTTTGATAGTAATGTTATCCTGGATTGATTCCTATATCGCGGGAATTTATGCGAACTTTTAAACAAGGACAAGAAGATACCCAGACTCGGAACAGCTATTTGTTGAACACACAATTTGGTTTCGAACCCATAATACTCGGTGGAGTGGCACCGGCGAGGCGACCACTACGCCATTTGTGCAGAAAATCTTGGGTCATGTACGAGGTCCTAGGAATAGGTGTATTTAGTTTTCGACTCCCAGAGTTGCGAGTGGTGAGCGGCTTTATTGCTCCGGCACCTATCTGGAGAATAGGTAGTGCCACTTGGGCACGAGGCAAGCTCGTTTACGAAAACTGGATCTCTGGAATTAGGTTGGAGAAATCGAGATTTGGGGACAAGACCTGTCTATAACTGATCCTGGAAGGTGCTCTCGGGCAGTGGAAGATACAGCGGCGCCCACTATTATAACCGGACGGTTGGTGTAGGGGAACGCTATATCATAAACTGGACTAGTCGCAGAGACAGGGGATGATTCGATTTCATGTTATGTCATTTAGGTTGATAGTAAAATTTATATGCTAACCAATCATCAATTAATATGAAATCATACACATACAATCACAGAACGTGAACTTTGCGCGCCGCATATTTCTACTCGAGCGAACGTGATTTAATTTTATGCTTTGTGTATCTAATCAATTCACGTAGTTATCATACAAGTCAGTTTAGTTTAGACGACAAAGTTTAGATTGTTCTTTTAAACTGCAGTTTCGAACAATGGATCTAGTAATCAGGCTTAATGGATTCATATTAAAGTGCCAGGCCTTAACCGCAATGGGCTGACAACTGACTGATGGATTCATCACTGTCGACCTCAAACCGCTAAAGCTAATAATAATTAATCTGTATTTCGAACCCAGTTTATTATAGTACTAGATAGGGATCCAAATATGTTTTACTTGATTCATGTTGATATTGAAATTGCCTGACAGGTAAATATGTATGCAATAATTAATTATCGCTTGCTTTAACGGTGAATGAAACCATTTCGAGGAAACCTGCATACTGAGAGTTCTTCAAAATGTTTTTGAAGATGTGTGAAGTCTGCCAATCCGCACTGGGCCGTGCCCAGCAATGGGGCAGTTTATAAACAGGGCCGATATCATATAAACTACCTATATACTACTGCTTGCCTCACCCGGTTTTCACAATCGGTAATTACTTATAAAGTCACGCTTATCACCCATTTGTAAAAAAAAATAATATAACCTTTAACAACATAACTATCCTTATGACCTGTAACCATTCAAAGAAATTGGACTTGTTTGGGGTATATTTATGATTCCTTTTTTCCTTTATACGCTGTCAATAATGTAATTTATAGTAGGATTATATAGGAATTGAAGTTACTATTGGAATGGCGGCCGAAAGCCCTGAAGTTTACGAGGCCGCCCCATAATAAATTTATGTTAGGCAATTTCACTCACTGAGAAAAGTATGCACATATTTTTTGAAGACCCTTGGTCGTTTTATATAAACTTATTGGTTTCTACCACGTCATGTCATTTTGTATCTTTTGAAATAGCCTGATTATAATGCAGTTAACCGACTAAATAAAATTTAATACTATCGCCAGTCTGTAACAGTATTAATAAAGAATGAAAATAATAATAATAAGATTAGTTCACGACTGCTGTGCTCTAGGTTTTGGATTCGATTACCAGGTGGACAACTTTTTGTGGGGTTCTTTTGTCAAGAAATTGTCATTAGCAGCGTGAAGTGGCACTGTGTCCGGCAGACGGGTCTCATCCCTATCCAGCCTAACGTGTGTGGGTGTTATACAGCTCTTGCCCATGGGCGATATGGATATGAACCTTAGACTACTTTAAAATTAAATAAAATATCTTTTAAACCTAAGCAACCTAACTGGTTGCATGCCCTACAAAAAAATAAAGGCAAATGAGATTTGGTGGTTATACTTTTAAGAATGGTGATTGTATACTCGATAAAAAGAAAAGCATATCGCTATTCACTACAGTCAGTCGCGATGTGAAAATTGTACATTTAGCAACGTAGTCGATACTGTATCGCGGTTTTGTAAGTCTCGCCATTGCATTGTGAGCTCAGTCGCTGTATCGTGTCGCTGAAAAGCAATAATAGTATAAGTGCCGCTATTAATATTTATATGTCGTTTAGTCACTGCAACCAGCTTAGAAAATCTACTAAATGGTCTAGCGATAAAGCTAAAAGTAGAAACAGACGAATACCGTTTTTTGAATTGCAGAATTACGTTTCCGTGAAACGCTAAATGTTAAGTGTTGGGAAGGTCCACTCAATTACTAACAGCCAATGAAATCACTTCATTTGAATCCAATTTTGACACGTCGTTGATTAGCCTTTCAGAAATGGGGTGTAAATCAATTCCTCAAAATCAAAATGCGCGAGTAATCATCGAGTTAAAGAAAATAAATTTATTTGATTTATTATATTCCTTTGTCTAACATATTGCCTTTGTTTATTTTATTTATTCTTTTTTATTGTATGTGTGTGAACAAAATCAATGGTTTTGAATAGTTTAAATATATGTATATGTAGAGATAGTCATCATTCAGACATTTATCGCTTCAAGTGCTATGTAATTTATATTAAAAAACGTTAAAAGTTTGTATACCGAACAAATTCCCGCTTACCTTTCTCGAAAATTGTAAAAGCTGACAAAGTGAATCGAATTTCTATGGGCATAAACGATAGGCTCGCAGGCGCGACATTAATCATGAATTGTAGCCGTCTTTAGATAGCATGTCTTTGTGTTATGTAAGTATTATGTTGATGGCGTCATGTGTGAGAGAACAAAGAGTTAAATATTCGCTTTCAATTGTAATAAATAGCGTCGTTATTCAGATTTGGTTGACCGGAGTCTACTAAATTACTAAAGAGATTGCTTTAAGAAACTAGTAAAACATTCGAGAATAATACTTTGTTATTTTATGAAAGGTCTACCGCAATATGACTACGTTACGTGCAGCGGTGCTGTAGGTTATTGCGTGGCCATCATCGTTTAGAGCGATTTTGGTTAGAATACATATAAGTGTCTTTTCACGAATTTCGATTATATATACATTATATATGAAAATACGCCGATAAAGGCTTTAACGCGACGGCGTCCAAACTAAGTTTTCGTACTTTATGCGCAGATTGTCATTATTTGATGATTTATATATTAGTTCTTAAGTGTAGGACACAGAAAGTACAGACTGTTTAAAGCTAGGATTCTAACTGGAGTGGTCCGCCTGGGTAGGTACATATCTCCCCAGCCGGGTTGCTACCGTGGTATAAAAAGAAGCCCGGAAACCCAATTACTAAACTGGGTTTCCAGGCTTCTTGAAGATGCTGCGCTATCAGCAGTGAACACTGGATAGTCTTCATTTATTGTTCAGGTAGTATAGCGACCCTATTTTATGAAAGGTCGTCAATACTGATTGATGTAAATTGTACCTTTATATTATCATGAGTATAAAAAATAAATATGCGAGTATGCTATCAATCGCAAACTCTACGTTCGTCGTTGTGAGGCAAATAGGAACGAGATTGGTCTCTTGTAACAGAACAGCTGAAGATCTTTACTTTCAAATGGGTATATCAGGTTTAATATACATATAAATAGTTATCTGGCTCCCGTTTGATATCTTAATTCTAAGAATCAAATTGTGCGGCTAACCAAAGTAATTATTAGATTCGTTTTAATAATATTTTACACGATTATTGTTTGATACGTAATGTCCCGCTTTGATCAATTTATAATTAATATTACGAGTAGTGTCAGAATAGAGAATTGTAATCCAAATTCGTTAACAAGTATTTATAAGCATAATGTTCTGTAAATTCAACTCGATTTTTACTAAAGCTCCAAATTGTAAGATGGTACTCATACAGAATGCATAGTGGGAATGTTTCGAAGCAATTTCTATCAAAACTTGTGATTCGATTGGCATTACACTTAAGCCAGTGATCCCGGGCTTTTGGTATTTCTAATATTAAGCAGAATGCTACAGACTAAAATTTTATATTTAAATTATAAATAATAATATAAATATAAATAAATTTAATAGTTTAAATAATTTTATTAGTTTATAAATTAGTAAAATTCAATAGTAGTAGTAGTGTAATCGTTTCAAAATTATGTAATATAGTGATTAATAAACAACGCGATAAAATCCGTGTATAGTAGTTTAATTCCAATGAATAAAATTCACGTAAACAGAAGACAATATTACATACCATTTAACTATAAAAGGACGATGAAGCAGTAACATGTTACTACAGTGTACAAACATTGCAATAAGGTGTACGTTATTGCTTATAAAAGCACAGAGTTTGGCACTGTGCCTGGAATACGGCAATAGCCTCGCTTTTTGCTATGTGATACGTAAACATAACGGCCGATATGTGAGTATGTCACACCTTTGTATTATTCGTCGTGTATTTCTTGAATATTAGGTGTATTTAAAGATATAAAAGAAATTTGTTATTAAAAGAAAATGTTAACGTCCGCGGCTTCCTCCGCGTGAATACTACGAAAATGTATACTGGGATAGATAAGATATCATATATGTTAAAAGGTTTTATTTAGTTATTTCCAAAGATAATACAAAATAGAGTGTTACAATAACCCCAAACTAGGCAAGCCTGTAACTTGGGGGGCAATATAGAAGGTAAAAAAATATTATTCTAAATGTTTTTGAGGGTGTGGGTGTGCGTTTGTTTGTGTGCGTTTGTGTGTGTGTTAACAATATAGGTGTGTTCAGCACTAATTTTAAAACTTTAATTGGCATCGTCATATTATAAGTTTATTATTCAGGAAATTAGTCTATTGCTGTGAAAGTTTCATCCAAACGGCTTTTGTTTGATTGAGTAACAAGCAATAAAACTTTAAAACATTTGCACAAACTTTCAGATTCATTTTTTATCGATTTTGTATTTTCCATACATATTAAAATTCTCGTATTCTCTAAACGTTCGCTGTCTTTTACTTAAAATGCTATTTTTGTCTAGACTGTTTTTAAGCAATGTCTGGATGCCATGCCATGAAGAACCATGTTATTCAACGTAGTCTATAAATGCTTGTGCGAAAAAGTTGCTATGCTATCAGCGCAAAAGGGGAACCAGAAGACCAGGGGTCTTTAACGGCAGAGCGCCTGCTTTCTACCCTATAAATCGTCAGACTTCAGGAAAAGCTTATTTATCTTTGGTCTATAGGGTACTATGACAGGGTTTCAGCTAGCTTTGGGTTCAGTAATACTCTGTTGCCTCAAAATTATACACTATGTTGTTGTCTAATCCTAACTAATATTATAAATATGAAAGTGAGTGTGTTTGTTTGTTTCTTACGCTTTCCCGCATTAACTACTTGTATATCATGAAACGCGCTACACGTTTTCAGGGGTACGGAAAAGGACCTTTTATCCAGAAAAGTATCGTTCCCAGGGGATAGAAATCTACCGTTGAAATTTACATTAACGAGAGAGGCTGTAGGCAAAATCTAGTATATTATGAGATAAATGTTACCACTATATGCGTATATGAAATGAATAAGTAAGGCATTACAATATATCATTTATAGGCGTACACATTCATTTTTTTCTTACATTTATCTTGAAGTACACACTGCCTTAGTTAAGTTCAATTTGATATCATTAAAATTAATAATAAATAAGAGTTACTTACATTGATGAGGTAAAAGGCTAATGTTTCTTAAAAGCCATTTAACTTAAGTTATGAATAAGTAAGTGTTACACCGATGAAGTAATAAGATTGGTATAGTTTGTTTTGTTAAATTTATAATAATGAAGTGGATAGTGTATTTAGACCAGAATCAGTTTAATAAAAGCAAGAATGAAAGCACATAAGATCTCAAGTTCGCTTCCAGTGTTAGGCAAACTAGGCTTTGTTTCTAGGATAAATCATCGTCAAATGGTGTTCGATAGAATTTGAGTGTCGCCTGTTGCGTGGGATTTACTCAAACCCGACCAAATTGTCACCTTGTGTTTTGAAGAGACAAAAGCAGAATATTTTGAACCTATATTTATTGTTTTGAATTATTAATGCCATCATTTAAGACAAAAACAAAGTGTTTATTTTATAAATTTAAATACAATGCGTGGGAAACTTATCATATTATACTAAAAGTTGCGTCGCATTTTGCCATTCCTCCTTGCAATAAACCGGTAATCGTTAAATCAACATTTTTCCTTACAAAATCACTTGATGTTTTTATTTGTATATATTTACAACTAGTCGAAGTATCGAGTGCGAAGTTCAAGTGATACCTAATAGTTAATACAGCGACATTTATGTAAATCTACATGTTTTTTGTTTTGTGCTGTTATGTCTCAACATACAGATCTCTTTAAAATGTTTGTGTATGCTTACTTACTGGCAGTATCCTGCATGTGATGTTAACCGGTTGTGCAGTATCACAAGTGTTTAAAATAATATCTGTACCAATTATTAGTACAAATTTACGATATCAGTCATATTTCATACGAAAGCTTTTTCTTAGCTATTTCTTTTTCTTAACTGTGATGTTTGCATTTAGTCATATTTAATTAAATCGTACAATTATTGATGGAGGCAGAAGTCTATGCTGGTGGTTTACAATAGACATGATTTGAATACTAGTTGGGATCTTGAGTCATCAATGCCGCATTGTTTCTCCGCCGCTGTACTGGTGGAGGTACTACTCCTTCTTCCCCTCTCGTAATAAGGTTGCTAGGATACTGTATGGAATTCGCCCCTTATGTTGGCATGGAGTACGTTAGTACATCCCAGTTATTCTGTTTATTGCAGTCACCAAGCGGATTTGATTTCCGTTGAAAGGCACAATAGCCATGCCAGTTTCCTGTTTGATTCTGTTTATGGCAGGCAGCGGGCTTCATTATATTTCGAAAGTAATGTCAAGGAGACGCAGCTATGTTCATAAGCAATTGCTGTTTATAATAAAATGGGCGACTTACCTGCCAATATATAAAAATCAAGTATGTGATTAAATGGGCGTAATTCACTATATCAAATAAATGAGTCAAAAATTATTAAAGCAGGTATTACGACAAAAAGTTTTATAAATCTCTATGCAAAAGCAAATTTTCTAAAACCAAGATTAAAAATATATATAGTATAATAATGTGGGTAAAATTGATTTGTAGAAAACTTGTTTTCTTTATATCACCTAGTGTAATATAAAGAAAATATCTTATACCCGGTCGAGGCATCGGTCGCGTTGTAAGTCATCGGACCATAAAAACCTTTGGTATATCATATATTATATACGTTTATATTAGAAAAAGTGTTTATATAATCGGTTTACTAGTACCAGAGATAACTCATGCCTGTATTATAAAAGTAAGAAACAAATTTGATCATTGCATAATAGTAACACAGACATTTATAATGTATTCTAAGCTGACGATTATGCGTTAGGTACGTGCCTTATAATCGGTATACGTATACTATTTATTATACGCTGTAAATTCAAATGAAACATTGGAAATAATAATATTATTCTCAATTATTCGTCTGCATATAAGTGTATTATATTTGTTTAGTTTACTTTGAGTACTTCAATTAAATTTAATTTTGATAACAAATTCAATTTACCGTCTTAAATTATTACTTCAAGGAAATTTATACAAAAGGAAAATAACTAATATTATCCAAATTTGATTTCAGTATTTGAATAAATTTCACACAATAAATGTAACTAATAAATAAAGTGCAAAATATAACTAATACCTAGAGAGAATTTTGTGATTATTACGTACATTGCAAATAAAGACAAATAATATATGAAATAATATGTCTACATTAATATTTTAAGCTATTATTTACCATATCATAACACAAAGTTTACGTATATAAATTCCCGTACGACGAATCCACGTAATAATTAATGATGATGAGATAAACATTTTACCGTTAAATTGGCACATATCCAGACTTTATAAGTGTTGTGTGCTATTGTTAAGATTTTCCTGCCAGAAAATTTGCAGTGACTTTATCCACATGGGAGTCAGATCCGATACACGATCGATAGGCAATCACACGGCACACCACCCTTATAGTGGCACTGTATTTATTTTCATTACACAGCTCCTTCTAGTAAAACCATAAAACTGGAACTAGAGTTTATCCTCATATAAATTCTATTATTTTACTTCACTGTTAGAAATTTGTTCGTCAGCTAGTTATGTAGAACAAAGTAATGGGTGGAATATTATTTCTATATGATTTATTACTGCGCTGCCGAAATACCCGCTTAATTTTATAACTATTTCAGAATTAACTAAAACTTTACTAAACATCCTATTTTCAGGACCCGAGTAGATAGGGTTTCTGAGAAGAACTACGGGTCTCCCCCTTAGGACCAGGGTACCGCGGGGTCAGGAACCCCACTGCGCCTCGAAAGGTGTATTCTATCGACACCTGATTAGAGTGCGCGGTGCCTGACATTGAGGTTGGACTCGCAGGGGCTATGTGGTTAGCCGCTGAGGACGACATGTTTGTTGCTCGGCAAGCACGTGGCTTTCGAGCGTCGGACTCATGCGCGGCTAGTGCGAACCCGTCTGTCGCGCGAGGCACGGAGTTGTCTTTAGCGAAGTGGCAGCGTGGTTTCGCTGCCACAACTCATCTCGGGTGCTTGGCTGCTTAGCAAGTAAGATTAATAGCTAGAGTGACTCGGGCCGCACCCGGCTTGTAGGCCTATTTGGGAAGGCGTATGGATGTTACGTCGGGATGTGAGCGCGCTTTATACAGGTCCGGTACCATACTGGAGATATGGGAGGCGGCTTCTCCGTCGGCTTTAGCGAGGTTTTCGTTAGCAACTCCCAGAGTTGCGAGTGGTGAGTGGCTTTATTGCTCCGGTACCAATCTGGATAATAGGTAGTGTCACTTAGGCACGAGCTCTTACAAGAACCGGATCTCTGGAGTTAGGATAGAGAAATCAAGATTTGAGGACAAGACCTGTCTATAACTGGTCCCGGTCTACTATTATAACCGGGTGGTTGGTGTAGAAGAACGCTATATCATAAACTGGACTAGTCCTAGAGAGAAGGGATATGCTTAGTATTAGTTATGTAATTAAATATTTATATTAACTTTCACAGGTAGTTCGTAAGATATATGATTTGCTGTTAAATTAGTTTATTTTGCTGAGAAGCATTTAAGTAGGTGAGACAGCTGCGAAGTCTATCAATGTTGCGATGGTCCAGTTCAGTTTACAGGTCGTTAACAAAAAGTCCTATTTCACGGCAAGGAGTCCTCAGACCAGTCGTGGTACTAGCATATGCACACATACGTGTAAATTTGAAAGCTCGGCTTAAATACTCGATGCTATTGATATTATATCTTTGGTAATTATAATTTAATCAAGTATAAGCATCACCATAGAGTACTTACGTGACCTTTCGTGACCTGGGTTCAGGTCACATAAGCACTAGTCTTACTACTTATTTCTTAAGTATCACTTTATACACTTTCTACATACTCTTAATGTCTGGACATAATATAATAATAATGATTTATTTTCTCTTCCACAAAGGTAACTTAAAACTATCATTAAAATATATTTTCGAAGTGGAATAGCATATAATATATCAGTAACTAAATGTAGACTATGGAGTGTGCGTGAGTGAGCGAAAGTGTATGTTGTGTGTGTGTGTGTGTGTGTGTGTGTGTGTGTTAGTGTGCATATGTGCGTGTGAACGTGTGCGTGCGAGAGCATGTGAGTGTGTATGTGCGGGTGATGAGATATGCCAGATTTTATTTGGGGGCGATTAGGAGGTTTTCCGTATACTCGTAATTATTATGTTTTAAAAGATACGAGGTTAGGACTTGCTTACATTTCACTTTTGTCAGAGGATAGATGTTTGCAATAGCATTCATTTTATTGTATAAATAATTGCTAAGAAAAGAATAGCTCCGATGCGAAAGACTAGTTTTGAAACATTTTGATGAACATACTTTAGTTTTATTGCGTTTATGGGAGATATAAGTTATATAAGTTTGGGTTGTAGTGTATGTGGGAATGTTGGCGCAAGATAGTGTGGATCACAAATATTTGCCAAACTGTAAGCACCTCGTACTTTGTATAAAGTTCAGAAATAAAGAAATCGGATGAAAGAAAGGAAGGCAATTTGCTACCGTAAGGACCGCTCTTTGAGCGCGTTCTAATTTTGTCATATGGATTTTAGAGGCTCCACCCCATGTTGTTATACAATATGTTAGTAACGACTGACACAAGGAAAGGTACACAGTCCTGAGAATTGTCGTATCAGCAACGTGTCGGAGGTTTTTAAATATATAAATAAGCTTACTTATAATTATGTTTAGTCAGCAGATCGATGTGTATGCTAAAGGACAAGTGTTTGTCAATAATTACACCAATATACTTGACTGACTCAGCGCTTTCAATTTTAGGGCATGTGCAAGTAATATAATATGAGTCATTGATGCATGAATGGCCTGTAATGTTTAGAGATGAGTCGAGTTTGAGGTGTGTATGTGACAGGTAGAATGTGAAGTATTTGTTTTTTTGTTTTGTATTTAATGTGAGTAAGTTGTCGTTGAGCCAAGTTTTCACCTGTGTGAAACCAATTTGCGCAAAGTGAAATACCTCCTCCCAAGTATCACCATAGAAAAGAAGTGCTTTATCATCCGCAAATGTGATAATGTTACCATTTGAAAGCTTTAGCTGACAAAGGTCATCAATAAAAATTAAAAAGAGGGTAGGCCCCAAAATACTTCCTTGAGGAATACCAATATTAACGCCACATTCATCACTTATCCACTCCTCGCCTTGGACACATTTAACTCGGTTTTTTAGGCAGCTACGGAATAGTTCCAGTTGAGTACCACGAATTCCAAGTCTTTTGAGTTTTTCAAGAAGTGTGGCGCAGAGACCATGTCAAAAGCCTTCGCCAAGTCTAGAAATATCGTAAAAACTTTTTTCTTATCGTCAAGCTTGGTAACTATAGTATCCGCCAGTTGATGAACTGCATCATTAGTCGATCTGCCATTACGAATACCGTATTGACTATCTGACAAAAGCTTTTCTGACTCAAGCAATTTAGATAATTGTTTATTAATAAGCTTTTCGATGGTCTTTGATAGAGTTGGCAGAATTATTAACACAGTCTCTACTACCACTCTTATAGATTTGGTGAACAAGTGACTTTTTCAATTCCGTGGGAAATATTCCCGTGGACAGGCAAATATTACATATATGCATAATGGGCTCCACTAACAAATATGCATATCTTTTCAATATGCTACCAGGAATATTACGAATCCCTAATGCGCAATCAGTTTTGAGGGAGGATATGATAGCTGCTAGGTCTTGGATGTCAGTGGGAAGTATGACAAATGCAAAGTGGCTAGACTGCAGTCAAGGTGAGTTAGAGGCGGTGGGGTTAGCACTTATGATAGACTTAACCAATGACAAACCTATGTTCACAAAAAACTGATTAATCCTATTAACAGACTTAATTGGATTATTTCTATCAATTAGATCTATGAATGGAGTTTTCTGACTGTTGGTGCTTGTTATTGATTTGATTTTGTTCCATATCTTATTTTTGTTGCTTCCACATTTAGCGAGATCAACCTTGTCATATTCTTGTTTAACTTTGTTTTAAATACTATTTCAAAAGTTACGGTACCGTGTATAGATGATTTTATTGTTGAGAGTTGGATGATATATATTTAAGATGTAGATTGTCCCGGTCGCGCATGCATCGCAGTAATCCTGGTATAATCCACGGTTTAATTATACGCTTACGTCTTGGGATAGTAATGTTTATAGAACAGTTACAGTTAAATTGGAACAATATACATTAAACATCATTTACTGTTCAAAATCCTGTTATGCCTAGCTAGCCGTATGACACGCCATTACTTCTGAGATAAAGTGAAACTATCGAGCCGAGTTTTCATAGTAGATGGTTATCTACTATGAAAACTCAGTTCTAATATTGAAATCTTATTGGATGAAATTGTATAGATAGGGGTAGCAGTACAGATCGCAATTATTCAAATTACAAATCGATATACATATCTCAGAAATTGCGTCTGGTTAACTAGCCTAATCGAAATGAATCGATGGTACAGTGGATTAACTAATTCAGTACCATTTCTGTGCACTTTGATTCATAGATGGTTACTTAAAGCGGATTCCTTTTGCCTGAGAAAATTCACACACGAAGAATGACCATAAGCGGAAATTTTATTTATCAAAACAGACGTAAGGCTTTAGAACTAAAAAATATAGATAAGATGCTTTTTATTCGGGCAAGTCTTCGCTAATGAGCAAACATTTTTGTATCTCACTTTATAAACATTGACTACGTTGTTTATTCTGATTCGGCCAATCTGATAACCAAATCTAAACGTTTCATAATATACGTTCTTTAGTTAAACGAAGAAGAACAAGTGATTTTGTCGTATAAGATATTTTTGTGACGTCATTTTTCTCACGCATCATTATTGCGCTCATGGGTGATTGCTAATGCTGCTCTTTCTTAAAATATCACTTTAAGCTCAATCTTGGTAGAATCAGACGGAGCGTTACAGTCAGAAATTTAACAGATAATACATTAGGTATATAATATAGTATATAAAATCTTGTATTCAAGGTTACGTCAGTTAATCAACAGTATCATTGAATTTAGAACGAAATTAAAGTAAGTACCTACATCAAAAATACAAGTATAATTTACCTATTGCTTATTTTAATGACAAAAGAACATAAATCATCGCGATGAAATTGTGATGAATTGTGTCTGAGAGTTTTCCATAATATATTCGAAGATATGTGGAGATTCTCAACCCGTTCTGAACTAGAGTGATGGACCACGATCAATCACTCAGCCAGCAGTGGATCAGTTTATAAATATGGCTGAAAATGGATGAAATGTAATTTGATATATTATTAACATAATATATAATGTGTCTGTATCATTTCACTCTTAATTAGAACTTGTATACATTTTTGACTACTTAAACGAGAAAATAAGGTCATTAACCTGTGGCAACTCCGCAGAGACGAAGAAGTTACGCCTACATTTAACAGATGGCGATATAAATGCGCTTAACATGACATCATACTATTCTGCATCGCACAAGTGAAGTTTACACAGCGACTAAATATATATACAAGCTCCCGATATCATCCATCGGGCCGCGGCCCGCCAGGCACGATCAACCAGCCTGGTCGGTCGATCCTCCCTTTATGTTGGAGGGACATCACACCCTGTTCCTCCATAAACCCATGTCTTTACAAACTGATTTCGTGTATTGTGGTTAAATGTTTTGTAAATTCTAAGACTATGTTATTAATGTATGCTATTTATGTACAATTTCTTGAAAGATACACGTGTTTTTAGTTCAATTACTCGTTATGAATGTGACCTTCACAATCACTACACAAAAAACAAAATAGGTATAAAACAAATGATTGAAATAAACTGGTGTTACTTTTAATCGGCATTCGTTAAAATTTAATTTGCTTTGCGAGACATTGTACTCCTTAAATGTTTACAAATTATGTGTAATGTTTATGGGTTTGAATCATCACATTACTATATTGTTATGTTTTGTATTATCCACTTTAACTACAAACATTATGCAGCGCCGCATTGAAACTGCCAATATGATGTTGTAGTTTTGAACCCAGCACAGATGTGCTGTCCTGTTTAAATGATTTGATACTACCATACTACCAACTTGTTACCATGTTACAGTAGTGGTAACCGTTCAATAATTTTATACTTACAGAAGAATATTGAAAATTTAGTGCTTATTCAGAAATGAATTAAGTAGAGAGATTTCGCTAATCAAGACAATAATTCGAGTGATTCTTAATGTTAAGTACTCTGGGGAAAAGAGTTTTATAATACTTTATACTTTAAAAGAAAATATAAGAACGAATAAAATACAGTTTTAGCTCTTACACAAAATATTCCGTGACAGTGATGTCTGTATAACTCTTATCATGGTTAATATTGATCCGTAACTTAGCTTTAATTTATTCTTGGGAATTTATATGTGGATCAAAACACGAACAAAATATTGTTGCCTAATAAAAAGTATTGGAATAGCTGTTGTAATATGTATGTAGGCCTACAAGCTGTGATCTATGGGTTGATTAGGTTAGGTGAGATATTTTGACAGTTTCGTGTGAACTAAATCGTTAATTCATTATTTTCTTCTATGGTTCTTTGAGATTGCGTAACCATCCAAACGGCTGCATAACTATCCAAACGGCTACATAACTAACGACCCCGTGAGGCGCTGTTTTCTGTCAAAGAACACTTGGTAGTAACTCATAGTCTGTTACTGTGATGGATTGTATCTGAATCGTCATAATAATATTGATTTTATGAGGATCTAACTTTAAGTGCCTAATAAAATTCGCAAAGCTTTTGTTTGTTTGTATACCTACTACGTACGTATCTATTCATAATTTTTTCATTCATTCACATACCTATGATATGAAGCTTTATTTTAGAAAACATATGATACATTCAGTGGTAATGGCATTAGATAGAAGATTCAAATACCTCTATTTTATCTGAAACATACACAGCCATGAAGCAGACAAACTTTAATAGGGATTTATAATATTACTGTCAGCTTCTAATTGCTCCTTAAGTAAAAGTTTGCTAAAGTTTATAAGCCGACTAAAAGGCTGAACTTCGTAACGAGGCAGGAAATTAGACCAGAAATTATACCTGCAGTTTTTGCTCCTATAAAGTAAATAAGATGCTTTATTAATTGTTTAGCCGACACAGCTGAACAACTACAAACTATTTAATCATTTCAAAAGCAGCAGTCAGCAGTAAGTGTACTTTTAAATTTTGTGCAAATAATAAAATGTTTTCACAGATAGAAATATAAGTTGACCAGTTATTTAAACTATGATTCTTAATATCACTGTCATAATTCAAGAGTTTTAGAGTTAATATTCAAGAAAATGAAAAAGGCATATAAACTAGATAAATAGAAGGCACATTCAGAAATTACACAACTACAAAGACGACGAATAGAACTGGCAAACTACTTAATCATTAGTCAGTTAAGTGCAAGAGCACTCGCGTAAATAATAAATTGAGAAGACTATGACGAATTGCCTTTAATGTTAATTTTAATTATTTTGACGCGATATCTTTAGAAGCTTTATAATTAAAAGTAATGAACTGAAAAGAGAAAAACAAGTATCACAATTTCTATATGAAATTCGACTGACTAATGCATTGTTTTGTAAGCTTACTTTATCAAATAATAAAATAACCACATATGTATATTCAAATTAGTTAAACTAAATACTTTAGGGTGCTGCAGGCGGAGACAAACAATACTTTGTTACCTACAGGCAAAGAAAGATCTACCAAAACTACGTTTGTCACCGCATGCGGCACCATAAAGTATTTAGATTAACTAATTTGAATATACATATTTATGTAGTTATTTTATTATTTTATAAAGTAAGCTTTTCAGTTCATTACAGTCGGGTTTTTTGTTTTTATAATAATAATTTTATTTCAGACTTTAGTTTTACTAACCGAGTTTTATTTTAATATATAACTTAGTACAGGCAACGTAATTCCTGAGTTCCTGACTTGAATAGATTCTTGCTAGAAAATGATACTTCGGGCGTCTCGATATATAATTGGTACGCTTTTTGACAATTTGTGTTAAAACAGTAATATAAACGTGATATGATATATATATATATTTGAAAGGTTCTTTTCACGATCTTTCATTTGATACCCTTATTGCTAAGGTAAGACAAAAAAACAAACTTCCTCCCCCTTTTTCTTCACTTGCGGGCGCCATTTTGTATTTGTATAAAATGTATAAAGCCTATGTCACTACCACAGTTCTGATGAATTCAACAACATCTCATATGTCAAAAACCGTCCAGCCGTTTGGGCTGTAGGGCGTGCCAAAGAAATGGACATACGTATATACATACATACATACGCTCGAAAAACTTACCCATACCACACATATTTTTTATATCATAAACAAATATGCAAAAAGGATTTTATAAATTTAACTAATATAAAACATATGTATATCTTTATTTAAATAATTTCTATATTATGTTGTTTTAAATCTTTGTCTGGCATTATATTAAATAGAGAGATAAAATGGACTTCTTCTTTCTGTACGGTGTCGAATACTTTAAATACGTCGTGTCGTAATCACGCTTCAAAAGTATTTATAATACTGATTTAAATCTATGTATAAGTAACATATAAAGTTAAATCAGCTTTTCTCATAATTGTTTCCTCTTAGGAGTGTCGTACGTTATTTGTGCAGTTCAACAAGGTTACATTGTATATTTATATGATTGATAGCCATCAAGCATTGTGACGTATATATTATCATGATAATTATGGAGAACAATAAGACGTTTTATTTTTATTTTGCCGTTTTTGTACCTTATATATGTATAAAGGAAAAATAAAGAGAAAATAATAATGTATATTAAATTCAAAGCTACTAAATTGTACATACCGCTTCAATATACATACATTGAGTTTTGCGTGAAATTAAAACACGGGCACACGAAAAATATAAATTTCGTATCAGAAACGCTTAAGTAGTTAAACACAGTAAAATATTTTTAAATAAATTCTGTGTATAGAGTCATGTTGCTTGCCTTTTTACTTAATAGTATAATTATATGACTAGCCAGGTGACGTGCGTCGCAGCAATTAAAATTTAAAATGATGAATGTAAGTAAGTGTGATTAAATTAAAGTAGCATAAAATTGGTAGAAGTAGCAATTTATAGGGAAGGTCCACGTTCAGCTGTAAACGTCACATGATGAGAGGATGACGACCGATTTATATATAACTATCCATACGATAGATATTGGACCTGGGTGTACACGACACCGAACTTAATTGAACATCTGTTGTCTTTAAACTTTGTATGTTCTAAGTTAAATATTATCTTAGCCATTTCGAATATGCTACGTATTCGTGGTATTGTTACTATTCAGCAAATATAATATTATATTAGATATCAGTTAGGGTTTTAAATAAGAATTCATTGCCGCGCCACTTGCCACGCGTCGAGTGTGATGCTGTGTGCTTGATCCCGCCACGTTGTTGTTGTTCGGACTCTGGATGTTCTTTGTGTCCGTTGTTTGATTATTTGTACAGTCCTCAGCGATACAGGATTTAATTCTAGTGTGAGAGTTCTGTTATTAAAGATGGATAGAATACTTACTAGACCATAGCTACTGCCGATCTAAGATTGACGTAGTCTATATAAGGTTTATTTTTGGTTTTAATACATACGAGTACATACATATTTTTTAAGGTAGTAGATCCTCGCTGGTTTCAGAATGAATGGGCCGGATCGACCAGGGTAGTACTACCCTCTCACAGAATACCGGCGTGAAGTAACGGTACCCGTACTGTTGCGTTTCGTATCGGTGAGTGAGAGAGCCGGACGCCCAGTTACCCCGATCCTTTTCCTATCCTTACCTTTGTCCTTTCCCTCCTTCATTCCTTTTTAAAGGGCTGGCAACGCACTTGTATCTCCTTTGGGGTTGCGGGTGTCCATGGGCGGCGGTAATCGCTTACCATCAAGCGATCCGTATGCTCGTTTGCCAATATACGCCATAAAAAAAAAATATATTCTCACGGCTATATATCTGAAGAGACAGACATTTGTGTATTACACCCACATTTCGCGAGCTATGGTCTTTGAATGCACATACCAACGAGCGGGCCTAGTGACGTTTACTACTGATGTTACTGAGAATACATTAACAAAAATTAAATAATAAATTTAACACCTTATGCTCGTACATCATGGCTGCACCACTGAAGCAGTGAGCTTTATTTACAATTATCACTAAAGACGCATATATAAATCTTTACACGCAGACCTCCGCATTATTATTAAACTCATAAACCAACCAATATGCAGCTAAAAACCCTTTTCGTTAATGGCCTAATTAAAAAAGTTAGGCTTGCTGATGCTAAGTATAGCCTAATACATTTTTAAAGTAATCTTTATATATATAATTCTTCTGTACGTGTGTTGACAGTGAACTCCTCTTAAACGGCTGGACCGATTTGAATGAATTTTTTTGTGTGTGTTCAAATGGATTCGAGGATGGTTTAAATTTGTTTTTTTTCCGCCTGTACCGGACAACGTTTGTCAGGACAGCTAGTATAGTATATAATATTGGATGATTACATGATCAATTAAAAGACAAAACCTTCCTTGAAGCAGGACTTGTGAACTTGTGAACCGTGGTGTCGCTCTGCCAACTGAGCTATTCACGGTCTTAGGTCAAGGATTGTGTCTCTGTGTGTTGCATGTCAGTTGATGCTTTGTTCTTTTATCGCATAGTTATAGAACTATGCGGTATACAAGTACATATAAGTAGCCGTAAGTTCATTCAAAATATTTAATAAAAGATAATAGATATCACTTTCCCTACATATTATAAAACTAAGTCCCCCGCCGCGTCTGTCTGTCTGTACGCGATAAACTCAACTAGTACTGAACGGATTTTCATGCGGTTTTCACCAATAGACAAAGTGATCCATGAGAGTTGTTTAATTTGATGTGTATAATTTGATAAGTACTTATATACTACTAATATTGTACTACCCGTGAGAAGTCAAGGCAGGTCGCTAGTTTTAAATAAAATTACGACAAAATTAAATATATTTAACCTATTCGGCTTATTTTATAAATATAATCTTTTTATACTAATGTTTAAAAATATATATGGGGGTATATGCTTGGCATTGAGACAGATTTATTATTTTATTTCGCTAGACGGTTGTAAGATATAATTATGTATCTATAGTTAAACGTATGGTCACAATTAAGAGCTTGAAATCCAATATCAGGTCAGTTTACACCAATTTCAATACGTTATAGACGCTCGTTATAGTCCACTAACATGTTGCTTATGATTATTTGGATTGGTTTTCAATTTATTTAGTATGTAAAAGATCTAGCTTAGATCTCGATCTTTAGAAGATAAAATAATAAATAATGTTCGTCAATTATTTTCCAATGATAAAGTCAATATTAAAGTACAGTAATTCTCAACAGTATTGAAAATTCGCCGCATTAAAAGGTCTTCGTCTTATGAATCTACGTGAAACGTGAATAGACTCAGATTTTGTATTAATTCAATTGCGTCACATTCTTTATACACGTGCCTTACCAATACTTATTTTATAAAAGAGGTTCTCTTTAAATTCATTATACAGATTTACTCTCGTTTTTTATCACAGATCGTCGACTTGTTGAAGTAGCTAAAGAGACCAGAATAAATTGTTATAATATAATTGGTTATTACCTCCGGGTACAAGAGGGCAGCTAAGCGCAGCTTTGTCGGCAAATCATAATAGACAAACGCAAAATTCATTTTATTTAGAGCCCTTATTTCTCTTTACCTTCACTTGCAATCAATTAAAACAGGCTTTTGTTCTTATCATTCTTATTAAGTAAGTGCTGTACTTTGATGTTATTATTAAGTATACAGACGGTAAAAATATAATATTGTTTACCAAGCCGCTTGTCAATGCTTAAAATAAATGTCAACGGTCTGGCTACATGTTTGAATAGTTTTGAGACTGTCGAGTCTCCTCTTCTAGTACCATAGCAGGCAGAATTAATAGTCTTACGTGCTCTTCCCGGCACGAGAGCGAGATCGTTTCAATGTGTTGTTATATGCAGCCTTAAATGAAATATATACCTAATATACTGCCGAATAGCGATTGGCACTTATTTAACGTGGTTGAAATGTTGGTATAGGCTATGACTTTGGTTTCGTTTCAATTCAATTTGTTTTTCTAGATTAGACTAATACTGATGACTAAGAAAAGGAGATTATCATTAAGATGCGAACAATATAAAAAAAACTAAATGCGCGAGGTCACGGTCGGGCAGTTTAAAAACTATTTAACAACAAAAACGCGACGTCCAAATTAGCGTAATGAAATGTATTTGACTGTCAAATATTGACATGTAGATACGCACCTACGGGCTGGAATATTTTTTTACTGTGAATAGATATAATTAATAAGTAGCGATTCTACTGACTTAAAAGGTTATTAAGTGACTGAGGCAAATCAAGCTGACCTAGTTTATAAAATGTATTTTATTTACACTTAGCAAATAAATTGTATTAAATCGGGCTTCGAAATTACCAATATAATCATGCATATTACCTTATTTATATTTAATATGATAATTATCACACAAGTCATGGATGTGATTGTGTGCTATTATATTTACCTATGGAGTCGCAGTGGCATACTGGTGACCAGACAATATATATTTTAATTATGCCTCGTATTCTGAGACTTGACAGATTACTGAGTTAAGATTAAGGATTAGACCAAATATACTGTACAGTCTACCTAATTTAGTATAAAGTGTACGTAATATACTTTATTGTATTACTTCATAAATGATCAGTCCTGGCAATAATGATGATCTTTATCAGTCAATATAGAAAGCCAGGATGTCTAAATATACTGATGTTATTCTTTAGGAATGCGGCGTTTAGGGGGCAGTTGTATCTGGACACACTAAAAATTCGAGCTTAATAGAATCTATCTACATATAATATAATTGTAATATATCGATATCTTTCCATAAGTAGTAATACATATCGTATTTAAGATAACTATTGTCAGGGGTCTTTCTTACAGTTAAAGAAGCCGGAACAATTATTCTAGAATTTTAGTCTGCCAGTCCGACGAAATTAAATGCGGTGTACTTACACAGTTGTCTTTCTGTAAGTCCAATTTAATATCTGTTAGATGTATCATCTTGATACGCCGCCTATAAGTGGAGTTATTTAAACTAAGTTTTTTTTTGATATGCCGCATGTCGTCCGTTACAACTAGAAATAGTTGGATGGTCGGTCCACGCGTATGAAGTCGCGGGAAAAAGCTAGTTGAGAATAATAACGTTAGGCAGGAGTTATCATCATGATTTTTTTTTATTAAATATATTTTACCACTACGATTATAAATTGCTCAATTATTTATATATGATATAATTTCGTTAGCTATTTACACAAATATATTAAAAACGTTGCAATTATTTTAAAACAAGTTTGATTTTATTGCAGCCTAATGTCACTCTGGATGAAACATCCTGGTAACTCTCTATCCAATTTGTTAGTTGCTAATAGAGTTCATTACAGTGCACCGAAACTTTTTAAAGTAGCAAAGGCCATCGTTGTACTTTTTGTATCTTCGTTTGGTGAAATTGAGTAAAGTTAGTTTTATAAACTAAGATATTCTATTAATATTAAGTTTATAAGTTGATGCTGGCTAAACTTCACTTCTTAAAGCTGAATACATTATAGCATACTATTTTTCCGTTGACAAAGACGTTCACTTCAAAAGACATTACCATGTACTCATCTTGTAATACCTTGTTGTCTTGTTACTCTGTATTTTATTTTCATTTTTATTAAGTTCCTTGTTTTTAAATAGCTCTTTAAAGTTGGTGAACGTATACTTAATATGTTCGCCATGTTATTTTCAAGTTAATAAGAAGCTGTTAAAATATGTATAGATTTTTGAATACATGCCGGTTGCAGCAGTAGACGTAACTATTTTAATCCTATATAACCAAATTAAATAGGTGTATCCGAGTGTTGTTTTTGCATTAAAACAAAAATAAAAACGGCCAATCGTAATATAATTTCTTGGTTGAATGTTTTCGTCCAAAGCTAATAACGATAATAATTGAGATATAAAAGAAACATTCAATTTCAGAGGATTATTCTTTAAAAACAAATCACGTACTATTGCCTAAGTCTTCAGAATATTTTAAAACCTTTAATTTACTTATTTCTTGCGTGAAGAAATGGCTGAGATATAAGCAATTAATTTAAAAAAATATCTTACTTACTTAAATTAAAGTAATAGAGGGATTAGATTAAAATTTTATTTATATTATGTATAGCCCGGGTTATTTACGTATGATGATAATATTTTAAATTATATAGCTAGATATTACCCACAGCTTCGCTCGCGTTAATGTAGATTTTGTCAATAAATTTAATATTAGTTAGGATTTATATAATTATTAAGACTCATGCAGAATTAGGCAAAATGAAATATGATTAATGATTAAGTTCAATCACGTTCACAGATTAACGAATAAGAAAAGTAATCACATTCGGTGTTATACTTATATTCATTTTTAAAAAGATTACTAGCAATTTGGATTTAAAATTGTTAAGTCTTCTATTGCTATTTTAAGCTGATATTTATTTTGATTTGTCTAAACGGCTAAATGACGCTTTGCAAGGTTGAAATTTTCTTGGCTCAAAGAATCAGCACTGCCATTCAACGTGGCAATGTTCTCGACTGAAAAAGTGCTCAAAAGACTGGCTGCAGTCTTTTGAGCACTTTTCCAGTCGTCAGCGCTGCTGAGGAGTTTTACGAAGCTGCCTAAATCAGGCATTTTATATATTTATTATCATATATTTTGTGGCATTCCTTTATATTTTTATTTACTTATAACTTAAGTTTGTTAACTTTAGTTTGGTTGTAAAATGATTTATGCCTTTGTACATCATTTAATTTGCTCATGTGTCTGATAAAATGGTAAATGTTGGATGTATTTTCTTCGAAACGTGAATTTCAGAAGGTACCAAGTCTTTTAGGAAAAGATTTACTATAACTATTCCGGTGATCATTCTTAGGGTGCCAAGGGATATCTTAGAGAATGAGTGTACTCGAATCTCCCGTCCCTCTATAACTGGCAGCCACATTAATTGTAGGTCACCTGACATACATTTTGGTTTGGCAGAGGGTGACCATAAACCATTGCCATCTCCTTTGAGTCCCACTGACGGTATGTGGATGGGGCCAGTTTTTGACCCTCGCGGCCTGATAAAAGCATTTTAGACACGTGATATCAATGTTATTCTTACCCTATTCCTACTTACAATATTAATTCCTCATGTGCTTTTTTATAAACGGGTCATAAAAACTTCCCCTGAGCTAATATTCTTTAACAAAATCTATTAACATTGCCAGTAAAATAATTAATTAAAAGTGCCTTCAATTAAATTATAACCCTAGATCAATCAGAAAAGCAATAATGGAAATAGTGTTAAATGGTAACCAACTATGTAGCCAACATAAATAACCAGCAATTAAAAAAGAAACTAGCGCGTTTAGTGAGTGCTCAACAATTTGTGTTAAAACATACGAACGAATGATTATAATGTTATTAAAATTACAAACTGTTATTAGGAATACTTAATTTAAACGCAGAACTATGTTTCGTCATAAGTGTACAAAAAAAATTACATACACGTTCTTTTAAATAGAGGTGGCCAAAGTAACAGACTAAAATAAGCAGAAAAACAAAACACGTGAGGTGGAGTCTAGAGGTGTACTAATATTATAAAGAGAAAATATTTATTTGTTATCGATAAACTCTAAAACGACTGAACAGGTATGTAATTCGTTCACAATTAAAAAGCTACTTTATGCAGAAGCAACATACATATACAAAAAACAGAGCCACGAGTGCGCAGTAATCATTTGTACACGTTGGTGAAACCACGAAGGACGGCTAGTATGTAAAAAAAATTAAAGCGAACTAAAAATTAAGCGACGTATTCTATGTTCGTCCAAAAATAAAAAAAATAAAATTGATTTGAATAACGCTCTGAAAGTCTTCTCCCAATTAAAGTTGGCAGACTAGTAGGTACGTAGTATGTACCAAGTCTAAAAAGTGACATCCAACCGTATATTACATATCAGCCATCAGTCTGCTGCTACCCAAAGTGAAAACAATTAGAATTTGGAAATGTAGACCAAATATAAGTTAAGTAAAGTTAGATCAAAATATATTGAGCTAACTTCACTTAACGACTGTCACAGATGTGAACCAGTATTCGAGGAAATCATAAATTTATTTTCCCAAACCTTCATTTAATTAAGTTATTATATTATATAAATATATGTTTTCGATAGGTAGTTCACATTTTATTTTCACTCTATATAGAACGAGCTTCCAAAATACTTTAACAATTGACTGCACCCGTGGTGTAATGATTTATGTGATTACATCGCCAGTATCACTACGCCGAGTGTTGTGGTTTAATCCTGACACGGGACAAAAATTGTGTGAATCGCAAATAGTTGTTCCGAGCCTGGGTGCTTTTTATCTGTTGCTGGATGATATGATATGATGTTTGTAAAGTCCCTCGCAACACTAGAATTATGCCTAGTGCGGGAGTTACAAAATAAGTGAAGCAAGCGTGTACATTTAGGGAATACGAGCCCTTACGCCCCTTGACTTTCGCACCTTTCATAGAAAGACGGAGCCCACTTTGCTCCTATTTTTGGGTGGATTTAAGAAGAAACCTAACAAATACCTACTAGGGAGCGAAACGTGAGGGGCGAACGGGCTCGTAACTCATTTAGGAGTTGGAACGATGTGATACGTGTTTATTATGACACGTCATAATGATTTAAATGTATATTAAATCTTATTAAGACCAGGGTTAAAAGTGAGAAGGTAAACACCGTAATTAAATAAGTAATATAGAAACTATTAATATTAAGAAATGGCTTAATTAGTGAGATTTTCATGCAGTTGTCATTAATTTTCTTCATTATGCTATCAAAATTCGTTTATGCCTTATACAAGTTCCAGTAACTCACATTTCTCATTATTGTCCGGAACGAAGCAAACAGAGGCACGGCGATAGTGAATACCTACTCTTTTTAATCGAACTGAAGCGTTTTATGGTCATAGTTAAAAATAATAAAGACAACAAAAGAACAATATCCACGAGACAGGCCTGACCTAGTGTGGAGTTCATTAGTAATTTTCCTTATTCTTATAACAGGTACAAGTAATTAATAATATGTTTTTATACTTAAGTAGAATTACAAGGAATTGTAAAATGTGAAATTACAAAAAATAAATAAATGTCTAAAACATGTCTAAAAATAGATCATTGTATGTAGTTTTATGTGTTGCAGGTACAATCTGCACAATAGGTGTGGTGATAATTTATGGTTATTAAGGAATAATTTCTTTTTATTTCTTTATTTACAATTAAGATTTCACAATTTTTAATTTATCTTTCATATTTAAGTGCCGAGGCTTAGTGCCATAAATATCACAAATAGTAAGTATTCTAGTAAATTAAAATAAATTGTAAATCGGTTTAGATTTGCCTTTATTAGACCAGATCTCCATTTTATTTCGAACAATTTTTATGACGAGGCTCTCTGATTTGTTATATCGCCAAAATTTCTGGTAATGACCAGAAATCTTTAAATTTAAAATAATTTCAATATGATTTATCTTAAAATTGTGAGAGTTTGTGTTTATATTAGCCATTAAAACCTTAAAATATGGTCACACTTTACCGTTACAAGCAGTACCCATGTTGTGTAACAAATAAATCTGAAGTATATAATATGTAGTTACGCTTAACAAATAAATAAGTAATAATAATATCATCACAGTCATCGAATATAAAAAAAAAATTGTTGGTTGTATTATAAACATAATATTGTCTTAAGTTTACGCGAATGTTATACATTGAAATTAAACACTTTATATACGGATTTTATCGCGTTGTTTATTTTACTTTAAAACACTTTATTACATAATTTTGAAACTCTAACACTAGGTACTATTATTGAACTTTACTACAATTTAAGCTATTTAAATTAATTAAAACTATTGATAGATATTTAAGTTTGCTACGACGTTTCGGTTGCTTTACAGCAGCCATGTTCACGGCTAGACTAAGATGGTAGTTAGTAGGTAGTAGGTATAAACGGGGAGACAAAAGTGTTTTAAAGCAAAATAAACAACACGACAAAAACCGTAAAAAGTGTTTAATTTCAATGTATTATAAACATAAAAAATACGATAAAGAAAATATGTCACTAATTAATAATTTAATTGAGTCAGATAATTATTTTATGAATAATAAAATATATTATGAGCAATTATTATATGTTAATGAAATTATTGTATAAAGTACCTACGCATCTACGTAGGTACTCTGAACTTTAACTCTTTAAACGCTTCCGGTGGACATCAGGGTACTGTCACTGGTGAGTTCATCTAAACCAGAGGGATCCCAGACTATTTTTCTCATAGACCACTTTCAAAAGTTAGCTGGTTCCGGTTGACCCCCTGCAGCTATATTTTTACCATATTCCCAAAACTTGACAATAAATGTGAAGATTAGATCTAACTGTGGAAATTTGCGTTGCGGCTGAGTACCAACCACGAATTAATAGTTCCCGAAAAAAATAAGTGAGAATTGATTTGTTAATTAATTAATTGATTGTGCAGTGAGTGGATGCCAGAAAAGTAAAGATGGCCAATCAAAAAAATTATTACATCCAACTTTACTTTATTGACATCTACTCACAGCACAAGGAACCAATCAATTCTCACTTATTTCATTTAGAAAACTCATCATTCGGAGTGGTAAAAAGAAAAAGAAAATAGTATATTTTTTGTGTTGTATTTATTCAAATATGTAATTATTACACTATTAATATTATTGTTATTATATTAGTTTGTAATATGATAACAGTTGTAATATAATTAAAATTAAACATTTATAACGTAACGTAACTTCTACAATGTCAATCACAAAATAGTCATAATTTTAATGGGAGAGATGTACTTGATGGATTGACAGCAAATAATTAATATTTGGCTTCAGTTTTGTAAGGAATAACCGCAAATCTCCCCGTTGCGTGATATTTAATCTGCTTCATTTTTCGACAAGATATGACGAGGGAAACGCTATCAAAACCTTGCCCGCAATTCCCCACAGTCCAGGATATTTTCCGGGCATTTCTACCTGCAGCCAAAATATTTGATACCCTCTTTTAAATTTTACCGTCAGCTCCTCCTTAGTGCTAAGCTCGAGCAGCTCCTCTTGTGATATCAAATTCTCCATTTCCATTTCATCAAATGGATTTATGATCCATGGTGGTATTTCCATCGTCAGAATATCTTCATATCTGATTTTGAAGTCATCATGCAGGGCAATTAAATTTTGAAAGTATGTCTAAATATCCTTATCAAGGCATTCTACCTGTGACATGTTTGAAAACTGGGAAAATCACCTTTAGTGTTCATCTCCAAAGTTTTCGCGAATAAATCGAACATATGCCAATAATAATGCTTCATTACCAGGTAAAGTTGTTTCGTCGAGTTGAATAGAAAAATGAGTTGTATGCAGATAATTACACAAAAAACTTTCATATCAGAGCTCATTTCATCAATACGTCTTTGTACAATGTTGTTACTCAAAGGAATTTTTTTAAGTATGTCAAATGAAGATTTGAGCAGAATAGTTTCTAAAACCTCTTCAATAGCGGGTAAATTTAACTGTTCTTCAATGGTGTGCGGTTTTCCAGATTTCGCTATAAGTAATGAGATATTGTAAGATATGCCCGCAAGCCATCATTGTTACTTTCAGATGTTAAAGCGAACATAGTGTGCACAGTGGGCCTCTTTTCATATTTTTCCTTCAATGCTTGAAAATATTTTGAATCTGTACCTATTTAATCATAATGACAGATTTTCGAGCTTCGATGGTTTTATAGAGTCATTCCTCAAAACTTTGTTGCATTTAAGGCATATCATCATATAGGCCATCATATCACTTGTCTTGCCTTTGATGAAAGAAAACCAAATTTTACATAATCAACACTATACTGTCGATATTTCGTTTTAGTAATCATAAGGTGGTCTTACTCAACAAGATATGGCTATTTTAACAGAATAGGATTACCTAATTAATTATTGCAATGAAATAAATAAACTAGCGACGGTAAACTGATTCTAATTATTAAAAGCAATAAATCGCTTCATAAAGCTCTAGTATGGCTCTTAATCCATAATAGAGTTTAATGAATACGACATTTTTTCATAAATATACTTTGATATATTTCTTTAAATTCGATAGAAAATACTTTTAAATAATATTTTTATATAATAACTCCGCGATTTTAATTGTTTATTTATTACTTTAATGCACCTTATGGGTACGTAAAGACGCGTACAATTTATGAAAATATATTTAATTAAGTCATTTAGCATTAGGAACCTGAAATATTTACAATCATGCAGGTCAATTATAATATATTTCTCATTTAGTGAACCACCACAGTCGGATAAAAAAATTATTAATAAATAGGGACAAGAAAATCAAACTTTCTCGGCTTTCTGTTCTTTTATGGTAGTATCTAATAATCACTCTATTTATTTTTTAATACGTACCTACCACACGCAAACATTACAAATATACTTATTACAACATAAAATAAAAGTATGTAACAAATAAGCAGGTAAATACTTAATTTTTCTGACACTGGCAAACATTCACTTTACTTTACTTTTCTTTTCGAAATTCCGGAAACAAATGAGTAACGTTTATCCTTGACATTCGTATTTATATTCGTGAAGAATCAAACAAGTTCATGCAAGATTGCAAGTACACACACCACAAGTCGTATCACGTCCCTTTGCACGTCTGAGCTTCTTAAAATATTATCTGGCTACATTGATAGGTGAAGTCAAGTTATATTAGTTCTTCACTATCGAAAGCAAATAAATTTTCGTGGACCCCGCTTACGAATTGTGCACTCCCATTTTTTTGTCACGCCAGCATAGACCCCCTTCGAGTCTCCCGTGGACCCCTGGGGGTCCACCTGGACCACTTTGGGAACTAAGGATCTAAACTATACAATATGTACTATTTTATAAAATTTCAACATGTTTTTCGTAAGTCTATTTACATGTTATAGCTGTCTGATAAATATAATTATTTTTAATAAGTTGCGGTGGAATAATGACCAGGAATGATATGAACTCAAGTTTTTTTTACCCTTTTGCCTGTTAATCCCTTTGTGTCAGCATTTTAAATATCAGACAGCCGCGCAAAGTAAACCTCTGGGCACTACGTAGGGTGGATCTTTTGTAAACAGTATACCTATACTTACAAATAGAACATACAATTGTAGTTAATTAAATATTTTCTGGTTTAAAAGACGAACCAATAAGAAGCTATATACAATAATAAAAATAATTAAAATCTCTTTACTGAATTATTACATAGTATCTAAAAAAACAGAATATTCAAATCAGCATGATATTTTGTTGTTATAATAAATAAGTGTAAATATAAATGATCTGTTCAGTTCATGTTCTAAATACACAATGTTATGTTTGTTTTCTTGTGTTTGAACAGATTTCAAGTGTACGTAGATTTCAAGTTTGTGCTTGTTACGGACACCCAGATTTAATTATCTTTACGTGTCGTACACGGTATATTAGATCTTACATATGTGAGCTAGCAGATATAGTGACTAGTATAAACTGTTTCTAGCCGTATCATACTACTCAGTACTTAAGCTTTATCTTTGAAGCAAAATTCTAAAGATTAATAATATCAGACACAGTGAGAGTTTTTAAACTTTTACTAAAATAATTAAATAAATAATACGGCTGTGAATGTTAGACAAAATCAATAGGTCCAATAACCTTATTCATAAATTAAATATTTAGGTCCCATGATAAGATGTTTATCTTATCGTGGGACTAACAGTGCATAATATGCACATATATCTTAGCATAAATAAACGTAAATATATAAAATGAAGACAATTATTACATATATACTTCGTAGAAAAAGCAATACATTTTAAATGTTCTTTACTAAAGCATAATTGAGAGCAAAAAATGCTTAATGATTGTAACAAATACAGCTAACTACGTTATGATTAAAACAAAATGCTTACAACAGTGCTCCAACAGTCCAAAGTTGCAGCAACCGCTAAACCGCATAAATAAATAGAGGATTTTTTTGACCGAGCATTGTGTTACCAAGCATAGTGGCATTCTAATATACAGCAACAGTGATATGTGATGTGATATGTATGCATTAATGTAAGTAACCGTTAAATAGTTTCCAGTTTGTCTTTATTCTATGTTAAGCTACTTATCTCGCTGACTGTACATGATAAGTACTTTGGACTCTTATCTCATTTCACAGTAAAAAGGTAAGTACTAAAACAGAGAAAATATGCAAAGTATTCTGCATTCGTACATTGCTATAATTTTTGCCCGAAAGATACTACCTACAAAACATTTAGACAGTAAACACAGAACGCACTCGGGTCAACAATTTTATTTCATATGGAGTTCAAACCCGCAATACTTAGCAATATCCGAGTAAACAAAATTATTAGGGTGATGTGTCAAGTCAGCCCCTGAACATGTGTCCATTAAAACAATAATTTAAATCGACCTAGCGGTGTCATTAGGCGCCGATAATTAAAATAATGATACAATACATTTTACAAATTCAAATTTATACGGTTACTAAATGTTATCGATTATATCCATAAACATTACAAAATATTTACTACACTATGCAAACTACCTCGCTGGTTTTTACATAAAGATATGTCAAATGCATCTGTATCTAGGTACTATATTAACTGCATCATATACAATGAAACATTTCAGTTATGAACCATGACGTCTCCATTACATAAATAGAGCACTTAGTCGGACCGGGTTGTCAAAAGCCATATGAATTATCATATGGCTATATTATCTAACTATATTAGTATTGACTGTAGAGGTTAGCCTGAAGGCTGAGCTACTAAAATTTCCTGGTGAATAGTCTATGTATGAAGCAATTACGTCAACTGTTCCAAGTTTAGGCGGGAGGCTCACATACGAAAGCATAAGACTCAAAATATAGGTATTCAGATTAAGACAGATATTTCATAAACAATAGATTCGAACCGTCTACAGTTTTTATTTAAAATATAATTGTACGAATTTTATACCATTACTAGTTGCTTTTGCTGTATTCTTGCTTTAAAGTAGCTGCTTAAATATGGGTAAACGTCTAAAGGCCAATTCTCGTAAAAACTTTATTCAAATAGAGTTCCGTAGGAGTATATTAAATGTCTGAACTGAAGCTATGTCTGAACTGAAATGAAATGTATGTTTACATTTGACGTTTATTTCGATTTAGGAGAATACCATTTGTGATGTTTATGAATTATGACACTGAGATATTCGTAACTCACTTTTGAACAGCTTTTATTACGTCAATCAGCCCTTAGATAGCAGAATACGAGTGTTTGTAATTTGTTTGAAAAGTGTAAATAAACACTTACCTACATTCTAATATCTGACTATTATTCACATATTTATACCATATAGAAGTCAACAGGTCGTATAATATTGCATCTAAATAGGTACCTACTAGCATTGTTATGAAAAAGGAAAAACTCCGCTGTTTTTGCCTTTAATTGCACCATTACGAGTAACAAAATTTTGGTTCGTCATGATTGCGCTACGTATAAATGTAAACTTTGCCTATATTGGTCATAATCTAGATAAAGTTAAGTAAAACACGGTTTACGTTTATATAAGGAGTTAATGCGTGGCTTAACTACCTACCATATTTTTTTTGTATTCATGACGATGTTGCTAAACTCGACACAGATTATGACTTAAGAAGTTTAAAGTTCATAATTCACACACACAAACACAGAAATCCACTTGGTTGGTAAGCGTGTGTCAGTTTTTCTGATATATGTATAGTTTTATACATTTTCGAATGTTGTTTGTACCTTTATAGTCACATAAATCCATAGATTTATTATACCATACATATTCGAGTAATGCACTCGTCCCTTGTCTCCAATACATTATACATTTATGTAAAATTCGATGAATAGATAGATATTTCATATACCTTGAGTCAATTGTAATCACAGTTTCTCGTGATACATGGACCGGCTTCCTTCGTAAGCCGACTGTTGACCGGCGGGCGACTCGCTGGGCTTACGAGTGGGGAATGCACTTGGTACGTTTGGGTCACTAGTGGAACCACTCTCGGAAAGTTACACAATGAAAACACGAATAAAACTGGTATGTGATAAGAAGTGCAGCGCGCGTCGCGCTCGTCGTGCGAGTTGCGCGCTGGCACGAGCGTCGTGCGCGACCCGCGGTTATCAACTAAAACATTAAAAATGCCGGTTGGTACACAAGCGGGTACCACTTTTCTTAACGTGTATCTCAACAGCTCGATGCATTGTTGATTCGACGCGCCACGAGCATCTCTGCGCTGTTTCCTATTCCATTCTATTTAACTATAAATCGATTTGCAGGCGTGTTTAACATTATCTCAAGGTTGTTGATTTCGATCGATGTTTGATTGTGGTGATGTTGCAAGGTTTATTGTAACGGATAGTTTTTACGTTTGTTACGTGCGCCTGTTCTCGCCTTCATATTATCATTTTTGCAAGCTTACTTTGAGGATAATAAAATTTGCGTACATTATACATTTATAATAGTTTATCCTTTGTATTTATAGAAACAGTTTTTAAGAATCGACGTGATTTTATAACGTTTTTAGGAAAATTTATCAGGAATGTGAAGTATCTGTGCCCGGAGAGAATCAAGAGGGCAGGAGGAGAAAAAACGTTGAGATTGATAAACGCCAGTAAACGCCTGTAGGAGTAGTTACAAGAGTATCACACACATTACCGATTTCGATTCCTAATGTGCGTTATCTTGACTGGGCTGTTGCCTGCGAATTACTAACGAAAAACCCAATAACACTTTATATTATCTGGGATCGAAACCGGTACCTCACGATCGACCACAAGTATAAGCGCACAGCGGGACAAACTGCCTTGCAGTTTCTCCAATTTTGTACCAGGTTATGACATTAAATACCTAGTCTAATGCTGTAGTAATGGATAATATCAAAATAACTTTTAATGACCTGTTAAAGATTTAGTAAGAAAAACAAATAGGTATTCATCTTAAGTTTATGAAAGAAAATATGTTGAGCACAAGCTATTTTTGTTACAATTCGTTGGCGGTTCACGGCGAAGGACAACGATGTTGGCATCAGAGAGCCGGCAATTTGTCTTCAGCATGTACGTGCACGTCATTAAAATAACTTGAGGCCTGCAATTTGCTGCCGAGATGGGACACCCTATCTACGCTGACGTGTGCGCCTGATACAACGTTGTATCGTGAATAGGATATATAATATAACTCTGACAAATGTAGCTTGCCTCTTTGGTCAACTTGATACATTGTAAGTTTTATAATCGAATGGATTAAAAATATATCTAACTTCCAAATGAGAACCTGACATTTTTAATTATAGTATGTTATGTTGTCATTAACAAATGTTTACACATAAAAACAAACGATAAAAACTAGGTTAAGGATAAAAATCAAAAAGCGAATAATATTAATTACCAACTGAGAATTCTATTGAAGAGATTACAAACATGATTTTGTGTTTTGCCGAAGTATCACAGACAATTTGGGTTTTGTGGCAGCGTAAAAAGAATATTTATATGATGACACTTTTATTACATAATGTTGAAAACTCTAACACTACTATTATTGAACTTTACTACTATATTTTAACCTATTTAATTTAAATAAAACTATGAAATATGTTAGAGATTTCAAAATTATGTAACAAAAGTGATTTAAAGTAAAATAAACAACGCGACAAAATTAGCATAAAGTGCTTAATTTCAATGTATAACATTCACGTAAATATAAGACAATATAAGTAAAACATATTTGTATTAAAGGCTCCGTCTCTGAATTAGATGGTCCGTCATTCCAGATATGTGATAAATTTTTGTGCATATTATAAGCAACTACATTAACACTCGCTGATTAGCTGTAAAAGAAACAGCTGTTACCTAAGTGATTAATAAATAAGTTATTAATATGCATTAGTAGTTTTTGCAACACAAATTAGTATCGATCAGCTGCCTACTCAAATTATGGAAATTTTTACCTTGTTATTTATATTTTCTAATATATAGTATTCGTTTATATTCTTGATCATATTACAAAAGAATTTTAATCCGGCCTTCATTGACATTTTCAAATAAATATTTTTATTTAAACATTATCGTTAAAAATATCTTGGCAAATTTTGTAATTTCGCTTTTAATTATTGTTATTATTGATATTGATATTGTTATTTTTAAGACAATCTGTTAAAAATCTGGCTTCATTGTTTATTACTCCATAATTGAAGATTGTTCTGGTAAGTAGTATTGACACATAATCTATATAATATTGTCTAACGTTTACTCAAATATTAAGTTACGAGCCCGTTCGCCCCTCAAGTTTTGCTCCCTAGTAGGTATTTGCAAGGTTTCTTCTTAAATACACCCAAATTTTGACTTTCTATGAAAGGGGCGAATGTCAAGGGGCGTACGGGCGTAGTCGAATATTATACATTGAAATTAAACTTCTATATATGGATTTTACCGCGTCATTTATTAAAACCATGGCAATGAGGAATGGCAACCATGGCAATAGAGGAGAACCCTAGTTGCCATGATTTTAAAAATGACGCGTGAACATGGCTGCGGAAGAGCAACCGAAACGTTGGGGAAATCGTGTGTAAATGAATTTAAATATAAATATAGGTAGATTTAATAATTTAAATAGTCTAAATAGAAGTAAACAGTAACTAAGTAACAGAGTTAACAGTAGTAGTTTAAGAGTAATAATAATACATAATAGTAATGTAATAATAGTGTAGGTATAAAAAAGCAGCGCTATAAAATCCGTATAAATGAGTTTAATTTCAACACATAATCTTTATATATAAGATTCATAATTCATAATAGTCATAAAAATTGGTACATTAACATTGTTTTTGTTGAACCTATAGTGGAACTAGTCGCTACCCATCAGATGTCACATGGAATTTAGTAATGTTTTATTATATACACAACTAAGCCGCTGCTTACCGCGATAATAATGATTGCTCTCTTCGAACATCGACTAGATAAGGACAAGTCGTAGTGCTTAGGAAACACCGCAGTAAGTAAAACATTCTAGAGCTTACATGTTCGTGGAAGAAATGACCGCAGATAACGTATCGTGCTGGCCGGGTACGATTCCAAGAATACCCAGCAGCGTCTGTAGAACTGAAATTAACATTAGAACTGCAAATACAAAGATCATACAGTGTTGGAGTAGCTATCAATTAATCACACAAATATTATCCAGTATGGAAATTAAACCGAAAATGTCAGCGCCATGCAGTTTACTCCACTGCACAATATACATATTATGTAGTTAAATTTATCTACCTCGTTCCTAATTCGCGCATTTCCAGTCAGTTAACATAAATATTACCGATGCAATAATACAGTACTCTTTGACAATCTGCTGTAGTTTATGTTGAGTGTTTCTCATTTCATTGCCGAATGAACCAGAATATACGTCATGTAGGTCGTTTGTGCACGTAAATTGTGTTTTCCGATGGACTGACCCTGCAAGTCCGTGAACAGGGTACGGAAAGCGAACAAAGTAATATACTGTACCTCTATAATGCCTGAACATAACAGGAAAAAGGGCAGTTTCGGAGCCATACATAATTATATTGTTTATTTATTAACCAAGCATGGTTGCCTCTATCTACGCTTTTGTGCCCAGATAGAGGTCTGGAGTTTATCGACCGAACGAGTTAACAATGTAAAGTCAGTAATACACATGCTAAGTTTCTAGTGTTGTTATAAATATTCTTACAAAGAAAAACTCTGTTTTACTTTTAATACACTTAGAGCCACACCTGTATATTTTCGAAAGGGTAGACAGAGATTCAAGGTTTTGATTCTTAGTTTTCAGTTCCTATATATTTTTTTTAATAAGACTACTCCCGCTCTAGTAATTATTAGTGTGTCGCAGGGGACTCTACAAACATTCAAACATCGGACACAAAGAACACCCAGACTCGGAACGACCATTTGTGGATCACACAAAGTTTTCAATACTCGGCGCGGCAGCAGCGGCTACTCGGCTAGTCGACTACTTAAACCACTAATCCATCCATCCATCTGTCCAGTCGTTATACCTGTTGCCAAGTTGCTATTAAAGAGAATTTTCTAATAGTAAAGCTCAATTAAAAACATTTCGCTAGACTCCGACCCGGGATCTCAAGATGGAACGTTCTTGTCATTTTATTAATTAATTACTTGAAACATTTAATGAAGTAGCTTTTATTAGGTATCACTTTAAAATGTTCGCCGTTTGTCTTTATATAGTTTTTCAAACGACGCGTCGCGGCCATTTATCTATTGAAACGCGCAGATTTCATCGAAAAAAGTTAACAGGCACTCTAATTGAATCTTTTAGACACTTAATGTTCTTATTTCATCAACGCTTAGTGAACTATAAAATGGTATAGTATATTATAATTTCATCATCAGTTGTGTAGCTTAAGATTAGAAACAAATCACGATTAGTTATCACTTCTTCTCTCTTCTTTCTCTACTTATAATATAGTGAGCCGAGTGTTGTGAGTTCGATCCCCACCCGGCACAAAAATTTGTGTGATCCCCAGATAGTTCTTCCAAACCTGGGTGTTCTCCGTTGTTTGAATGATTGTGAAGGTCGCCGCGACACAGGATTTACTGGTAGTACGAGAAATGTTAAAAAAATTGTATAAGAGATAGTGGCATTAGACCTAAAAATATCTTAAGGGCATCAAGTCACGATTTAAAAATAAGTTTAGGTGATCTATTGCTTAATTCGGATTTTCCAGTTTTAATCATATTATTAGTACCAATTATGCAAGCAAAGTCCAACTATTGACTGTAACCAACAAATGACATTATATCGACGCTCGAAAGGCTAATTGTATTAACAGCCAATTTGGTCGAATATGAGTTATATACATTGTTGGAATCGCCTGATTTTTCTCTTTCGAATGGTCTAGGTAGCGAGTTGCCCTCTCGCTCCCGGCCGTAGTCCAGTCTATGGTCCGGAGTGAGAGGTCATGGAACGCCGTCGCCTCCTTCTGTGAGGAAGTAATTTCCATCAAGGAGGCGGCGGAGCGGGAGAGGGAGCGTTTAAACCCTCTCCCCAACCGCAGAGCCGGGCGCCGGAGGGCGCGCGATGACCTCCAGCCACCCTGAGGTTTGACCTGGGGGTGGCGGGCTTTGTGGACCTGCCCGCCATCCGTTCAGCACCAGGTCCGAGAGGCGGCGTGCGTGTTCCCACGCGCGCCTCTGTGTCGAGTCCGATCTTTTATGCGACGTAGTGCCTATTTTGGGTAGGTCTCTCGTGTAGTGGCCTGCCGTTTCATACGACGGGTCGCGACCGCATGCGAAAGCGAAAAAAAAAAAAAAAAAAAACATTTAATACATTTTACTTTTCTGCTAATTACAATCATTTGGACGTTAAATCAATTTTGTCGACAGCCCTTAATAATAAATTGATCGATCATACAATTTTACCTCAAGCTATTCTAATGTGTCTATAGCACATCAGCTACTTTAATAAATGCAAAATTAATTGCATTAGTGTGATTAACCCACCAAACAACCACGCACTGTCGAAGAGGGAAGTCACGCCCGTTGTCGCAGTACGCTGTTCATAAATATTTTTTACGACTTTACTGGGTCCTTTAAGCGAGGCGTGAAAAAGCACCTTCTCAGGCCGTCAAAGTAGAGACCTTAACATCGTTTCGGCTGCTATGAGGACGGTGTGGAGTCCACTGCTCTTAGACCACACGACTACTTACCATCAGGCGGAGTGTGGTCATTTTGGCGAGCAAAAAAAACAAAAAAGTAGAAAAGTAGGTAATAATGGAAACAAGAAAAAAAAAAGATCAATAAGAGAAAAGAAAGAAAACAGTTACACAACGAGGGAAAAGAATATGCTAAAAAGGATGGTACAGTTGGTAGGGCTAAGGTAATGAAAGTTCATCCATGTCTCGATAAAAAATGTGGCAGATCTTGTCATGAGATAAATGATGAAAGAAGACAAAGTTTGTTTGATTATTTTCATGGTTTGAGTTTAGAAAGGAAACGAGATTGGCTCATTTCAAATAGTCAAATAGAAGATACCAAAAGAAAACGCTCAAAAGAAGCGTGCAGTAGGCGTCAATACTCCTTTTTATACTTCATTAATGAGGGCGAAGGTCGAAGACAGATTTGCCAAAAGTGTCTGCTCTCTACTCTTGATATTACACAACTGTATGTATAAAATACCCTCACTAATGCGCAATATAAATTATCAAAGACAGACATGAGGGGTAAACACATACCACCTAATAAAACTGGTGCACAAGCTAAAGACAGTGTTATAAATTACATTAAAAATTTACCAGCAGTTCGCTCTCATTACTACCGCAAAGACTCGACGCATCTCTATTTACCACAGGAACTTAGGAATTTGAGTAATCTTTACCAATTATACAAAACAGATTTTAGCTCAAAAAGCAAGGATTATGTAGGAGAAAAGGTGTTTAGAAATATTTTTACACATAATTTTAACATTTCATTTCATGTTCCAAAAAAAGACAGGTGTCTCAAATGCATCTCTTTTAAAAATAATCCTGATGGGTTTCACTGCAAAAGAAAACTTGCCCACGAAAAAGAAGTTGAGGATTTTAAAAACCGTTTCAAGTACCACCAAGAAATAACAAAACAGGATTCACAAACATTATGCGTGTCTTTTGATTTGCAGAAAGTACTTAACACACCATATGGTGAGAGTATGCTATTTTATTATTCTCGAAAATATTCGGTGTACAATTTTACAGTATATGAAAGTCAAACTAGGGAGTTTTATTGCTACTCATGGGGAGAGGCTGATGCTAAAAGGGAAGGTAACGAGATTGCGAAGATTCTAAATAATTATATAAACATTGTCGACCAGCGTCAAACAGTGAGGCATTTACTTTTTTATAGTGATTCTTGTTGTGGCCAAAATCGCAATAAAATAGTTTTTGCGGCTGTTCAAACAGCGTTACAATCCTGTAAATTTATAGAAACCATATAAATGAATTTTCTAATACCAGGTCACACTTCTATGCCAGTTGATAGTGCCCATGCAATTATAGAAAGGAGTACAGAACATTCGTTAATTTATGCTCCTTTACAATGAGCAACGGTATTTTAACTGGCCAGGAAAAATCCAAAACCATACAACGGGGAAATAATGTGCCATCAGGATTTCAAATCCTGGGATTCTATGTCAGAAAAGTATTTGAAAAATAATTTGTATGGTAAAATTAGTAAAATAAGAATAATTACATTTAAAACTAATGATTAAGCTAGTATTTTCGTTAAATTCAGCATGAGTGACATAGCAGTTACTGAAAAAATTTAAGTATTAGCTAAGAATAAGCGCCCAAGAGATGATTTATATAACAACCGTATTTATATATACCTATTCCTAAACATAAACATGCTGATTTGGTAAAACTTTGTAAATCTTTTGCGATCCCGCGCAGATATCACGAAGAGTATCTTAGTTTGCAAACTTGCAATGCTTGAGAAATTTTACCAGACACTGATGTAGAAGATGTTGACAATTGAAGTAATATTAATTATATATAATAAAAATTTATTTTTATGTCACTGAGGCAGCGCACCATTGGATTTTAATTTTCCATAGTGTAAATTATTTTAAATATTTAAAATTTGATATTACCGTAGTAAAAGTCTACTAAGCATAATTATTTTTGAATTAATACTTGTGATATCTGATCTCTTTAGCTTTAAGTACCTATATTTTAACCACCATTCCATTCCAATAACACTGATTGATCTCAAAATTGTGTTTTTAAAAGCCTTTAAGTTCCTATTACAGTAGGTAGTAGAAGTCTACTACGCATAATTATTTATTTGAATTAATACTTGTGGTATCAAATATCACTGGTATTAATTCTCTTTAGGTTTAAGTACATATAAAATATTTCCCTTCCATTTTAATAAGACTGATTGATCTCAGAATTGTGTAGTTTTATTTTTTGTTAATGCATAAAGTTATGTTCTTGATTTTGTGATTAAAATTCATTATAAAATATATTTTTTTTTTGTAATTTATTTTTACCTGTCACTTCCCTATGTCATTCATATTGGGAGATAATACCTAGAGCCTAACGGTAACTTTAGTTTAATGCAAGATAAGATAATCTGGTTTTCATCGTTTGACTTGACCGGGCCCGTTAAAATATTTTACTTAGATGTGGAAGTATGCTGAACAGAATATAACACATTTTTCTAGTTCATTTTATGCAGCTATTTGATCATTCAAACATCTTTTGCCGGACCACAGTGATTATGTTACTGTGATTTAGGCCAATTTTACGTAATCAAGATTACGAACTGCATTGTATTATCTCCAAAATAATGGACAGGAGGACACCTACATTATTTTCTATGTTTACATTTCATAGTAAAAGTTATTCTTAATAACTATTCTGATTTTCAATGAGAATACTTAAGTAGTTAATTAGCTACGATTTTTTTTGCAAAATTTGAAACTTTGTATCGTTTTACTGAACAATTCATACAGTGGTCGTTAATACAATTAGCCTTTCCAGCGTCGATATTGTCCTCGTTAATAGCCTGGTATAAAAAACATCCACCAAAATTGGATTCAGAATTTTAAATTTGTTTTTAATTTAATATCTATATTGCGTATTGTAATTACAACAATTTCAGTTCATTACCAATCGAGACTGTATTTTAATATCAGTACAATGCGTTATGATGATTGCCATTCAAGTGTAAATATAATACATAATTCACGTAATTAATATACATATACTTATATGCACGAAGTACGTAATAAATACATGGAATATTCGAAATTTCTATGACAATTTTAATTTCTTTGTTGTAACTGTATTCATGAGAAAGGATGTAGGTACAAAATACAAAATACAAAAAGTTTATTTCATCAACAGTACATGTGTTCTTTAAATTGTGATTGAAGCCTCCTTTTAGACTAAAAAATTGTCTGTGTTAGGAGACTCCGCACTTCCATAACTTCAGTACAATGTTAATATTAATTAATTACAATACTTAATAATCTAATAAAACAATCAACATATCTATATATTTGTATTTGTGGGTGTATGGGTGTGGTGTGTATGTGGTGTGGTGTGTATATGATGTGATGTGTATGTGGTGTGGTGTGTGTGTGTGTGTGTGTGTGTGTGTGTGTGTGTGTGTGTGTGTGTGTGTGTGTGTGTGTGTGTGTGTGTGTGTGTGTGTGTGTGTGTGGTTTTTATTATATTTTTAGTAATAGTTCAGTATCATCATAAGTAACAGGTTTAATCCAACTTATAAGTGTTTTCTTGCATTCATGAAGATGTTTGTCATGTATATGTAATTTATTATTTATCTTATTATATAATATTGCAGAAAGTTTGTTATATTGTCTGTTTGCAAATTTTGTTTTTGTTTGTGGTATTTTAGCAACGTTATCCTTGCGTCTTTTTAAAGTTGTCTCTTTGTTATACGGTAGATTTTTATGCTTTTTCAGAACAGTAGATGTTATATATAGTTTTCTGACAGACAACAAATCACAAATTCTATAAAGATCTTCTGTAGAATGCCTCCTATTTTTAAAGTACATAACTTTGATTAAGGCACGCTGCGCTCGTTCTAGATCTATAAACTTGGATTTAACTGCACCTCCCCATACGGGGATGCAGTACGTCAGTACAGATTGAGCGAGAGCAACGTAAATTTCATTCAAAACGTTTCTTTGTGAACCATAATTTTTGATTAGGTTAGTTGGAGCTACATGTCTCAGTGTCTTAAATATCCAAATTAGTTTTCTAATTCTTCCATTCATGTACTCCAGATGGGGAAACCAAGATAATCGATGATCAATTATAACTCCTAAATACTTAGTGTTTGTGAGTTTATTGATAGTAGGACAAGAACAGCTATTATTTGGTATCATGTCACATGAGTGCACTCTGATGCTAAAATCGTCAGTAGGTTGTGATCGTTTAGTGATGCTAAAGCAAAGATAATTAGTTTTTGATGAATTTAATGTGAGTAGGTTGCCACCAAGTCAATCAGCAATTTTAGCCAAGCCACGTTCAGTATTGCGTCTGACATCAGACCAATTATCTCCATGGAAGACAACAGCTGTGTCATCCGCATAAGAAAAAATATCTCCATTATTAACTTTAAGGTTGCAGAGGTCGTTTATATATGCCAAGAACAGCGTTGGACCCAAGACACTGCCTTGTGGAACACCAAACAACACTTCCACCTCTTCACTAGTGTAAGAATCTATTTTAACCCTTTGTGTTCTACCAGAAAGGTAATTTTTAAGAAATGCTAGTGGGATTCCTCTTATTCCTAGATTTTCTAGCTTGGTGACAAGAATTGGAACAGAGACGGTGTCAAAAGCTTTTTTAAATCAATAAAAACAGTTAGGCATTTAGTTCCTTGATCCAGCTTAGAAGTTATTAAAGTGCTTAAGGCAGAAACGGCATCTTCTGTAGACATACCCCGTCTAAAACCATATTGATTATGTGAGATTATGTTATATTTGTTGAAGAATTTTATGAGTCTATTATTTGTTACTTTCTCAAGGATTTTAGACAGGGCAGGCAATACAGAGATGGGCCTATAGTTATTGACATCGTCTCTGCTCCCACCCTTGTGCACCGGGGTTATTAAAGATTTTTTTAAAGACGTAGGAAAAATGCCTTGTTTAAAACATAGATTAATAAGGTGGGTAATAATAGGGACGGCTTCAGTGCTAATAAACTTTAGGAATTTAGTAGTGATATTATCCCACCCTGGGGCACTAGTTGATTTTAAATTCATTAAGATATTAAGAACTTCCTTAGTATCAGTGTCTAGGAGGACAAAAGTGTTGAGTGTCGGAGATGTAGTTTTGACATTAGAGAGTGTACGATTAAGATTTGATTGAATATGCTCTGCTAATTCTCTGCCAATTTTTACAAAAAAATCGTTAACAAAATTTACTGATTCATGATTAGATGACTTTATATTTAGTAGTTCAGTGTTTGTGGTTTTTTGTTTGTTTGTAAAAGTTATAGATTTTACGTTTTTCCAAAGTAGTTTTGTATCTAATGTTGAGTTTTCAAGTAACTCTCTTTCATATTTTAACTTAAGTTTTTTTATTAGTTTGTTACAATAATTCCTGTACCTACAATAGGGTATTTTTAAGATTGTGTTATCTGGATCCCTCCGGGCTGTTTTCTGTAATTTATTACGGTTCCTTATACACCTCAGTATGCCTGGGGTAATCCAAGGCTTAATTATTCTTGTATTATTTGGTATATTGAAGACTGTGGTGCTATGTTTAATAGCGTCAACCAAGTTATTAATAATTAAATCAGCTAGTAAATTAGGGTCGTCGCAAAATAACAATTTTGAAAAGTTCTTTTCTTGGAGGTACTTTAGGGCTTGTTCAAAGTTTATTTTAGTAGTAGTTCTAGTTGCTAAATTTTCGTTTTTTATTTTAGAAATTGATATAACGGTAGTATAATGATCGGTAATTGTCGTATGTAAAATTGCAATTGAGGCTCGGGTTTTCTTATTATTAATCCTTAACATAAAATGATCCAAACAATTCCGTTCTCGCGTAGGTAATATATGGCCAGTCAATATACCATGTGTTGACAACATGTTAAGGTAATTTATTCTATTTTTTTGATCGTACGACGTTTCTATTTCTTTTGGTCGAATATTAATATTTATATCGCCTGCAATTATTAAGTTTTTATTTGAGGCTACAGAGTCAATATGAAGGCTGAGAGAGTTTAGGAAGCTATCATGATTTGTATTAGATGGTGAGCGATAGATACATAAAACAACATAATTAAATATTTCTACTACAAGAGTAAATCACGTCTGGAAGACTGATCAATTTCTTTGTTTATGTTATCTTTCTGTCCAAGGTATATATATTCTTACTATGTATACCTATATATATATATTATATTCTTCAACATAGCTAATTTGTGAATCGCCTACATTTATGTTGCTTTTATTTCCGTTGGTCATTACTTTTGTTTTTTCGGGATTTAATTTTAGTCCTACTTTTTCACTCTCCGATTCTAGTTCGTTTAACATTCTATTTAGGTTCTCTCGTTTTTGCGAATAACACAATATCCTAGGCAAATCTTAAGTGTATTATTGTGCGGCCGTCTATATCTAAACCTAGATTTGCCCATTCAAGGCTTCTGAAGATCATTTCGAAAACAGCGGCGAAAAGTTTTGGAGAGAGAGGATCTCCTTGTCTTACTTCTTTTTGTATCTTAAACGAATCTCCTTTCTTTTCTAGCTGAATGCACGCCGAGCTGTTTTTGTATACATTTCTAATCAATCTTATATATTTTTGTTCTATTTTATATTTTGTTCTATTTTCTTGTTTTCTTAACGCCTTCCAGATGTTTGTATGTATTAATGAGCCAAATGCCTTGCTGTAATCGACAAATGCTAGGTAGTATATGAGTTGATATTCGGCATATTTTCAATGATTTGCCTGACAGCATGGATATGATCAAGTACCGAGTAGTCTCTTTTAAAACCTGCCTGTTCTATTGGCTATTGCTCATTGAGTTTTTCCTCCATGCGCTTGAGTACGATATTTGCAAATATTTTGTACAGGTTGGACATTAAACTTATGGACCGGTAGTTTCCGATATCGTACTGTTCACCTTTTTTGTACAGAAGGATTATGTTGGATTTAGTCCATTGTTGGGGAATCGTTTCGGTGTTGATGATATCATTGAAGATTTTTTTGAGAATAGGTGTTATTGTCTGTTTCGTTTGTTTATAGTACTTCGTTACTTATTCCGTCGGGTCCTGGAACTTTATTGTCTCTTTGGGTTTCTATAGCGAATTTTATTTCTACCTGTATGATGCTGGGTATGGATAAGTTTACCAACAACTCTATTTCATTATCCGCTATGGTACTTTCATATAGTCTCTTGTAGTAGGATGTAGCAATTCCTAATATTCCTTGCCTTCGGTTTTCCTTCAAGCTAACCGCTTAATATCTTTCATCTGTACGATCCAGTCCTTTTTGTTATTTAACTCCTTATATGCCTTTTTATTCCTCCTGACTGTAAAATGTGTATCTCTATTGTTTCCATTCTTTTCTAAGTTCTATCTTTTCTAATACCTTCTTTTATTTCTTTGCTGAGTTTTGTTATTTTCTTTCGATTATTGTTAGTATTTTCCATTAATTAGGTATGCTCTTTGATTAAGAAGATTAATAGTTTTGGTAGTCATCCACTTGTTAGATATGTCTTTGTTATTAATCCCTTGTTGAATAGCTACTTTGATTTTTTCTTCTAATTAGTTGCATTTTGCACCTCCATGTTTATTGTCTCTTTATTGTAATCTATAAGTTTTGTCGTTATAGAATTGGCTATTTGGGATGTTTGGTATTTGTTAGGTTTTGTGTTCATCATATTGTTTCTTGGTCTTGGGTTTTTTGGTGGGGTTGTCATCAGTTCTGCTCGAATAATTCGATGGTTGGTATTGAAATTGCTTATGACTTTCATGTTTGAGAAGTATCTGCTTTTACTAGTCATTATAAAATATATTTCGTTTTTGTTTTTCCGTCTGGTGATATCTTTCTTCGTTTCTGCTTCTGGCCTTTTTTCAATATACAGATGGTCCCAGGACTGTGTCTTCTTCTGGTTGTCGTTCTCCAATTTGGCCATTGAAGTCTGCTATCACAACAAGGTTTTTGTGAGCATGGTCTTGGATTGTTTTATTTAGCTCTAGGTAGAATGAATCCATTGATCTTGTATCGGATTATACCGTGGGTGAGTATACTTGTATGATGGACCATAGATCTTTGTACTCCGGTAGCTTAAGATTCATCACTGCTATGCGCTCTGATAAAGTTCTCCACGTAATTTGTGAGGTGTTTTTTTTAAAAAATAAAACCAACTCCATACTGACCTGAGGCCGTTCCTATATGGTATAGAAGGAAGTCTGGATGGGAAATACTTCTTTCTCCCGATGTCCCATTTGATCTGTTTTAACGCATATGTTAACTCTGTAAGGTTTTCATAGTTTTTCAGTGTAAGTACATTGAGGGCTGCAACATAGATTTTTGATCTTGTGTGACTGTCGCAATTTTCGTTTTCCTGTGTCGTTGGAGGGTTGTGGTCTCTGTCCCCCACGAAGACCAGTCGACTTGGGGGAGATTGTGTTATTTCTTTTGCTTAGTGTTTTTTTTAATTTGGTTGGATTTTTCGTTTGCCGGTTGAGGATGAGGATATCAGTGAGAGAGCTTGATCGGATTCTCATCAAATCGAAGGCGTTTGTCATGTTGGTTTTAATGGAACTTATCGTTTGGTGCTTCGTAGGTATAGTGGTTGACGTCGACTGTGGTGAAGTAGATAGTTCTCTTTTCCTTTGGTCGGAGTTGGGTCCTTTAACTACTAGTTTATCATATTTCAGAAAAGCAATATTTCCCTTTTTCTTCTCATCTAGTAGCTGTGGTAGCAAAGCCTTTCTCTTTTCTATAACTTCTTTAGAATAGTCTTCCGATATATATATTAAACGTTTTTTATTTGTTATAATTTGGTTTTTTGCCACCCTTGTTTGTAAATGATAATAGCACAGTTTGTTCTCGACTTAATTTTTTCCTAGACGGTATATTCTGTTCACTTCATTTTCTTCCACAGAGATATTTAAGTCTCCTTTAAAGATCTCCTTGACGGTTTGAAATAGCTCTACTAAATCATAAATAACCATATTGTTACTTTTATTCTCTTTTTTTAAATATTCTATCTCGTTCTCCAGGTTACAAATATTCTGTTCTAATTTTTCATTTTCTTCATTCATAGGAGTTAGTTATCCATCTATCCGATCCATTATATTCTTCGTGAGAGATTCTTTTAGATCATTTGTATGTTTCTCCATATCTATCTTCATTTTATCCATTAATAATTGAAATTGCTCATCCATGTTGTCGAATAAAGTTGTGAGAAACGGAACGTAAACGCGAATTGGTAGAAAGTATTTGATTTTAATGGTAACACTCAGGTTAGTTGTCAGCCTAGCCGACTGACAGTTCGGGTATTGTTGTTTATTTTACCGGCTGTCAAGATGACGTTAAATGTTAGATAATAATAAATTATATGATGTTGTATTCTAACCTCACTTCTAACCTCAATTGTGGATGTATATTTGAGCTTCTCTTTTAATGAGTGGATCTTGAGATTATTCAAGGATTGTTTCTTCTATGTCTTCCGTCAACATCAGCAAAACAACATTGTTTTGCTGATGTTTGTTCCAGTTCCTAAAGTGTAATTTTAACTATTTTAATAAGCGTTTTTTGACGACGAACATAACAGACCTGTTGACAGTTTAACAATCGGACACGTTTTTTCATATAACACATAACTATTTCTATAATAATATTATAAAGAGGAATTAAATCTATCCTCTTAATGATATTATTATATTACCTATATTATTTTGTTTGTTTGTAACGATTTAACTCAAAAATTAATCCACCGATTTAAAAACTTATTTCACTATTAGAAAGCTATGTTAACACCGAGTAACATAGGCTATTTCTTTTTAAAGCACTGTTACTAAAAATCCTTTCTTTTTTTTACGTGGGGTAATGCTTTGTCGGTTATGATGTTATATCCGGCTCACCCGGGAGAAGATGGAATGTCCCGGGTACTACCGACTAAACCCACCACGGTGTGCCAGCTCGCTGCCTTGAGTAGTGGGTGGGTCTGAAACTACATCAGTGACCCACCCAGCAGTGCCCAACGCAGGCAAGGAATGCCTGCGGGCGACGACTCAGCTGACTCCCCGGCACGACAGAGGGCGTCACTTCGACCTAATGGCTGACGGACGGGATATCCCCGTTCTCCCGCCCGCGGCCTTTACTATGGCGGCATCAGGCGCGCGTAGGCGCGCCTACGCCGCCCGGGCCGCCGGCGGCGGCTCGGATCCACAAGGATACTTTCCTCACGGATCCGCTCCGCCGCCTCTTTCCGCGAGATAATGTCCTCGCAGAAGGCGACCGCTATCCAGTTCCTCTCGCTGTCAACCATGGCTTTGATCACGGCCGGCAGCGAGAGGTTAACACCCACAACGTCGATGAGTTCACGGCGCTGCACCGTCCAGGCACGACGAGCCTCGAGCGTGTGCTGCGCCGTGTCCTCAATACACCCGCAGTGGTGGCAGATGCGACTCGGTTCCCTCCTTGCGACCGTGTGCAGATACTTGCCAAAGCAACCGTACCCTGACAACACCTGCACTAGTCGGAAGGAAATGGACCCATGCTGCCGCCCTGCCCACCACTCCAACACCGGCTGGAGGGCCCCAACGGTTCTGGATCCAGCTAAGGTCACCTCTAGCCACGCCTTCCATTTAAGAGATACGCTCTGGCGGGCTCGGATCCTTGTTTCAGTTAAGACTTTCGGAAGGGGACGAACACCCGTCTCCTCCCGTACAGCCGAATCCGTTATATGCTTCGGCGAGCACTTCCGCTTCCAAGTCCCACGGGGGAGTTCCAGCCAAAGCGCAGGCTGCGTAGGTCGACACCGTGTGGTATCCGCGTATGACCCTGACCGCCATGACTCTCTGTGGTCTCCGCAAGAGAGTCCTACACTGGGTGGTCAAGGAGTCCACCCACACCGGTGCGCCGTAAAGCGCCATCGACAGGACAAACCCCGTGTAGAGCCACCGGCAACCGACGCTGGGCCCGCCCAAGTTTGGCAAGAGCCGCCCAAGAGTGGACGCAGCGCCGAGGAGCCTCGGCAAGAGAAGTGCTCGTCGAAGCGCCATCGTCCTTCCAGTATCAGGCCCAAGTACCTCATATGGGCTTGGACTGGGACACGAACCGAACCCACCACTATCGAGGCGCCGTTGGGCGGCTTGCGACGGGGCCCATGAAAAACTAGGGCCTCCGTTTTGGAGAGAGCCACCCGCAAACCTAGCGCCTCGATACGCCCGACCACCTGGGATACCCCCACGGTAGCCAGGCGGGCCGCCTCCTCGAAGTTACCCCCTCGGGCTGTGATGAGAGTATCGTCAGCATAGCTGATGACGTTCAGCCCGGGGGGTAGGACACCACGGAGGGCCCAGTCAAACCCGATGTCCCACAAGAGCGGACCATGAACAGGGTCCTGCGGAACACCGCACGACATGGGCCGCCGCCAAACTTGGCCATTGACTTCGAGGAGGACACTCCTTCCTCTCATGTAATCTGCCACCAGCCAATCTAGGTACAAAGGCACTCTGTGATACCGAAGCGCCTCCCGGATACAGCTGAATGGCAAACTGTTAAAAGCGTAGGTGATGTCCAAGGACACCGCCAACAGCATACCACCACCGGCGACCGCCTCTTCAGCCGCAGCCTTCAGGCACATAACAGCCCCGACCGTCAAACGTCCCTGACGAAATCCAAACTGGGCAACCGACAAGTCGGGTCCAACCGTACTCAAATGATGGACGATGCGGGTAGCGAGGATCTTCTCTAGCATCTTCCCCGCCTCGTCCAGCAACACAATGGGCTTGTAGGCCGTGACCGATTCTGGAAGCCGTCCCGGTTTGGCCAATAAAACCAACTTTCCCTACTTCCAGCACTTAGGGAACCGTCCCGACACCAGGCCCGCGTTGAAAAGGTCCCTAAGGTGGACATCTAAGTGTTCGAGGACCGGTGCGAGGATTCGCGCCGGTACACCATCATGTCCGGGGTCAGTCCTCTTAGAGCGGATCCGCAAGAGAACCGCCCTGCATCTGTAACCGGGGGCACAATGGAGTCCACCTAATGACGGCCTTCCATTGGGGCTATTTTCGGAGATACGTGCTCTTCCCGGTTAGGAAATAATGCATCAACGACCTGGGAGAGAAAGTTAGGCTGAAGGGTCTCTGTAAGGAGGTGGCTCCGCGCGCTTATTCAGCCCGATAAAGGCGCCCCCAGGGTCACAGTCAAGACCCTCCAGCATCACCTCCTTCGCCTGCTCCTTGGCGTGGCAGATGGCCAACTGCAGAGTCGCCTACGTACAGTCGTACTTTCGGCCACTAGCTACTCGTACAGTCGGCCTTTCTCTAACTCATCGCGGTGGCGATGACCTCGGCTGCGAGTGTAAGACCTCCGGGCACGAATTCAGGCCGCACGAAGGTCTGCCAGCTCCTGAGACCACCGGTAGACCCCCGTCCTTGGAGTCCGGTTTCGCACACGGGGCATAGCCACATCGCAGACAGCTTGGATGCTGTCGCGAAAGCAGACAGCTGGCGTCTACCTCCCCCGGCAGGGGTGCAGGAGACAGCCAGGCTTGCACTATGGCTGCCTCTTCCAGTAGGTCCAGGATTCAACCGTCGCAAGGCCCACCGCGGAAAGCGAGGAGCTCCGCCCGCCAGCAGGCGATGACCCCTATCGGCTCCCCGGAGGGAGGAGACCTCTAAACGCATGTACAAATGATCCGATAGAGTCTCAACTCCCTCCAGGACACGCCAGCCCCTTATTCGTGCGGCAAGGGCAGGGCTGGCGAACGTAAGGTCCACTATCGACCCCCCTGCCATCGCACACACGTATAAGCGGTTCACAACACTTCCTTACTACTACCAAAACCTTACCTAACCTACTTTTACGCAAGCGAAGCCGCCGGCAAAAGTTACTCCTGAAATAACGTTGTTTACAAATTAATTATTCGTTGCTCTTTTGTAAATCTAAGCTCGACTACTAACGAGGTCTAATCCCTTCCTGTCACGTGTCTCTACGTAAAGCTATATTTTATCAAATTTGCCAAATAGGTACCTACAACCCAAAGGGATTTATAACCAAATGAGTTCCGGTTGTTCTTGTCACCGATAGAGCATCTCAGTAATGTTTGCATTGTTTGTGAGTTATAAATGTTACAATGAAAATGTAACAATGAATAAGTTAGAGATTTGCTTCCAGAGGAACAGAGTTACCGGTGAGTGCTTTTAATGAAGAGTAATGCTAGACATTGTTGGGTTTAGGATTTTTTCATTCTAGCCTAGCGTCAAAAAACAGCTCTATACAAAAGAAAACCTGCAAAAATAATGACGCACTTTTGTATAAGCTTTCTACTTGTCTGTTGATAGGTACTCGTAAACTTTTTCATAGCGTGCGAAAAACAGACAACTTGGCATTCAATAGATTTTCAAACAAAACATGATGGTAATTAACATCTAAATTAAATCTATTTGTAATCTAGTATTAAGATGTGTATAATGAACGAAGAAGCAACTAGTGATGAAAAAAGCTAATGATATTATTTCAAAATTGTACATAATTTTATTTCTTATGTCCGCGAACATATCTCGATGTTTTCTCTTAAAACTGACAAACAAGCTTAACACAAGTTCAAAGTTAGTTGAAAATTTTGACGTTCTCCGTTAACTTGTTGACTAATAGAAATCATTTAATTACTTCTAAAATTTCATATGAAATTCGGAAATTCTATTTACGCTACAACCATTGAGTTATTATGATCTTCATACTGGACGGGATAAATCAACTAGATTGTTTGTGACACGCGTTTGAATGCCTGCTCTCTAACTCATTTAGTTGGACTTATGCGCTTACTACAATGACATGTGTCAGTGCAAAATATTGTTATTCAATATCAGCCTTCGAGTGTATTGCGGTACTGCCTAATAATTCATTTGGGCTTTTTGGCATTGTAGGCTTTCATATGATAAAAAATATTGTGCCAGCAGAAGATATTTGCGTCAAAGACACAAAATAACCTTTTTTAGAATTACTCCTTCTTTACCTGTAACTCGGATAGAAAGTTTCTCTGGAAATAAATCTCTAATTTACTCATTGTTACATTGTCATAATAAGAAACAAACAAATTACTAAGATACTCTTTTGGTAACAGGACCAAACGGAAAATGTTGCACTGAAACGTGTTGTTGCAGTAAGCGCATGGCTCAGTGAGTGAGTTTTACATACAATCTGGTTAAGTTGTCTCTTCTAGTAGTTAGCACATATTAACTCAATGACTATAACAATGTTTCTTCCTTAGTTTACTCCTATAAAATTACAACATTATGTTTTTGTTGATGTGACAAATTTAAGGAAACTCAACATTTTCCTTAATGTGGTCGGAGTAACAAAGTACTTTAAAGTCGCAGTTTAAGAGACGCTGAAGAGGATATTTTTCCCTACACACTTACTATTGTTGTTTTATTCAAAGGGTTGTTGCGAGCTTAGTATCGGAATCGATGTTTATTCGCGTTTCATGATTGGACGCATTTATATACAACAGAATTATTCGATTGTCGGTGGCTTGCAAGAGCAACCGATTGTAGCCAGGAAACCGATGTCACAGATCCTAAGAAAGGTTTGGCTAGCTATTATCAAGATCTATGATGTGAGTATATCATACTAGGTGACCGTCGCAGTTTCACCCATGTTTATTATTTATTATGCAATACTCCCGAGGCTCGTACCGTGATAAACCTTAGTTAAGGAGATATCATGTTTAGTCAATAAATGCATGAGTGATCTTTTGCTATTATATATGAAGATTAAGTTTATGCTATGTTTGCAAAGTTGGTCTTTAAAATGCAATTTTCGACATCAGCGTGACTAAAATACGCAATGACTCTTTTTAATTTTGAAGTTTTATTTTTCTCTTTATTTTATATTTCTTTTAAATAATTTGTGTGTATATTTTGGTGTTCATAGATAAGTAAATATATTATTAGCAATTAATAACTTACCGTTGTACAATAACGACACCCATATTGCATTTTTTATTGAATTTTAGAAAATCATACTGTTATCGTATCGCAGCTATTTGCTTTTTCGTTTCTAGGAGTACTAAATAATAAATAATACAAAATTTCGTTTGTATAAGAAATAGTATCCGTTTAATATTTTCCATAATTTTGAACTCCCATTTTACCCCTTTTGAGTTAAATATCGAAAAATCTATTCCTAGCTACAGTCTCCCCTCATTAAACTACCGACCATTTGAGTTTCATGGGTTAAGTAGTTTTTTTCATGTTTGCCATTGAGCGAATGAGTGAGTGAGACCTTTCGCTTTTACACATATGTATAGATTACCACTACGATACTCTAGTATCTATATCGTTTTTAGCGACCTTGAGACGACGTTAGATGTTGTGGAATAAATGTTTTAACAGATTGTGCGGTAAAATAAAGAGATGTTGTTTATCGTTTTCGTTCTTTTCAAATATAAACAAGCGAAAATTTTAAATTATGCTTACTAAGCTTCAATATTAAGCAGCTTTAATAATTGACACCTCCTTTAAAATATGTTTGTTGCTTTTTATTTGTTATAGCGTATATTAGGCAAATTGCAAACATTCAATGCAGACACGCCATGACGTCACCAAAATCGTATAAAGTTATAAGAATCAGTATTATATTTCTACGGAAGAAGTCATTAAAAGAACTGCTTATTTTGTATTCAGTAGTAAAGTATATGTATAGATCTATACAAATAAAAAATTGAAGTGTCTGTTTGTAATGTCAAGAACAGCTTTTTACTTAATGCATATGAAAGTATGCATTAAGGTACTTATATAAAAACAATTTTAAATTTTTTTGTCTGTCTGTCTGTCGGTCTATCTGTCTTTCTATTTGTTCCGGTTAATCTTTGAAACGGCTGAACCGATTTTGACGAGTCTTTCACAGGCAGATAGCTGATGTTATAAGTAGTAACTTAGACTTCGTTTATTTTAGAAAAATATGATTCTGAGGAAATAAATCAAAACCAATTATATAGTGGATAATATCATAAAGTAGAAGAAAGACATACATTTTAGCATAGATATTTCTTCGCGAGGAATACAGAATTATTAAGTTCTCGTTAACACTGCGCACTGAACTGCTAAATTCCACGCGGACGAAGTCGCAGTTAACAGCTAGTATACAATATAAAGAGAGATATATATTGTAGCTCTAATTATATGGACACAGAACAAATTTTCTAAGTAAGAGAATTATTTATATATTAATCATACAGTTTAAACGCCATAATATGCCCCTTGCTACAGTAGTGTGGTGACGACGAGGTACTTTTATTTTCCCTGATATTTAAAATCAATTGGTTTAGTAATCTTGCGAATGATTATTTTCAAACGTCTGTGAGCCTTATAAATATCAATGTTTTGTTGGTATTCGTATGCCTTTGACAACGTATTAACTGTATCTACGTGCAATGGACATGCTTCGTTATTTATTTTGGAGCACGTATTTATAATATTATATTCAATGGGCTGCCTTATAAGGTTTCAGTACAATCCCTTTGAAGGAAAGTGTAAAAAATGGAGTAACATTGGTTTTGACATAGAGAACATTTATGTGACGATCCTTTTAGGTGTGTAGGTATTTGAGACACATTTTAAAGATATTAGTTAGACGTCTACTATATAGATTCACGCCTACGTGTCCCCAAAGTGCTATTCAGACTACGCTCACTTTTTTTTTACGTTCCTCGTAATAGGAAGTGACATACGTTATATTGATGAAGAATTTTGTGCTACATAATATATATAATTACAAAGATATATGTAAACACAATTATTTATAAAATTGAATGATTCTTAAATCTCAATTTCGTGCTATGTACATAGCAAGAAAATATTAGTAGCAATACATATATTTAAAGACAGAAGGAAAATATTGGGTGGCAACCTGCACGTCTGAAAGTTTCACATAATGTTCTCGAAGATGTGTGAAGTCTGCTAACTACGTAGCGTGGCAGGCAATTACAACGATTCTCATACTGAGAAGATGCCCATGCCCAGCAGTGGGGCAATTACAAAGAGGCTGATATCGTTATATTTATTTACGTTACATAACCATACAGTGAACTGTGCGAATAAGATCAATCTTGTCAAATCTAATACGAAATGAACTGTGTGGCTGTTATATACACACGCAAACAATGGGTCCAATGGGTGAAAGCCTCTCTGTTATAATTTTCAGTATGGAGTAGGAGCTGGTCAATATCAATCAGGCCGTTTATTTACGGACGGTAGCAAAAAACTGCCTGTGTGGGCTTGTGCAAACTTATCTGATGCACTGCAAAAGCGACGCGGCACGCTCGAGTGACGGAGACTATACACGAGTATTACATATAGTTTCAACTACTACTCCAATTTTAACGATAAAAATTATGAATTACTGTAATTTAAAATATTACTTTACTGTATTTCAAAATTGACTGCGTCGTTCGTTGGTACCATGGCATAGGCCCTTACTATAATATATATAATATCAGCCCTATATTAAACTGTCCCACTGCTGTGCACGGGCCTCTTCTCAGCGTGAGAAGGGTGAGGTTATAGTCCACCGCGCTGGCCCAGTGCGGGTTGGTAGACTTCTCCTATCTTCGGACATTATGGAGAACTCTCAGACGTGCAGGTTTCCTCACGATGTTTTCCTTCACCGTTAAAACGAGCGATAATTAACTATTTAATATGCACTTAACTTCGAAAAGACAGAGATGCGCGCCATAGAATCAAACTAAAAAATCGAACGTGATCTCTGACATGGCAGTCCAACGGTCACCACTAGGCTTACTATATAGTCTCTAATTATATATAGAGAAAGATGGGTGTAATACATCTCTGTCTTACCGTTAGAATATATACAGGTGTCAAACTACGTACGTATATCACGATTTAGCAATAAAAGAACTTAAACGGTTCCTTTTTTGAACACCATTTATAAGTAATCTTTAGTCTTTTAGATAACGTAAAAGGTGTTCTATATCTTATCCATTTAATGTATTGCCCCTCTAAGGAGACGCTATCAGGCAGGTATAGATAGATGGAGGTTCTATTCAAACGCTTTTAACTATATCAAATGTTCTAGCCTACCTATATATGGTTTAAAGTAAACCAGCAGAGGAAGTCATTAATAATATTATAAGTAGAATATATTAGATATAATTTCTTATACAATATCAAAGGAACAGTAGGTTTCTGTAATTAATGAAGTAATGAAATCAAGCCATATAATTCACTCGTAGTCTCTAGTGGGATTTGCTATGATTATAACATGTCTACAAATTCTCTTTATTACGTATTTACTTTGAAATCCTTGATATCGTAAAGATGTTTTTTTAATACACCTGCCTTATTAACTATTCAACAATGCTTGCCAAACGTGAAATCCTGAGTTTATAAAATGAAGAAAATTATATGGTGATTGGTGAACTACGTGAACTACTTAAGGGATGAAAATGTTTTGACTGCACGGATGGCGATATTGGTTTAAGTGGTCGCAACGCCACTGAGTGCTGTGGGTTCGATCCCCATACGAGACAAAAAATTGTGCGGTCCACAAATGGTTGTTCAATATAATGTAATTATTATTATAATTGAACAAACATGCGTTTCTAAAATTACCCGCATCACAGAAATTATTCATAGTCGAATGGAGTCGAATTTTTCAAAAGAAAAAGAAATTACAGACCAACAAACATTCGCTTTTGTATATATTAGGTAGGATTGAAGATTTGGAGAGGTTATTAAACATTAGCTTAAGCCCGAATATGGTTAATGGTGTGTATTGGAGTGTGACATAAGATTTATAGCAGCTATCAACATGCTCGGCTCTGTCATCAGTCTGATGGAGCGTCGCTCGACGGTCTAGTGCAAGTCTATTAGTAAACAAACGCGGTCCCAATGCCGCAGTCTGAGCTGTTGCACTAACATTAAACGTCGCTATGCAAGTCGTATGCTGTCCCATTTAAAGTTTCGAAATGGAGAAACTTTTAGTACGCACTCAAGTGTTGAAGTCTATTTGGTAAACAGAAAACGCTTTTGGAGATAGCACCTTATTTTCACATTATTTGTTGCCGACCCCAAAATGATATGTTTGAAAATATACCCAGTGCATCTATCTCATCATTTCTTTTAGTGTTAATGGTTTGATTATGTTGATGGTTATGAGGTATTAAGTAGCCTATGTTGACACATGTATATGATAATGAGAAATTTAACTAATTCTGTCTATCTGGTCTCTTCTCCAATTTAAATGTATTCAAAAATATCTACAAACCTATTTCTATATTTATTATTCTATAACATTACCGTTGTAGCTAGTGCCACTAATGGATAGTCATGTTATCCTGCACATACAACATGTATCAAGTGCCAAAGATAATATAACTTTCCTTATTAGCTAGCTGAGTAACTAGCTGTCTACAAATATATCAATTCCTATAGAATATAGAGACATACGAGCATTCTGGTGTGTGTAGTAATTGATGACAAGTCATGATCTCAATGTATGTTAGTATATTGATACAAATAAATTAACATAAGTAGTATGAGAAATTGACTTAGAGTGTGAAATTATTATTTATTTACAGAATATCAACGAAATCATAAAATTTACATCGCGAAGCTAATTACACTTGTCAATTTGACACTAATATGCTATTATTGTAATTTTCTTGAGCTTGGTGTCTGTTAGAATGATGTTTAACAGCAATCAAATTCGTTAAAATCTAATTATTCTTTCGATGAATTGTGTTCTACAAACAAAAGCGATGTTTTATCCATATACAGGATGTCCGGTAATTAATGGACAACCTGGAAATATCTTATAGTGGAACTGATGGCAGTTCAGAAAAAAATATGAAAAAAATCTATCCTGACTACTAGGTACCTGAGATATGTGTTTTTATTTTAATAACCATGTATAACTTTCTTGTATACTACGACCATAAATTAATGAAATCCATCGGTATTTTGTTGTTTTATTTTTAAACACTAATTATGCTAATAGATAGACAGTCAAAAGTATGCTATGCTAACATAGCTTGCACTTTTTAATATATATATATATATATATATTTTTATTTATATATTTTTCATTTTTTCTGAACGGCCTTCAATTCTACTATAAGGCATTTCAAGGTTATCCATGAATTACCGGACATACTGTATATTTTTCAATGAAGGACAAGTATATCACAAAAGACGGCAAGAGCTAAATCTAGTCCACCTTTATTATAATAATCTAACTCTCCTTTCAAATACAAACTATTCGTCGCTTCCATTGCGTTTATTCTATCAGTCAATTCAGTCTTATTAACACACACACACACACACAGTATGTTACTGGACGCATCAATATTCACAGAGTACAATTGTTTATTTATCTCAAATAAGTAAATACTTTGTTAGTAGGTTTTTGAAATGAAACCTTATTGGATAGGGAAAATGTTGATTACGTGTTCAATAAAACAAGAAACAAGCAATGATCGCGACTACGTGTGGAAATAAAACATTTATTTGTGGCATAAAGCTATTGATTTTACCATTTTCCTTTGGCATACTGTGTTTGACCCAATTCTTGCTAATTTCGTTATATTTAATATCCATAAAGAACTGTTTTATTTCGTAAATACAACAGTAAACACACCTACAAAGGTTTTTATTACGTCTTTATTTCAGATGAATGGACATTAACAAGGTAAATTATAAAAGATGCTCCCAGTAAATTTCGACCTATTACACTGTTAGTCGTTTTGGAATTAGAATGTATCTGATTAATGCCATGTGTCGACTATTCAGATAAATGTATTAGATAAAAATTCTGTAAATTGATATTGGGCAATCATTTAAAAATTTCCTTTTCGTATTATTGTCTTGACTTAAGACTTTAAAGTTTACATGAGATATGTTTTACATTCATGTTGTTACTTTCAACAGGTAATTAGCTATGGCATTGTGAAGTAATGATAGATTTATAATGCGCACATAATCATTGATATGTAAATATATGATAAAAAGGTTAACAAGCATGCATATGATATCAATGTGCAATATCATTATTTTTATGTTTGTGTCTTTCATCAACGAGTTTAAAGCTGTGGTTGTTCGCTGTAATAAATATAAGTGGTTATATTAATATGTGTATGAGTTTATACCAACAAATATTTTACCGTGTGCGCCTGCCAAACTTGGTGCTTTTATCTGCATGTTCGAAATAAAGAAAAACGTGCCGTATCGCAAAAAGAGGGCATTGAACATGTACCGCAAACTCTTTGTATAGAACTATAGAAAAACTGTGCAGCATAGAATTGTAGATGTTTGAAATAAGAGTAATGCAATCTATCAATGATGGTTACATCTGGTGTGGCCTTTTTCGTTTGTGTAACACAATGCTTTAATCATGTGTCTGGTTACCGGCTGATTCATGTGTTAATACCAATGTACACCACATTGGTAGCAGCCTAAAGTGTAAAAGGGCTCTTACGCTGCTGGTATATGCTTATAATTGTTAAAGTATTATGAAGTACCGAATCCTTATATCAATGCCACGTTAAGACAGACTTATTTGATGATGCTAGTTTTCCTAAATTAGCTACTTTCGATAACCAAATTGATCTCAATTCGTATTTATTCCTATGTACCATAGTTATCATGTGTGTGGTATTATGAATATTCGCAGTGGCAATTAATATTACTAATTTCAATTGTGGTCGAAGTTAAGTTAGATAAAAAGTTAATCTGCTACTTTATATTGTTTAAGTAGCCCATTTAGGCAATATATTGTAACAGATTATCTTTTTTTATGTGAGAATTTTTTGATGTTGCGATATTCGTCATTTGTCACATATAAAAAGTTCACAAGCTAGTTGAAGCCTGGCTTCAATAGGCCTGTATAATCCTAAATATTATTGCCTGTAACAAAACCATTATTGGCTTACGTCAATTATAATCAATTACTAAAAATTAAAGCTTCATCACTGTGACTGCCAGTCAAAATCATTCGTAAGCTATTTGTTTATTAAACAATATTTTGGACGTTATTTTCGTCAAATATTACTCAGTTAAAATGTTAATTAAGAGGAGTAAATGGAACTGTTCCTTTATAATTTAACTCCATAACTACTTTATTAGAAATTTCGGTACCTCGTAAGTTAAATCAGAACTAATTATAACTTCTTCTAATTTTGTTAAATCGCCAGAAAAGCAGATAAATAATGTAGGTGTTTAATACCCTATGTGTTCATAGCAATCCAAAACATTTACTACTTAGAGTACATGTGCATTCCTGTGTATTGTAACGCGTGCTAAATTCCGACCTTTCCAGTTTTCATTGTAACTTTTGCTAGGTCAGAAGTAGATTGTTTGCTTGTGACGTCAAGCATCCAGAAACGTACATACCTAGCAAGATTGTGATAATTCTCGTTTCTTATTACGTTGGTCATCTACGTTAAATGATAAAATTATAATATACTAGCGACCCGCCCTGGCTTCGCACGGGTAGTACAAAAACTTATCAAATCATACGCTTAAACCTTCCTCATGAATCACTCTATCTAACGGTGAAAACCGCATGAAAATCCGTTCAGTATTTTTTGAGTTTATCGCGAACAGAAGCGGCAGGGTTCTTTGTTTTATAATATGTAGTGATGAGTTTGTTGGAACTGTCTTTTGACTGCTGTTATTAGGAATTTATTGTGTACTAGATTTTAGACGCGGCTTCACTTGCGTTAACGTAAATTTGTCAATTCATTTCTCTCCTTTTGGAACAGTATTTTTTATGGATGAATTATGTCCTTTTCTGTACCCTTTTCATTTATATCTTGGCGGTTAATTTCATTTATATTCTTCGTGTGTATAAAGAGTCTATTGATAAGGTCATGGTTAATGAATCTAGATGATGGTGTTTGCGGATTGTATTTTTAAATCTACCTCTTATACTCTACTAGCTGCCCCGCGCAACTTCGTCTGCTTCACATAAGAGAATTTCCCCCGTTTTAACAACATATTTTATTGTTGCTCCGCTCCTATTGATTGTAGCGTGATGGTATATAGCTTATAGCCTTCCTCGATATATGGGCTATCCAACACTAAAAGAATATTTCGGACCAGTAGTTCTTGAGACTAGCGCGTTCAAATAAACAAACAAACTCTTCGGCTTTATAAGTATAGATTAGTTTTTAAGACTGCGTAAGACGCGGTTGGATTGGATGACAGAGCTCGATATTCAAATCGGCGCGCGGCCGCCATTGTAAAATTTTATGGAGAATTTGAAGTGCTTTTTACCCGACTACGTCAGAAGGAGGGTAATGTTTTTCGAGTGTATGTATGTATGTATGTGGTTATGTATGTCCATTTCTTTGGCACGCCCTACAGCCCAAACGGCTGGGAGGTTTTTGACATATGAGGTGTCGTTGAATTCATCAGAATTGTGATAGTGACATAGGCTATATAAATTTTCAAAATGGCACCCGCAGATGAAGAAAAAAGGGGGAGGGAGTTTGTTTTTTTGTCTTACCTTAGCAATATGGGTATCAAATGAAAAATCGTGAAAAGAACCTTTAAAATATATATATATCATATCACGTTTATATTACTGTTTTAACACAAATTGTCAAAAAGCGTACCAATTATATATCGGGACGCCTGAAGTATAATTTTCTAGCAAGAATGTATTCAAGTCAGGAATGAAATTGCCTGTACTAACTAACTAAAAAGTCTGAAATAAAATTATTATTATAAAAACAAAAAACCCGACTGCTTAAAAGTAATGAACTGAAAAGAGAAAAACAAGTATCACAATATCTATATAAAATTCGACTGACTAATGCATTGTTTTGTAAGCTTACTTTATCAAATAATGAAATAACTACATATGTATATTCAAATTAGTTATATATATATGTTTATCCATTATCTAGTACTCATAGTACAAGCTCGTCTGCCTGATATACTGTCTCAGTACACAGTAAAAATGGCAGACGGTGACTCGCCGACTCACTATATGGGCCCTATGAATAGCCGCCAGAGACATACAGACCTTAAAAACAGAAGGGGGCAACACCGGTGAGTGTCGAGCGGTGCGGCGCCGGTTTCACCATCACGGGTCTCGTGTAAACGAAGATCCGGAGCGGGTTTCCCCGTAGTTATGACGTTAAAAATGACGCTTCCACCCCGAGCATATAGCTCTAGCAGCCTCCCTCTGACCGGTTGACCAAGGCAAGCCAGAGTATTATTTATTAATTCCACCCCAGCCCCCGAGTGAAGGCAAGCCGGGGACGAGGCCCTAATCGACTCTCTGAGGCATTCAGGACTGCAGTGTTACCACTCACATTCAGCTCGCCACAAGCTGTCCTGCGATTTGTGCGCTTTGTAACCTGGTGATACATTTTTTGTTTAGATCACAAAATGAAGGTGATATTTTAAAAGCTAAAGTACTATGCCCTCCGAGATCGCGTTAGTCTCATAAAGAGATAACGACTGCCCCAGATTATTATTATGATATATCGAAGTGTAAAAATATTAATTAATTCATAACTATGGTAACGGATAGTATCGGTATCACATTACCATATTTTTTGTACACTGATTCTGACATTAGGTATAACTACCGGTATCCATGGCTATTGGAATCTAATTTGATTTCGATGTATAATAATAATTTATACTGCATGGTACTTACCTATCATGTTATTTAGTTATAAGCTTATCAAGTTTAGCTTAACTATGTACTAATATTATCAGAGCAAGTATTGAAAAATACTTGCTGTGCTTTGATTAGTATTAGGCTTTACATTAAAAGTGTGAACTTAAGTATAAAATAATATAAATACATGTTCGGCTCTTGATTTGATACGCAGGGATACCACGCTCAATATACCCGACCCCAAATAGGTTTGAAATTAGTCGGGAAAACCGAAACAACACATTTTCCACATTACATTATGAATACAAACATACGTTAAACTGTGTTTAACAACATTAAAGTGCCCACTTTCTTAAAGCAACGCGATATTCCAATAGTGAGACTAAAACTATTGAAAATTTTAGCATAGAAGTTAGTTATTATTCTAACAAAATGTAGTTAAATTTCGCAAATAGTCAGAAAGCTTAAGCGTTGTTTAAGACATAAATGTTGAGCTCAGACCACTGTCGCTGAAAAACATTCAAGATTATATTTTATTATTTGCACCGGTATAATTCTTTAATTCTGCTAAGGTTATTAAAATCTGAAGTATTTTGAAAGAAAACAATATTCTTGTTAGTACATCTATTATATTTTTGAAGTGAAAAATTCTTTAGCCGCGTTGAGCACTTTTTGGATGAACAAAAGCGTGAAACTCGCGTCATCGTCACCGCTAGTTACTTAGTTTTCACTTCTATCGGCAGTCCCCAAAGACTGCCCCGCATGTTTTTCATGTTACAAAGCTGAACCTATAACTTTTAAAGTTTAGATGTTTTGTCTTGCTGATGTCAGAGGGGTTAAAACTGATCAAAATAGAGTTCTGACGTTGTCTTAATGTCATAAATATCGGTCACAACACAATCGTGGCGGTAAGACCTGATTTTGAGGAGTAGCTGGAGAGGCGGCATGGCGCCTTCACCTTCCAGCTGACACAGATAATGACTGGCCAAGGTTGTTTTGGCCAGTTCCTGTATCATATAGGCCGGCAAAAGACGCCCGGTTGTCACCACTGCGGCGACTGCCGCGACGTTGTTGTGGACACGGCGCTGCACACTTTGGCGGATTGCCCCGCCTGGGCATCATAGCACCGTGAGTTGATTGCGGCAGTCGGTATGGTTGTCTTCTCGCTCCCGGTTGTGGTTCAATCTATGGTCCGAAGTGAGAGGTCGTGGAACGCCGTCGCCTCCTTCCGTGAGGAAGTAATTTCCATCAAGGAAGCGGCGGAGCGGGCGAAATAGCACTTATACCCTCTCCCTAACCACAGAACCGGGCGCCGGAGGACGCGAGATGACCTCCAGCCACCCTGGGGTTTGACCTGGGGGTGGTGGGCTTCGTGGGCCTGCCCGCCATCCAATCAGCACCAGGTCCGAAAGGCGGCGTGCGTGTTCCGCCTCTGAGTCGTGTCTGTTTCCCCTTAAGGAGGGGAAAAGGATGACAGTAGGGATTTATAAAAGTGAGAAGTGCCTGTTTCATACGGCGGACCGAAATCTCGGCGGGGTCGCGACCGCATGTGAAACTGATTCACGCGGTCCTGCCAATTGCGGTTTTGTCGGGGAACACTGTGGTAGGTTTAGTTGGTAGGTATTATCTACTGACGGTCTTTCTTTTATCCCGGTGAGTCCGACAAACCCTCTCCGCCTGCCCCCACGGAGGGGTACGCGTCAATGCATTACCCCAAGTAAAAAAAGAAGTGTCTTACATATCACAAATAATATTCTCCCAAATAAAAATTAAAAATGTAATCATAAATTACCTTACCTTACTAGACTACTACTATTACCAGGTAGCACTGGAAAATATTTTCTCGTTGAGCATCGTCTTCTCTTCATCTCTTTTCTCTTTTCTCGTCATCTATAAAATTAACATTTAATCAGTAACTATATTATATTATAATAGGAACTAACTCAATTCTAGGAACCCGTAAAACCATAATTGGTGCAATTATATAGCATAATATTAAACTCACATTAGTGAGTTTATTTTAAATTTGAATAATCATAAGAATTACATTAGTAATACGATCCTCGTCATTTTGCTTACCATTAATTATGATTTATTTTAATCTGCATGGAGTACATTTCTGTTTTTCCCTCCAACGATTTGGGCCAACAAGCGTTTTGTACTTCTCGCTCTCTTAAATATTACAAGGAAGGACTTAGGACGTAAGAATAATAGGCAGGGCGAGCATTCAATGTAACAATATTTATTATTTATTTTCAACGATTGCGAGTTTTTGTTTGAAAATCACATACGATTCTATTGGCAAATCTTTACAAAGCGCAATACTTTTTTATTGCCTTTGATCCTTAAGGCAGTGAGAGACGATTAATAAAATAATGTAAGAAATGAGCATCATAAGAGAAGTCGTCGTACTTTGAAACACAAAAACACGTTCCATGTTAGAAAACAATTAACTTAGAACTTTATAAAACGTAACGATGTTTATGGGCCGCCTAGTTATTATTCTGTTCAACAGTCTGGTTAGCAGTGAAATTTGCTGGAAAGAAGAGTATATCGAAGGCTCTGCGTTAAGGGTTTGATCCACTGATCGAGCTAAGTGTTAATCGGTTTTCTTTTACTTAGTCGTGAACCGTGTCTGAAATACGGTAATAGACTCTATTACATGGGGCATAAAATCACAGCAGGCGAAATGTGTGTATAATTTACACCCTTTAAAGTAAATACATACATAATTTGGCTACATTGTGTTTATCTTAGAAGTACTATAATAACTAATGTTTAACTCTTTTCTATTTGCGTTTCATTACATCTCTTTGCCCTTTCTCAATATTGGTGCCGTAATATAAATTCTATCCGATGGTTGATTTACACGTTTCTTTTACAGAAAATATACAAGCGCAGCTGAAGAATTATTCAATTATCCTTTTGTATATTCTTATGAAACGGAAAAATTTAATATGGATATAAAAGGAATCAGAAGCAACTCATTAAATTACAGAACGGGACGAGATTAAATTTGTATAAACAATGTGTTTTCCATCTTAAAAAACGTGAAGCCCATTCTAAAGGATTTCTTAAGTGAAACAGAATTAAGGATTGAATTATGTGTGTAACATTTTTATATCAATTTTAGTGATCTCTTACGATACTATCGAGTCGTATCTTCAGAAAAGTTATTAATGACAGAAATTCAAATTACAGCGTTAGCTTGTTATATTGTTAAAATCTCCAATGCCGCCCTTTTTAAGTCTTAAGATTTTCATAAATTTCTAAATCGTTGAATCTCTTTGTTCGTCTGTCTCTCCATGTACGCGCATCACGCAAAAACTACTGCACAAATACATAAATGAATACAGTTTTCACTGCCTGTTTCATTTTGATACACCACCTAAAAGTCTAGTATTATGCGTGTACATTAGCTTTTTTTACATGCATGGATAGAAAAATATATAAACCTACTTCTAAATTCCACGCTTACAAAGTCCCGGGCAGATAGATTTAATAAGAGACATAAGAAAGACGGGTGGTCTGTGAGCTACATACATATCGCATTTTTAATTGGTAAGTACTTGACTGATAAATAAGCTATTTTTATAATTAATCTAATTCTAAAACAAAAATGTGACTAGTTGTGAGTCAAAGTCATTACTCGTTCGACATCACATATAATTATCCAGAACGAATTAGAGCGAACATTATAATATACACATATTTAACAAACGCTGCACTTTTTAATTTGTAAAGTACCAACAATGCCTGTCTGTTGTTTTGGAATACATAATGTGATTTGTTTGATCTCGACGTATGTAGCTGTCATGACATAATGACCATGACACCCCCAGCGGACTTTTGACATACACATACTCAGGTAGGGGTTTATTATATTCGCATTTTACCAGATTAGTTTTTAGATTTTACGTAATTGGCGATGTCACAATACGAGAATTGAGCCTTAATATAAGCAAAAACTGGCGTAAACTTATGCTACGGGACTAAAAAGCCGGTTACACTGACGACAGTTCTACATGAAAACCTTTTTGAACTTGACCTGTGAAATGCAAATTCCTTCGTTACTATGTTGATTCATCATAAAAAAGCAAGCTTTTTGGGCTACAGGCACGTTCTTCTCCCTGCAAATCGTGCAATATATTTTTGTAAATTTCGCTCAAATGCTGACATCAAATCCGTAGTTACTTTAGCTATATAACATAGCTAACTAACTTAGAGGAACAATAATCTTTTGTTTATATTTATCAACAAGAACAAATAATTTAATTTCGAATTCTTGTTAAATAGGCACCTATATCTTTAAGTAAAGTGGCACGATGCCTTTGTTAGTATTTTATCGTTATTACGTCTCAATTCGCATTCTACGTAATTTTATTCAAAGTATAATAAGTGTCTTTTATAGCTATGCTAACCCACAGCGTTAACCTCACATATTAAATGACGACTAAACAGTCAAATGTCAAGATTTTCCTTTCTGAATAGACATAATAGCTATTACGTGTAAAAGGAAATTGAAGTTCCAATTTTCTCTTAAAATCTCAAGATTTCAAAAGGGAAGCATTGGAAAATGTTGTTCAACAATATAACAAGTTAATGCTGTAATTTGAAATTAACTTTTTCGATAAATTGCTATAAATCTTTTTTACCAAGCAGTGAAATAACGATGGATGGATGATTGGTATAACATTCGTGTAGGTCCAATTATACTTTGCCCAGTCTAGACTGGTCCTTGAGGCGAAGTGGGAAGAAAGGCTGGCCCAGCCCCGCTACGGGGTGAGGACCGTCGAGGCTGTCCGTCCGGTGCGGACCACTCACCTACCGGTTTGCTCAGGTGCTCTCCGGACACGGCTGTTTCGGAGAGTACCTCTACAAGATAGCCGATAGGGAGCCGACAACCAGGTGTTACCATTGTGAGGGGTGTGACCGGGACACGGCGCAGCACACGCTGGAGGAGTGCCCGGCGTGGGCCGCGGAGCGCTGTGCCCTGGTCGCCGTGACTGGTCCCGGCCTTTCCTTGCCGGCCGTCGTATCTAAGATGGTCGGCGACGGCAGGTGCTGGGGCGCAATTATGTCCTTCTGCTAGATGACAGCCTCGCAGAAGAGGCGGCGAAACGGGGGCCTGAGGAAGATCCTTACGCCTCGGATGTCCGCCGCCGGAGAAGGGGGCGCAGGAGACGTGCTTATGTCGCTCTCCTGCCTCCCACTTAGGGTCCGTGTGGACAGGTGGCAGGGCCTCAGGGGACCCTGCCACCCGTAAATTAAGACCTCCAAAAGGGCTCGCGCGGTGTTCCCATGTGCCTTCTAATGTCGGAAGGGGAGAGCGGTAAGGCTCTCGCCTGGGGACGAGAGGTGGTCGGATCCGTTTGACCCGGCCCGCACCGACACGGGGGGCCTGCTATGGATGAAGGAGCTCCCCATTGGGCGTGAGAGGGAACACCCCAGGTTTTTTAGTGGGTATACCAGCACTTTATGCATGAAAATGCTTCATGCACCCCGCCGGTACCGTCCTCTAGCCGGCGGACTGTGCATAAAGCATATTTCATGGGAAACAAAAAAAAGAAGTCCAATTATATTTTATTGGTCATATATTTTTTGCTTCTTCGAAGGGAAAACTCGCATGAATATATTAAAATGCGTAAGCTTATGAGGCTTATGTGAATAAAATTTACTCGCTTATAGGCCACGCCGCAAAAAAAAGGTATACGGAGTTCACGTTAGGCCGGATATTTGCAAAGTCGGGCAACATTACAAACTTATTGATAGAGATCTTAAGTACACATATATTTTAGTGAGGTTTTCTCTCTAGTACAGTTATTTCCTTTTAACGATATTAATGAGGAATATCGAACGTGGTTTGAATTGAAAACTGAAAAGGTGGAAGATTTTGTTATTGAAATGTTTTAACGTAGTAGAACAATAACCTTTTGTTCGTAGTAGTAGAATCAATGAGAATCATTTAATTATTTACATTTTAGAGGCTTTTATCGACAAAATAAAATGATTTCACGAACATTTAGATTCATAAATTCAGTTTTAATCGCCAGAAACGTCTAGATGGAATTTAAGTTTAATGTTTACTTATCTTGAACGATTAGAACCTCTTCAGAAAAGATTCTAGTCCTGTTCATATAGTTTATACGTTATTCTACGATTTATTTCATAGATTATTGCAGCAAGCAAGCTTATTTCATCAACCACCCTCGCAGAGAATCATCTACCTGAGTTCTTCAAATGTATACTTATGCAGTTGCTAATTTACTGTGAGAAAAAATTTGATACCAGTCTATGTACTAATTATCTATGTTAACAAGTGGCGTTGAAAATACTTTACTTCTAAAGTTGTGATGTTTCGTAACACTCCTTATAACAGAAGACAAAAGCTTTCCTTAGTTTTGACATAAAGAAAAGCTTTTATTTGCATTGTAAAATAAATAATGCGAAATATTACTTGTTTGGAAAATATATTGAGTTGAATGGAAAAAGTTGTCAGCCATCTAGTAATAAAACGACTTTACGATTTGCGCTGAAAATACTGCTTATTTTAGGCATGAATCGTAAATGTCGTCGTTTTTCTGTTACTCTTAAATTAATCAGGAAACGATATATCCTAGTTAACTCCATATTAATTCATAAGGAAAACAAAACGTAAAGTTTATACACACAAAAAAGCCTTCCGTTTTAAGGAAGACATATTTACCAAATATTTCACGGTATACGACTTGCCGGAAACGGACATTTGGTTGGGCTCCGGAGTCATTTTAATATAAAAACTTTTGTTGCGAAAATTGTTTTTTTTTTGTTAATCGTTGTAAAAGAATCCTCTTTTTAGAGAAGATATTGATTGCATTGTTTCCTGTTTTCACATTTCGTACAGTTTAGTTATAACAAATGCCATCTTCCACCCGCTCTTCATAATTGAGCTCTGTGTTATGAGGAATATAAAAAGGAAATTCAGTGGATATATCTCTTTTAGACATTTCTCTAATAATGTTCCTTAAGTTAACGAAAATTGTCACAAGAAAAAGTGATTGTTAAAGAGATATCGGTGAAGCGATATTCGAGAATTTTCGTGAAGGTCGTTCTTTATGCTTCGCACTGATTATATTGTTATTTATTGTACTACTACGACTAAGTATATTTCCTTTTATTAAAATGAATATGGAATATACTTATCACATATATTTATTTCATTTTACTTTCTTATTATTACTTTATTTGTAAGCAATGTTAAAGTCTTTTATTCTATTCACTCGTAATTGAGAGCATCGATAATTTAAATACTGCTTAATATTTTGCCTCTATAGCTTATCGTGATAAATTTTATTCCTTTTATGTGCGCTCGCACTAGGTTTAATTCCTGTACTGCGGTGGCTTAACAAACATTGCAACGCCAAACATAAATAAAATAAATAAATAAATAAAAACTGTTTATTGCCAATTTAGTTTACAATTTTGAGCATTACCCGGTGGCCCCACACTAGGCAAGCCTGTTCTGTGGGTGCCGTTAACGATTACCATTTTGGTTACGTGCATACATTGCGCTCGATCGACGTTATCATTAACATAAAAGATGGGTTAGGCTTAAACACTATAGAACTAAACATAGTAACAAAATAATAGATACTTCACTACAAATAGAGCATGATTTTAAAATAAAGCAGGACAATCTTATAAATATAATCAATAAGTAACTAAATATTATAAATAAAAAAATAATAATAACAAAAATAAAAAAAATATAAAAGTAACTTTTAGTACTATCTTATAAATGCACATGTATACAATCTTTTTCAAGACAAATGTACTAGAAGGCTCTCGGTTAAGTTATATGACATTGACATTAGCCACATTGTAACCACAAGCCAAGACTTCATTTATTTTAGGTATAATAATAGAGTTTCAGGTAAGTAAACTATCATAAAACTGTAGCCAGATATGTTAGAAAAATATATTGGGATGATCGATTTAGATGAGTCTAAACGCTATACAAACTGGCATTCTAGAATTATTGTATGTTTATCTGTTTGTATCACATAAAATCACTAAATCGATTTACGTGTGGTTTTCACAATTAAATAGCAAGTTACCATAGATTGTGATAGCTTTTACGTTGAACATAATTCATCTAACTCGGTTTGATAGAACTGGAGACATGGTTTATAGTATAATCTAGGTAAGCATATTTTATTGAGGTCATATTCATAAGAAATATATATTCGTTTATTGCTTTGTAAATATATCCTAGTTGACTCTGCGGTCAGCTAATGAAGTTGCGGGAGACAGCATATATCAAACTTTATAAGCTGAATTTCAGTTTTCGTACACAAATTGGAATTCAGCTTAAAACAATCGTATACAATTATAACTTAAAGTATTTGAGAAACATTGACCGGCTCTGTCTATATTTATTTTATTTAGTACTTACGTATATTAATAACATTCGGACAAGTGAATTACTATCATAAATTGGATTTGTATAAGTTATCATGTCAATGTCAAGTGGGAAAGGACAAATTAGATTATGCTATGAGGAATAAAGGAAATACGGAGAGTGGTGATTATCGCTTGCCATATACAATTATTTTCGTACGATGACGTTATATTTATGAAGTAGCGTATTACATTGTTTTTACGTTCAAACCTATGGACCATATTTTTATATTAAGCTAGTACGTATACAGTAAATCTTCTTACTATATTATTTTTCTTATAATATTCCTACTAGATTCAAAAATTTAGAGGTTACAAAGGACATAATAAAGACATTAAAATATTGGGTGAAAGCCTTGGTATCTACAAGAAATTAAGTAGGTACGCATATCGTTTTATATAGAGAGAATTTATTTTTATTTTCTCACGGGTATTATTTATGACGTACAGCAAAAATGTATCAGCTTAATATTTCCGATATATAAAAGATGTATTTATTTGTTTCTAGAGAAAATAAGACTGTAAATAGCAAAGATTGATATTAAAAACTATCTAGACAGCAAGCGCCTGTTATATTTTGACAACATTTTGTACTCTTGTTACATATCACTATAATTATCGGTAGAAAAACTGTGCATGGGTGAAAATATTATGTACGTTTGTGTAGTTATTCTACAGTTCTATGAAATCTATGTTTTGAAAGAGGCCAAGAAATAAACGACACGCCGTTTATTCGTTTTAAAAGATGATAAAATTCTGAAATACGTGTGTAGGTACTTATTGAGTTTTAGTCGATAAATTATATGGTCGATATTTTAGGGTAAAGTAAACCTATTTTTTTTTAAATTATATTGTGCTTCGGTCTGATGACGCCACTCATAACGCACGTACGCATAAAGATATTTCAAGCTGAAAGATCTACGGGCTCATAATTAATTAAAAGCTTAAATTATACTAACTTTTATGGAGAGATGTGCCTTTGATCATTTCTTTTTGTTGTGAAGTAGGCCGCGATACTATGGCGTGCCGCTAAAATTCGTTCGCGCGGTCATAAACAAAAAACAAACATCAAAATCACAATTAAACTTATAATTAATCTTGTATTTTATGAATCTTAAAAGCGAAGCAATGCTGGATCTTAAAATAGATAATTATAAAATTGGTATTTTAATTCCCACGTAACAGAGGGTAACTTACTACTGTATTGTTTCTAAGTCTTCCCATAATTGGCGTGAGCCTGTTACGTTCCCCCGAACACCTCACTAGATTCTTTGTCGCTGCTGAGATTGACTTAAAAGAGAATATACAATCAGACTTTAAACGAGCTAAGAATCGAATACGAGGTTTCATTCTCGGGGAAGCGTAAGTGCATAGCTATGTATGGTTCCAACGAGGTCATTACGTAATGAATTATTTAAAACTTTATTAAATATTCATGAATAATAATGTAAATGAGGTGACGTCGTGTTATATCTCAATAACTAAAGTGTGAGTAGTAGAGCCAAGCTGGTTATAGCATAAATGGGCCGGCTCGACCGGGGAAGTACTACCCTCTCACAGAAAATCGACGTGAAATAGCAGTGTCTCACTGCTGTGTTTCGTTCGGTGAATGAGAGTGCCGGAGGCCTAAGCATGAGGTGACGATTCTCGCAGCTTACGAGGGACCTGCAGAGTATCCGTAGAGTCATTGTGTGGGTGGCGCGAGTCGACCCGGCGGCCAGGGAGAGCCGTAGAAACGGTGCTCTGCTGGCCGCCCGCGGTATAGTCCAGAGGCCCAACCGAGTCTAACCAACTTGGTTGGCTGCCTCATCATGCCGCGCATAATCTCGAGGTGGCTCGTCGTGCCGGATGGTGACCGGAGGGTGGGTCCCGGCGACCACTTTCGGGAGGGTACGGGGGTCCTTCCGTCCGTCGGATCGGCTATCGCCATACCACACAGTAATATGACGAAACTTGCTCTGCGCCTTGCCCCACTTTGTTGCGAGAATAGCCGCCTCTTTTTTTTTTTTCACGCTTTCCCTTCCATTCACTCTATGGCAGTACGAACAAAGCATTGTCGTTTAACAGCAGCCAATCGCCGTAACCCCACCGCTGCTTCCTCTTCCGGTGTCGTGGAGTTCATTAACATCAGAGGACTCCACGCTAACCTTAATGCTGTCCATCACCACCTGGAGACGGCTCGGCCGGCAATGCTTTTTCTAACGGAGACACAAATACGCCGTCCTGCAGACACGACCTACCTGCAATATCCCGGCTACGTGCTAGAGGAGTGTTTCCTCGCGAAAGCCGGGGTATGCTTGTTTGTTAGGGCGGATATTTGTTGTCGCCGTCTACACTGCCTAGAGGACCCTTCCTTCTCTGTCCTTTGGGTACACGTAGATCACGGCTCTTTCAGCCAAATCTACATGTGCCTCTACCGATCCCATTCAGGAGACGCTGAGACAACTCGACTCTTTGATTACCTGAGTCAGGCGGCAGACGATGCGCAGGAGCAGTTTCCGAATGCTGAGTTGGTGTTCTTGGGAGATTTCAATGCCCACCATGAGACCTGGTTGGGTTCTCCCAAAACAGACCACGCGGGACGAATTGCCCATGCGTTCGCTCTCACGCATGACCTGTCTCAACTGGTACTCCAGCCCACCCGGATACCGGACATTGCAGGTCAGGCGCCCTCTCTGCTCGATCTGCTGCTGACAAGTAACCCGAACCGGTACAGTGTGTCGATTAGTGCTCCTCTGGGCACCTCAGACCACTGTCTGGTTTGTGCCACAGCTGTTGTTGTTACGCCCCCACGACCCGAGGAGGCAAGACGACGACTGTGGCACTACTCGTCAGCAGACTGGGATGGAATGCGGGAGTACTTCGCATCCATCCCTTGGGCTCAACGCTGCTTTGAGAACAGGGATCCTTCAGAGAGCGCTACTGCTGTCGCTGGTGAAATCATCCTGGGTATGGAATATTATATTCCATACAGTGATGTCACGAGCGGTGGCAGGAAAAGGCCCTGGTTCGGTCGTGAATGCGCTCATGCTGTTGAACGCAAACAGACAGCGTACCGCGCTTGGACCAGGGCTCGCACTCTCCACGACTCTAACGTGGATCACCTGAAGGCAGCGTTCAACCAAGCCACAAAGGTCTGCAAGAGGGCATACTTAAGAGCGGATGCCCAGCGCGTCGCACGGTTCGGCCAGGAGCTCATGGCCCATCCTACGGGCAGTCGTAGCTATTGGCGCCTGGCCAAAGCCGTGCAGTCCAACTTCTGCCAGACCTCGCTGCCCCCTCTGAGATATCCGAATGGATCACTGGCTCATCGGCCGCAAGAGAAAGCAGATCTGCTTGCAAATCTCTTTGCGGCCAACTCCCGAATCGATGACTGCGGTTCGCAGCCGCCTAACATTGCCAACTGCGGCTACACCATGCCTGATATACGTATCAGGCAACGTGACGTTCGTGCGATACTGCAGTCTCTCGATGTTCGGAAAGCCAGTGGACCTGACGGCATCCCAGCTGTGGTCCTCAAAAAATGTGCAGCGGAGTTGTCTCCCACACTTACGCGCCTATACCGGACGTCTTACGCCGCAGGCATTGTGCCTGAGGCTTGGAAGGAGGCGAACGTTCAACCGATTCCCAAAAAGGGGGACCGTTCCGAGCCAGGCAACTATCGACCCATAGCTATCACCTCAGTGCTCTCCAAGGTGTTCGAGCGGATTATTAACACCCAAATTGTCCGCTACCTGGAGGATCACTCGTTGATCAATGATCGCCAATACGGCTTTCGGGCTAAACGATCAACGGGTGATCTTTTAGCGTTCGTCACGCACCTCTGGGGTGAGGCTATGGACAAGCACGGCGAGTCTTTGGCTGTCAGCCTAGACATAGCCAAAGCTTTCGATAGAGTCTGGCACCGGTCTCTTCTTTCCAAGCTTCCGGCCTATGGCTTGCCCCCTCAACTGTGCACCTGGATTGCAAATTTCCTGCAGAAGCGTCGTATTCGGGTCCTTTGCGACGGTCGCGCTTCCAAATTTATGCAGGTCAATGCAGGAGTGCCTCAGGGGTCCGTCTTATCCCCTACGCTCTTTCTTCTGCATATCAATGATATGTTGAATCTCGGCAACATACATTGTTATGCGGACGACAGTACCGTGCATGGGCGATATCTCGGACGTCCTGGAGCCAAACAGGCTGAGGTTGTGGGGAAAAGGCAGGATCTTGTCGTTGAACTTGACCAGACCTTGAACCGCATCTCTGAATGGGGTGCCAAGAACTTGGTCCAGTTCAACGCCAAGAAGACCCAGGCATGCGCGTTCTCAACAAAAAAGTCTCCGTTCCTTTCCCTCCCTTCTCTGAAGAACACTCCACTGGTGATACGTGACAGCCTCTCCATCTTAGGTATGGATATTTGCCGCTCCCTTAATCCCAAAACCTACATCGAGAGCGTCATTAGGCAAGCTTCGCGAAAACTCGGAGTTCTGAACAGGGTGAGGCGGTTCTTCACGCCTGGGCAGCTGTGCCTATTGTATAAGGCACAAGTGCGCCCTTGCGTGGAGTACTGTTCTCATCTTTGGGATGGCTCCGCGCAGTACTTGCTAGACGCTCTTGACAGGTTACAGCGGCGGGCTGTCCGTATCATCGGAGATCCAGAGGTCACGAGTTCACTGGAACCTCTGCAACTCCGTAGGGATATTGCCTCTTTGGCATGTTTCTACAGAATATACCACGGGGAGTGCTCTGAAGAGTTATTCCACCTTATCCCGCCCTCCCCTTTCCTATCCAGAACAACGCGTGCTGGGCTCAGATGCCATCCTTACACGGTGGAGTCGACTAGAGTGCGTACCAACAAGTTTGGGTCCTCATACCTCTGCCGAACGATCAAGGCATGGAATTCTCTGCCAAGGCAGGTGTTTCCTTCTTCCTTCAATCCTGGGTCCTTTAAGCGGGGCGTGAAAAAGCACCTTCTCAGGCCGTCAAAGTAGAGACCTCAACATCGCCTCGGCTGCTATGAGGACGATGTGGAGGCCACTGCTCTTAGACCACACGACTGCTTACCATCAGGTGGAGTGTGGTCATTTTGACGAGCAAAATAAAAAAAAAAAAAAAAAAAAAAAAAAAACGTGAAGAATATTTAGAGCACAAGATTATTATATCTCGCTTTCTTTTGTTCTTATACTTCTGGAAAATTAATAGACAGACCAATAGTAGCATCGAATTTTAGTACCACAACGATGGGCCATCTCGAATAGTAAATGGATAAGCTATGCTTGTAATACGTGTAGCGTCGGCGCCTTCGCCTCTGTGAACAGAGTGAGAGGATTCGCGTATCTATTATAGAAAATCAGTAACGTAGTTTTGTTTGTACCTAAGTGTTCTGTTTTTAGCTTCGGATGAGATACCAAAAACGGGAATGGTTCTGAAGTGGCGGCCACATATCGGTAGACGCAGCAGGGGTAGGCACTCCTCCTCCCCTCACAAGGTGGACTGATGACGTGGCGACCTGTAAAGAGTTGCGGGAAGTGGTTGTATGCGGGCGGCCCAAGATCGGTCTGTGTGGTTGTCCTTGGCGGAGGCGTATGTCTAGCAGTAACGTCTTTCGTCTGAGATGCTGATGATGATGAGATACCATAAATATTTATTACATTATTTTTATTGGAATATGAATGATTGCCACAGCTCATCGGGTCTGCGTATTTATTTTTGGAATCTTTTGGATAATATGTCAATATTGTTGTCTTGCACCGTGATTAGCCACGATTGTGTTTTCCTACTAGGTAACTGAGTCACCACCAGTACCACCAGTAGACTTATCTAAACGCGCAGATTCGTCTCATCTTACCGTTGCTTTGGTACCTGTGATTATTTATGCATTGCGTTTGTAAGTACTAATTATTCATTACGTTTGTGAGCACTAATTGAAAACGTGAGAAACGTTGCATACGAACGTGGACCTAGGTATCTACTGGTTTTAACAAAATAATTCCGCCACAAATTACATTTATAACGAAGTAATAATAGCTGCAATACAAAAATACAGACTAAATCTTATATTCATTACTACCTGTACCTGTCCTTCGTTTTATTTGCAATAGAAAGCCTGTATTAAACTGTCCAGTGGGACAGTTTAATACAGGACAGCTGGGCACGGCCCTCCTCTCAGTGTGCGTGGCAGTCTAACTGTTTCCAACTAGGCTAAAAGTATACGTTCCCTTTATTCAAACTATCGCAAAAGCAATAGAGAATGGGCAGACATATTTATATGGGAACTGGTCTACCTGCTCAACATTAACAGCAACTATAAAAATTAGTAGTCAATAAATAGTTGATCAAAATTACGGACATATTTTATGCGGCAATCGATTGAACATTTACAAAACTATTTTATCTTATTCGGGGGCCAGTCAGTGTAGACCGGCGACACTTCGACCCAGTGGGATCTTTTGTGTCGGCCCCGAGATCTATCCCTGAGCTATCTCCCTATGAATGTATTGCATCAATCGCAGCGTACACTTCAGAGGGAGAAGCCTGAAGTCTTCAGGGTTCGGATATGCCAATCCCATCAGACTCATCCTTAGTCCAGCCAACGCGTCACATTCACACAGTAGGTGTGATATGGACTCGTCCTGTTCACCACAGGCTCTGCAAATCAAATTGTTTGCCAATCTCAATCTGCACAGGAAGTCGTTGGTGCCAAAATGACCAGTGAACGCTCCGTATTTGGCCCTTGTTGTACCCGCAGAACTTCCGGGTGAGGACCATAACTCTGTTTGCAATGAATTTCTTGGAGTGTTCTAGACCCCTAAGGGCCATCCAATCTAGCCTGTGTTTATCATTGCCATGTGCATTCAAAACTGCCTTGACGGTACTCTCAGAGAGTTCTACGAATGGCTCGGGGCCCACAAATAGTTGCTCTGAGCCCTTCCTGGCTAATTCATCAGCCTCCTCATTACCCTGCTCCTCTGCATGGCCCGAAACCCACACTAGCCTGACATAGTTCAGGACCAGTCCGGAGTCCACCGGACATAAGTTTAGAGCCTTAAGAGCAGCTTGACTGTCACTGAGAATATAAACAGTCTTGTCAGTGACATTATTGTTAATATTCTCCTGCGCACAGGTAATTATAGCATAGGTTTCCGCCTGGAAGACCGTTGCATATTTGCCCATGCTTTGGCTAACCATGCAGTCGTTGGCATAAATACCAGCGCCTGATCCTTTTTACATTTTGGAATCATCGGTGTACCAGATGAGACAACCCTTGTCAGGGGATTGTGGATCTTGTCTCCATTCGTCCCTTGTAGAGACCTTTATTTTAAAATTCTTTTTGAATATGTGCATTGGTTGCATTTTGCCGTATCCCATGCTCATAATCTCTTTGAGATCCTTTGAAATCTTCAAAAGCAAGTATTCACGTCAGGGCCAACACAAATACCATAAAATCGATTTCACAGGTTTAATTGTGCATGTGTACCGGTTGTGGCACGTTCCGTCAAGCATGTGAATTAATCGTATTTAAGCGCGCCTGGTCCTGCCGTACCTTTAATTATCAACACATATACATATTATGTATAAATTCGTGTAGTAATGCTTGACTTTGATATGGCGCGTCAGGATCCTTGCTCGTAGTAGAGACATATTAACACTTTCTGCTTATATTCCAAATCCGTTCAAACCCTTTCAAGAGGTCAGCAATCATTAGGTAGATATATATGTATGAATCCCATGCAATAGGCAAAAATTCCTCTTCCAGCTCGTACATTTTCTTCTAACAAACTTAACTTCTTTTTTGTTGAAAAATAAGTATTATATTTATTTTTTGTATTTTGTCAAATATATCTCTAACCCCACTATCCGTAACTTAACTTCCCTATGTAACAAAATGATACATACAATAGCTTTTTCAACGACGTACATATGTATATTAAATTAGTGTTGAGTAGGTTTGCGTCGCCCATTTTCCTTTTATCGAAATCAGACCACCGGACCGTGTACGCATAAACATGTGAAGACGTTATAATACTGTAAGGTTGAATTATTTCTTTATGGATACCAACTATTTTACTCACATTCTTGGAATCCATTTAACCCAGGTAATTCGTCTCTTAATACAATCTTTTGTTGGAATATGATCATGAATTAACGGCTAATTGATTAGTAGCTAATTACGTTGCCACATTTTCGCGAATAGTCTGGGGAAATACCCAGTTGTACAAAGTAAATCATACTGAATAGACGTTAGGGGATAAATTACGATGATGACATATAACCTATTTAATATATTTGTTTTCTTATAATGTAATTATGTACTTACGTATATTTAATTTGCCAATTTGAGAACGTATCATTGTAACCAAATTTAGTATATGTCAGAACAATTGATCGAATCGTTAGCAATATTAGCCACAAAACATAATAATATGTCATTGATATTCCGTCTTAGTTCCAAAGGCAAAAAATGGTACCGCTTGCATCGGTGACAAGTAGTAGGTAGGTAGTCCACCGAATATTGTTTCGCTTTGAAGTCCAAATATCGCATAAATTTCTTTTAAATAGATTCCATACGAGATTTATAGATCTCGTATTTAATAATAATATTCTACCACATACACACAACACCATCTAGCCCAAACTAAGCAGAGCTTGTATTATGGGTACTAGACAATGGATAAACATACATATATACTTTTTTGTAAATACATACATATTATACATAGAAACACCCAGACCAAGATAAACATCTATGTTCATGCACACAAATGTTTGACTTGTGCGGAAATCGAACCCGCGATCTCAGGCGTGGCAGTTGGTTACACTAACCACTACGTCATCGAGGGCGTTCTTTTTGTCAATCGGTACTCAGGTATTGTATTGTCACCTGGGTGCGGATGCTAAAACTAATTTGCTAAAAGTAGAAAGAGCTCAACGAGCAATATTTAAAATATCCTACGGGCGGCCTCTTTATCCAGAAGTCAAAGTATTTGCGGTAAGGCAATTGTTCATGAGCGCAACTGCCCAATGCTTTTATAAAATTAGTATAAATAATCTAACGCCCTCACGTAGTAAAATAATACTAAAATGGAACAAAGCAAAGTGTAAACAATTTATTGACTGAAAGTAATTTCGTTTCATGGGACCCTATGTTTATCAAAAGATACCTAAATGCGATGTTAGATATACATAGCCTAACTGAGAAAAATTCTGTCAAAATAACATAAAAAGTTTGCTACTAGACATGAACTTCTCACAGACGGAAAATTTTCTAGAAATAAAAGAATAATTTTGTTTGGCCTGGCCTAGTGCATCATTACAGTACCGAACCCAAGACTTTGTGGTAGGGTTAGCCAGGCCCACAAGATAATTTTCAAAATTCAAAATTCTTAAATACACACATGAGCACACCCGTGTGGGTGTGCTCCTGTGACTGTGTGTGTACACATACATAACACACGCCCATACAAAACACACGCACATACATAACACACACATTATACATAACACACACATAGACACAAACATCACTATGGCAGTACACAGTAATAATTACGCCCAATTGCATGTAATAATTTATGAATATGCTACTGTTAAGCGTTATTTTACATTACTTGCTCCTCTTTTTTTATATTTTCTTAATTTTACTTTCTATTCTTTTTAATTATATAAAATATGTATCAGTCTTAAGTTTGATTAAAATAAATGTGTTTCGGATTGTAAGAGATTTGATCCCACGACACAGTGAATCTTAGGGCATCAAATTGTTATATTAGAAACTTTTTGAACAATAATTACTTATTATTATAATTTTCTATTTCGATCCGAGACCTGCTAGAGAAACGTGCTCAAGGCTATACTAATAATGTGGACTTGAAAAGTGAATGCCGGTAGGCGAATTTTCCATCGGGTGGACGCCGATTTGGACAGTACAAATTTAAACATGTCTGGTCAAATGTCTATATTTGTACTGTATTCAAAATATTCTTGTAGCAAATGATTCTATTTATCAATCTTTTATGATTATTAATTATGACTGTACACGCTGTACAGAATAAAAATGTTATGAAACTTATTTGAAATAAAAAGATATGTGAGAAAATTACTCATAAACTTTCGTGTTGCATGATGCAAAATATGAGTGTTTTTATAAAATATTTCTCCTATACGACGATGCGTAGACAGGTTACTACGGTTTTATTAGATCAAACTAGGTCGAGATAACTTCGGGCACGCCACGATTGTGGCGGTAAGACCCGTGTTTGAGGAGTGGCTGGAGAGGCGGCATGGCGCCCTCACCTTCCGGCTGACACAGGTTCTAACTGGCCACGGTTGTTTTGGCCAGTTCCTGTGTCGTATACGCCGGCAAGAGACGCCCGGTTGTCACCACTGCGGCGACTGCCGCGACGTTGTTGAGGACACGGCGCTGCACACTTTGGCGGTTTGCCCCGCCTGGGCATCGCAGCGCCGTGAGTTGATCGCGGCAGTCGGATCGGTTGCCCTCTCGCTCCCGGCCGTAGTTCAGTCTATGGTCCGGAGTGAGAGGTCGTGGAACGCCGTCGCCTCCTTCTGTGAGGAAGTCATTTCCATCAAGGAGGCGGCGGAGCGGGAGAGGGAGCGTTTAAACCCTCTCCCCAACCGCAGAGCCGGGCGCCGGAGGGCGCGCGATGACCTCCAGCCACCCTGAGGTTTGACCTGGGGGTGGCGGGCTTTGTGGGCCTGCCCGCCATCCGTTCAGCACCAGGTCCGAGAGGCGGCGTGCGTGTTCCCACGCGCGCCTCTGTGTCGAGTCCGTCTCCCCCCTAGGGGGGAGACAGTAGGGTTTTATAATGTCGGAAGTGCCTATTTTGGGTAGGTCTTTTGTGTAGTGGCCTGCCGTTTCATACGGCGGGCCGAAACCTCGGCGGGGTCGCGACCGCATGCGAAAGCGATTCGCGCGGCCCCGCCGATAGTGGTTTTGTCGAGGAACACCGTGGTAGGTTTAATCGGTATTCCGGGAGATACATTATTTCTTTTCCATCTTCTTTTACCCCGGCGAGTCCGACATAATCCCTCCGCCCGCCCCCGCGGAGGGATATGCGTCATAGCATTCCCCCACGTAAAAAAAAAAAAAAAAAAAAAAAAAAAGGTCGAGATAACTTGCTCTGCGAAAACATAGGATGTAGGATGTGGGTATCGTTTTACCTGCTTTGAAGTGAAGAAAATTGTGTGGAAAACAGCTGATATAAATACTAACGTAGTTTTGTAACCATGTTATTTTTCTAAATTCTTTTCTGTATTAGTTGAAATGGTCTTCTTAATTTAGAAGTGCGTATTTAATTTTGTTTTGTTGAACGTTTTCAGATATACTGTATGATAAAAGTTATGTTTTCTAAACGTGATAATTAAGTATGAGATTAAATAAATATAAAATATAATATTATGTTATATGTATACAGACATTTTATACCCCTAAGTGATAGTAAAGACATTAATGTCTTTGGGCGATAGCCTAAAGGGTTAAGCTAATTCCAAAGTATTTTCTTTATTTATTTCATTTTGGCTCCGAGGATTTCATTTTCTCTTCTGCTCTAGCTAGATAGGCAAGGCATGCGAACTGTAAAGTAAATTAACAGTTTATTTAAATAATTATTATTCCAATTGTCAGTAGTTTATTAATTATGCTTTATCATAATATTGAACTCTAAGTTGGTAAAATGTTTTTGAGACTTCAAGACTTCAAACAGAGAGCGATGCTGCCGCTTAATTTGCGTTTTATGTAAGTTCAATAATAAGAAGCTTATGGTACAAGGACAGGCTACCACTAATTATTTTTGTGCCAAGGAATTTGAATTTCATATTTCTTATCGAGCATCAACGCTATGACTTTAAAAGTTTAAAGTTGTTAAGATTTCGTTTATTTGCAAAAGCAACTCTGCTAACTTTCGAAATTCTTTTGAATTTAAATAAAGTTTATAAAATCATATTATTTTTAAAAAAGCAGTGTAAAATAAACACAGGTCAGTATAAAATACCTTTACCACACAAAATTAAGAAAAGGTCGCTGTGGCTATAATGTCGTGTACGTATTGTACACGTGCTCATCCCACTAAGTATTTCCTTGCTTATTTTTGGTGAGGCATCAAAACTTTTTGCCGTTTCAAATTGCTGAGTAAACGCGCTCAGAAACAATCGATTTCATCTCCATCCATCACATCAATCTTACTTTGAAAATAATAACACATTTATAACCATTTAGCAGTGATTGCGTTTTATTAATCTATATATTCCTTTTTATAAAACAATATTTTAGCCTTATCGAAAATAATTTCGTATAAAACAATTTAATTAATTCGGTTTTATTACTACTTAATCGACATTTCTTATTATGCTATAAGTAACGCTTAGATTTTTCCTGTAACGTTTAAAGGCTAAATTGCTCAAATTATATAATTTATTTATTCACGTGTTCGTTAAGGATTTTTATATTTTCTACTGAGTGTAATATTACACAGGTTATCTGTTAGTTTTATTACGCAAATTTGTGTGTAGCCATATAAAACTATTATTTAGTTTAACATGGCTGGTTAATAGGTAGTTAAATAAAAATATATGTCTATAGCATTACATAAACGGCGTTGTATGTTTTACAAAAATAAAGTTGAAGTAATCCGAAATTTCTCAGAATGCACTGGCCAGGCTTGAATAATTAATGTTTAGCTAAAGGCCAATTATATTATGTAGAAAACCAAATAAGTAAAACTCTTTTAATTCAACATAATATACATATTTTGTATTTATTTACATTCAATTTAGGTCAAGTTAATTACGTCGATCGTTATATGTCGGAGATACGATGATGGAGTATTCATTGTAGGTATCCCTAATATTTAGATAAGTAAGTGTTATTTTGCTTCTATACGTTTGCTTGCTTAGGTACTCGTATTACTCGTACAACAACATTTTTGTATTACTTCAACTTCAGTGGGCCATTGTGGGAACCACAATCATTGCCTTGCATAGGTACTTAGGTACCGATGCACAGCAGCGTCTTTGCATCCGAATGTCGCCCAAATGAAGCTATCTACAGAGTTAAACATAACCGTGAAAAGATATTATATTCTGTCTGAAAGTACACAGAGTACGCGCCCGGAAGCTAGCGTATTACGTGCATGTGAACTGGGTAAATGATTTCTTCTACAATATAGAAACATTGTAAGAACATGTAAGCCCTTCTTACGCTCAATCGCTTATGTAATACGTCATGTATGGTAGCGATTTTTGTCAAAACGCACACCTTTCGATATTTATTATGTTTACAAAGATCAAAGGCAGTCTTATTTCACGCTGCCATATCTTGAGGTCATCCGGATAGAGGGTGGGTGTTGTACGTTTGACGTTTAAAATAGTGTAACGTACATTTGAAATGTAAAATGGTAAACGTATGTTTAATCTAAACAATTTTATTTGTACATTATAGGCATCTAAAATTTTTAGTATCTGTTTTAATTACAGTTATTCATCCACCTATTCCATCATTTAACGATCTACGTTAATCTATACTAATATTATTAAGCTGAAGAGTTTGTTTGTTTGGTTGAACGCGCTAATCTCAGTAACTATTGGTTCGAATTAAACATTATTTTAGTGTTATCGAGGAAGGCTATATAACATCACGCTACGGCTAATAGGAGCAGAGTAACAATGAACAATGTTGCAAAAACGAGGAAAATTCTCTTATGTGAAGCAAACGAAGTTGCGCGGGTTAGCTAGTGTTTTATAAAATAACAAAATTATAAATGTCTATTTATTTCTAATACCTATTGTTAAAAGGTAATATGGATTAACAGATATGTTGTTATAAAACATGTAAAAAAGATTTGATTTTAATTATCAAGCATGTCAGAATGTGGAATATCTGGTGAGTTTTTTGATAAACTTTAATTCAGATAAGTAACCTATATAAAGTAAAAATTAACTCAAAATAATCGAATCTATCACCTTCTTACTCTAAATTTATAATCATTACTATTATAAATTCGAAAGTAACTCTGTCTGTCTGTTACCTTTTCACGGCTAAACCACTTAACCTATTCAGATGAAATTTGATACAGATATAGTTTACCACCTGGGGAAGTATATAGTAGTACTTTTTATTGATGTAAGTACCACGTGGGCGGAGCCGCGCGCAAAAGCTAGTAAGTAATAAAAATAATATAAACCTTGTATATAAATTGTCCTATTGTTAGGCATGGACCTCTTCTCAGTGCAAGAAGGGTTAGAGCATAGTCCATCACGCTAGCCCAGTGCTGGTCCGCAGACGTTACATATGTATTTTCGAGATTTTTATGGAGAACTCTTTAGACATGTAGGTTACCTCGCGATGTTTTCTTTTACCGATAAAGCGAGTAATTATTAACTATTTAATACGCATATAACTTCGAAAAGTCAGAGGTGGGAATCAAACTCGAAACCTCATCGTGGCAATCCAACAGTCTTACACTAGAGTATCTATTAAATTTGGCTTAGATTAAATTTAATCCGTCTAGAAGAAAATATCTAGTATTATAATTGGATATTAACTTTTGAACAATAGCCAACGCCACCCGCGTTGACGATAAATCTAGTAGAAAGTTAGCTTTACAATTAAATAATAAAGCCGCCGCAGCCCATGTGCCTCTTTGTGAGGTGGTATCTTTATTGTCGGCCTCCATGGCGTAGTGGTTAGTGTAACCGACTGCCACGCCTGAGGTCGCGGGTTCGATCCCTGCACAAGTCAAACATTTGTGTGCATGAACATGGATGTTTGTCTTGGTCTGGGTGTTTCTATGTATAATATGTACATATTTACAAAAAAAATGTATGTATGTATGTTTATCCATTGTCTAGTACCAGTAGTACAAGCTCTGCTTAGTTTGGGCTAGATGGTGTTGTGTGTATGTGGTAGGCACGCCACGATCGTGGTGGTAAGTCCCGTGTTTGAGGAGTGGCTGGAGAGGCGGCATGGCGCCCTCACCTTCCGGCTGACACAGGTTCTGACTGGCCACGGTTGTTTTGGCCAGTTCCTGTGTCGTATACGCCGGCAAGAGACGCCCGGTTGTCATCACTGCGGCGACTGCCGCGACGTTGTTGTAGACACGGTGCTGCACATGTTGGCGGATTGTCCTGCCTGGGCTACGCAGCGCCGTGAGTTGGTCGTGGCAGTCGGATTGGTTACTCTCTAGCTCCCGGCCATGGTTCAGTGTATGGTCCGGAGTGAGAGGCTGTGGAACGACGTCGCCTCCTTCTATGAGAAAGTAATTTCCATCAAGGTGGTGGTGGAGCGGGAGAGGGACTGCCTGAACCCTCTTCGCAATCGCAGAACCGGGCGCCGGAGGACGCGAGACACCTTCAGTCACCCTGAGGAAAGACCTGGTCGATAGTGGTTTTGTCGAGGAACACCGTGGTAGGTTTAGTCGGTATTCCGGGAGGTACTTTACTATTATTCCATCTTTCTTTTACCCCGGCGAGTCCGACATAATCCCTCCGCCCGCCCCCGCGGTGGGATATGCGTCATAGCATTCCCCCACGGAAAAAAAAAAATATGTGGTAGAATATTATATTATATTATTATTATTGTTTTATTATTATCATTATGAGATAAATGTATAACTTAGACAGCACATTGATGTATGACTCGGCGCAATAATATGATACATATTAATATAGTATCAAAACAACAATAGCGCATTAAATTATATTGCACTTTTTGATTTAATACTACTACACTAGGACCAATTCCTATGTCGCGTGGGACTTTACAAATATTCAAACAGTGGACATAAAACATTCAAACTCGATTCAACCCTTTGTGGATCATACCATGTATTGTCTTATGTGGGATTCAAACCAATAATACTTGGCATAGTGCCGGTTTCGAGGCGACTACTTAAAGACTGCTTTATTTAATTCTACAAAATTACAATTATTCTTTATTTCTTATAGCCATATCAGAGAGTATTAAAAAATATAGGTTTAGTGAATCATCATTCGTAACTACACAATAATGTTAAATTAAACGATTTTAATCATCGATCAAATATACTACATATATATATATAATATATAATATACTATATAGGTATATTTGATCGATGATCTTAAAGTTGTAATTAGTATTCAGCCACTTACATAACGGCGTACATAACTTTATAAACAATTGTGATATCAAAAGAAGAGCTATTCTACAAGCTGAAAATCTGTATCAGAGATTGTGGCAAACTAAATTAAGAGTCTCCAAAACTCATTAAAAGCAGAAGGTTAGATAACTTCTGCTTTTTTTAATTCGTTGACTGTAACATGCACAGAACATATAAGAGTTGTTATAATGATCTGTGGTAACAGGTCTTGAAAAGCACCGTATTTTGTTGGAATGTGTTCACAGCGAAGACATAAGATTCAATGTATTGAGCACAGGTAATAGATTAAAAAAATATCTGATGCTGTATTCTGGCATACCGCTGGCAGACAGCAAAATTATTGTATCGTACTGTACAAGTTGGCTTACGACGATGTTTATAGTGATAAGTTACGTCTTGTTTAAGTTTTTGCTGCGAAGTATAGTGTAATAGAGCGGCATAGTCATATAATTGACAAAGCGCCTAAAAAAAGAATTAAAATAAAAACATCCTTAAGGTTCTTATATTATTTAATTTGGTCAAGGAGTTTATTTATTTATTTATAATATACATACCAACTGTATAATTACAATGTTTTGTAGTTGAGACATTCTTAATTTAACATTGTCAGAGTAATCACAGGCATGCATGACATTTGAATTCCATTATATATTGAAGGGACTACTTATTTATGGTAAAAGTATAATAGTGACTGTAATGTAATGTTTAGTTACATAAACCACAAATCGAAGTCTAACTATATTAAAACCAATTAAAAGTATAAAATTACAGAAGATTATAAAGCATTACTGAGTAGGAAGTGTCTGAATGATAAACATTTCATAGGGAAGATATCAATGTAATTGTCAGATACGTTGGATTTCCAATTATACAATCTTGCCATACGTATAAATGGACTATTGAAGGTATTAAAGGGTGTGTATGTGTCTCAAATACCCGGGGATGTCTCACAAAACGCAGTTGTCATATAACAGTCTAATTGAACTGAAATTTTGAAGCAATATTATAATATTTTACGTTCCACTTACATATTATGTAAGCTATGAGGCATACATATATGTATGACGTCAATTTCTTAAATACTGAGTTTTTGTATAGTGTTGAATCTAAGAAATTTCTATATAAATATGTATTTTGAATGATTTGATGAGGTATAATATTGTCTTCTGTTTACGCGAATGTTATTCATTGAAATTAAACTACTATATACGGATTTTATCGCGTTGTTTATTTATCACTGTATTACAAAATTTTGAAAATATTACACTACTACTACTATTGATTTTATTTTACTAATTTATAAGCTAATAAAATTATTTAAACTATTAAATCTATTTATTTTTACTGGTCTCCCCGTGACCATGGCTGCTGAAAAGCAACCGAAACGTCGGGGAAAGTGTAAACCAAAAATAAATAGATTTAATAGTTTAAATAATTTTATTAGCTTATAAATTAGTAAAATAAAATCAATAGTAGTAGTAGTGAAATAATTTCAAAATTTTGTAATACAGTGATAAATAAACAACGCGATAAAATCCGTATATAGTAGTTTAATTTTAATGATTTAATGAGGTGTTTTCAGATGCAAAATTTTATAAAATTTGTTTGGTTATAAAACTATTCAAAATTGGCAAAATGCATACTAGAGCAGTGATAGCCTAGTTGGAGATAGTTGGACTGCCACGCAGAGGTCTCGAGTTCGATCCCAAGACTAAATAGTTAATTATAGCTCGCGTTAACGGTGAAGGCAAACATACTGACGAAACCTGCACGTCAAACATGCAGGTTAGGAGATTCCCATAATGTTTTTGAAGGGCGTTCCCTTTATTCGCACACAATTTCATAGAATTTCGTATCGCAGAAAATGTTTCATAGAATATTTCAAATATTATTGTTTCAACGACTATTGACTTCAGTGAAACATATTTCACAGAAACACAATTCAATGAATTTCATAATTAATTTTTTATTTAACAAAATAATCAAATAGTAGAATTATTTTTTATCGAATGTTGTTTGTTTGGTGTATTTAAGAATACAGTTAGGTTAGGTTAGAACTGCGATTTTTGAAGAATGGCTGGAGAGGCGGCACGGCTCTCTCACCTTCCGGCTGACACGAATAATTACTGGCTACGGTTGCTTTGACCAGTTCCTGTCTCGCATAGGCCAGCAAGAGACGCCCGGTTGTCATCACTGCGGCGACTGCCGCGATGTTGTTGTAGACACGGTGCTGCACATTTATTTATTTTTATTTATTTATTTTTTTATTCATCTCTTACTTACAACTATCATTACAGGTATAACCCAATGCAATAGTGAAGATAACAATAAACATACACATATCTTATTTTCTATAACTTATTACATAGAATGTTATCCTTGTGAACTCACTCAGTGTACAGGTAAAAATATCTGACTGTTCAGCTACCAGGTTAAGAGTGCGAAGCGCCCGTGTCAGGAGCGCCTCATTCAACAGATTAGTGCGTCCACTAGGTACGGCCAGCAACTGAGGCCGACGTCGCCTCCACACATATCTGTCCGGCACACTTAAACACATTAATTCTAAAATGTTGGCGTTATGTGCCTTGCCTCTAATTAATTTAAATAAATATAGGACAAGTGCAAACTCACGCCTAACTCTCAGCTCGTTGTATCCAACCATGCCTAATATAAATAAGGTTGGATACATAAGCGGGTAAAACGGGTATACTCCATAGAGCCTTAAATATAAATACCTAACAAATTTGTTTTGTATCCGCTCCAACATGAGACTATACTTAGTCTCATGTGGAGCCCAGACCACTGCATTAAATTCTAATTGGCTTCTCACTAATGTGTTATATAAAGCGACAATCGCTGTAATATTTGTGAAACTACGAACAGTACGTAATATAAATCCTAAGTTTCTATAAGCCTTTTTGCAACACTTGACTATATGATCACGAAACATTAACCCTGTGTTAAGACTAACTCCCAAGTCCCTAACCTCTGTCATCCTGACCATGGGCCGTCCATCAATGTGATAATCATGCACAATAGGACTACGAGCACGTGAGAAAGTGATAGTGACGCACTTCTGGGCATTAAATTGGAGAAGGTTTTCCTTGCTCCACGTAACTACACTATTTATTGCTTTCTGTAACCGTTCGCAATCATCGTCACTCCTCACTGCTAGGGATAACTTTAGATCGTCTGCAAATAATAAACAATTTGCCTCTCTTACGACTTTGGGCAAATCGTTTATCATAATTATAAATTGAAGAGGTCCGAGGTTACTCCCTTGGCTTATTCCTGACAGCGTAAAGTACGGCTCTGACTTGTGTCCCTCGTACTCTACGTACTGTTTCCTATCCCGCATGTAACTGGCGAAGAAATGTAGTAGATGCGGAGTGAAACCAACAGCTGCTAACTTCTTGAGCAACACGTCATTATCGACAAGGTCGAATGCTTTTTTGAAGTCGAAGTATGCAGCATCAGCTTGCCCCCCGCTATCCACTATAGGCAGTATATGGGCCATGTAACTCAGTAAGTTAGTGGTGGTGCTCCGCGTAAGTCGAAACCCGTGCTGGGCATCAGACAGTTGCGCTCTAACCTGCATAAAAATGCTATTATGTATAGCGCACTCCAACACCTTAGCCGGTGATGACAGTACAGCAATAGGCCTGTACCCACTAACATTGTCAATACCCATTCCTCCCTTTGGTACCGGCACGACACGTGAGGTTTTCCACCTCTCAGGAAACGCGGCTGACTTCAGACACTTATTATAGATATGAAGAAACGGTTGAGCCAGTACAGATGCGCAGTCTTTAATTATGTAGGGTGGAATACCGTCCGGCCCCGCGGACCTCTTCGGCTTAAGTTGTTGTAGGGCACTCTGCACATCCTTCAACAGTAACTCCTGCAAGTGAATCCGCGCCGCTCCATTCTCCCCACCCGCGCTTTCTATCGCCGCGGAGACGTTTAACTCAGCCCGCTTCGTACTGTAAACCGAATGAAAGTACTGGGCAAACTCATCCACACATTGCTCACTAGACAAGACTTCCCCGTTTTTTAAAATCTTTTGTGGATTTCGATTCTCCCTTTTCGAGTTTACATAATTCCAAAATGACCTTGGATCTTTTTGCAGTTGATTTTGAACCTTTTTGCTATATTGTTCATACGCTGATTTAATCAACTGCTTTACTTTGGTCCTACACAGGGCAAACGCTTCGTAATCATCCCGATTCATACTTGCTTTGTACCGTTTATGTAGTATAGCTTTTCTACGGATGTTGCGAATTATTTCAACAGAGTAATACTCCGGGTAAATATACCTCGAGCTTACCTGACTTCGCTGTTTTCTGGGTACACAGTCGTCTATCAATGCGTTAATTCTTTCATAAAAATAATCTAAACTCATTTCTAAGTCAAGGTCGTAAATACCAGTCCAATCTATTGTCCCTATTAATGAGTACAACTTAAAAAAATCAGCTTTATTAAAATTCCAGCCCGGGGGTATAGTAGTTGACTCAGACTTGATTGAATCTACGATTCGGTAGGGACGCAGTTCGACTAACACATCGAGCAGTGGATGGTACGCATCTACCGGCACAAGGGGTGCCCCCGATCCGCGCACCTTCACACTCTTTCCCTTCGGAAGCGTAGTTAATACTAAATCCAAACATCGGTCATTACAATTAACTATCGTGTTACACTGAGTGAATCCACAATACGATAAAAAGTATTCAAAATAATTACATACGTTTATCGAGCAGGAATGCACATTGAAGTCACCAATAACAACAATATCACTATATTTACTACACAGTTCTTCTATAATCCTAAATAATATCATATACTCATTCTCACAACTGTTCGGCGGAATGTAAACAACACACATTAAAAATAAAAATCTACTGTGCGAATATACGGTAGCACAAACCAGTTCAAATACTTTGTCGTCAATGTTGACGTTCTGCGTCATGAATAGATTTGTTGCATCCTGTTTCTGAAATTGCAAACAAATCTGCTTCTGAAGATGACACACCTGCATAGAACTCTTCCAATTTTGTACGCAATCCTCTCACGTTCTGGTAGTAAATCTCAATAGTTGTGTTGGTTATTTTATGGTTTTTTGATTGTTTTACGAAACCACACCCATTCACAGAATTCGATGTTCACTGCCCAATGTTGTGATTGACTTATGGTATCATAATAACTTTCAGGTACACCAATGATGAAAGAAGCGTAGTCCCGTTCAGTCTTATGTTTTATTATTTCCACTGTGACTGGTACTAACGGACCACATATATTCTTCACGTATCTTTCTAAGTTTTCTACTGTTGTTTCCTTATGAAGGCGCCAAACATGTAGAAACTTTTTACGTTCAGTTCCCTTAATGTCTACCGCAGTCGTGATCCCGCCTTTTTTAATTTCTGTGTTTGGGTATCTACTTTTTTTTCTATTGACTGTTGTCCAGTTTTCTTCCTTTTGAGAGGCACGTATATTTACTTCAGGCATCAATCCATTTTCTAGTTCACTTGACTCATTCACAACTGGACTTTGTTCAAATTTTTCATCGCTCGATGATTTCGTGGCCACACACTCTTTTGTTGGAGCTTTATTTCGAATTACCCGATTTTGGTTTTGTTTAGTAGCCGTTGCAAATGTTCGCATGATTCCTTGTTGACCTTTTAATCCTGCATCTTTTCCCTTTGAAGGATTTACCATAACAGTTGTGCCTTCAATAATATCATCCTTACTTTCTTTATTTCTAGTTTGTTTTTCCAATACTTGTTCCTTATCTACTTTACTTTGAAGTACCTTCATTTGATTTTTAAGTTCTTTTAGCTCTGTTTCTGTGTTTATAAACCTGTTAAGGAGTTTATTATATTCCTTAATTTGATCCTCCATAAGAGCTTTCATTTCCAATCGAAACTCACAAATCTCCTGCATAATCTTGTCCTCTTTAAAACTTCTCGCTATATTTCGACCGCCTCGCTCAGTATTCACATAATCACTTGGTGTTGGTGTTTTATCCATTTTGAATTATCTTCAAACCTGTATTTCTAATTGTATTCTTTAGGTATACACTCATTCAGGGCAACTTTACTGACTTATAAGGCCAATTATTACGCACGATCAAGAAACACATCCGTACGATACAAGCCGTGAGTTGGTCGTGGCAGTCGGATTGGTTACTCTCTAGCTCCCGGCCATGGTTCAGTCTATGGTCCGGAGTGAGAGGCTGTGGAATGACGTCGCCTCCTTCTATGAGAAAGTAATTTCATCAACCATCAAGGTGGTGGTGGAGCGGGAGAGGGACTGCCTGAACCCTCTTCGCAATCGCAGAACCGGGCGACGGAGGACGCGAGACACCTTCAGTTACCCTAAGGTATGGTGGGCCTGGCCTGGGTGTGGTGGGCTTCGTAGGCCTTTCTGCCATCTGATCAGCACAAGGTCGAGAGCGGCGTGCGTGTTCCCACGCGCGCCTCTGTCTCATGTGTCCACCCCCCTCAAGGGGACAGTAGGGTTAAATTTAGAAGTGACCATAGGATAGTTCTTGTCGTGCGTTCTTGTAGACCGAAACCTCGGCGGGATCGCGATTGCATGTGAAAATATTTCGCGCGGCCCCGCCGCCGGTGCGTTTATGTCGAGGAACAGAGGTCGTGTTGGGTTTAGTCGGTATTACCGGGATGTCGCTTACCATCTTTCCCCAAAAAATTTATGACAATAATCATTGAGTTGAATTTATTTAAAGTAAGTATTCGGTGAATTGATTATTCTATAAAATGATAATATGAGATTTTTTTATGTGAAACAAAATTCTATAAAATTCTCTACACCTACTAATATTATAAACCTAAAGAGTTTGTTTGTTTGGTTTAACGCGCTAATCTCAGGAACTACTGGTTCGAATTGAAAAAATATTTTAGGGTTGGCAAGCCTATTTATCGAGGATGGTTATAAGCTATATAACATCACGCTACGATCAATAGGAGTAGGGCAACAATAAAATATGTTGTTAAAACGCAGTAATCATAAACGCGGGTGAAACTGCGGGCACAGATAGTTGTCTATAAAACAACGTACAACCGTTTTTGAAGATATGTGAAGTCTGCCGACCTGCTCTGGGCCAGCGTGGTGGATTATGGCCTTACCCTTCTCAATCCGAGAAGAAGCCCATGCCCAGCAGTTGGACAGTTTAAAACAGGGCTGATTTTATATAAAAATAAAAATGCAGTAACCGATAGGCTATACGAGCACGGAATATATAACTTTAAGCAATTGAAATACAATCAGGACTTTATAAAGTTATATTACTTATAGAATTTTGGTGGTTGGTCAACCATTCTATCGTATGATCGCTCTTGACAGCACGTGCGCAGTCTAGCGTCGTCGGCGCTGACTGAGCAAACATGGTTGCATCCGCACCATATGCACCGAATCATATTATTTTATTCGGTGAACTGAAACGCGGCGAAGCTGAGCTAAACGCCAGCGAAAGACACACGCTTATAACGCATTCGCTAAAGTCTTCAAATTCACACGTTCGCATTTTTGCAGTTATCCTTTACACGCATCTTTTTGGTCTAGCTATACTTGGTATAAGACCAAATAAAATTATGCAAGAAATATTATTGTAAAAGTGCAAAATATAGACACGAGAATAAGTAGAAAACCATTTCTTTTTTTAAACGGAAGTAAGTATACATTAATATATAAATACAGATCTGCCGTCTTCTAAGAAGGCAAAGGTGTATAAATTATTCTTACATAATTATAATAAGGCGCAGGTTGGCCAGCTTATACGAACATTTATTATACCGCGCTCTTTTCGATTATTGCACGATAAAAGTGGGTGTGTGTATGTGTGTGAAATGTTTTCATAGAACAGGGTCATAAGTGCGACTGTTTCGTTTGCTATATTAATAGTTTTGTGAGGTTGCTACTGCACTTAAACTGCGACGGTACATTATATCTCTATGCTTTTGTACTCAAGCGAACGATGGCGATATAGAATTTTTTATAGTCCTCCTAAAATGTATATGCTCCGAATCACGTGAACGGGTTGAAGTGTACGAAACGGAGCTCCTTAGTGCCCCGTTTCGTACACTTCAACCCGTTCACGTGAAGAACAAATTCAATTAAATTTTCTTAAGTCGTTGTATTTTTTATTCTATCCTAATAAATGACTATAAATAAACTAAAAGTCATCTTGGAACTTTTTGTCTAGGATGTTTGTGAGAAAATCAGCGTTTTTAATATGATAATAAAATTTTGAATTGCTTTTGCCGTGAAACTATAAGAGATAGCAAAAAATGTATATGTGATAAATATGGTTATTTCTTACTCCTCTATACGATAGAATACCCAAAAATTATATTCACCAAATTTTCAAAACACTGAGGAAAATATTTCCAAGTCCTTTGGAACTACCTACGTGAGCGACTCAGAGACAGAATATTTTGTGAAAATTTTAATTCGTAAAATTATTTCTATTCTTATTGAACAGAAGTGTATGTGATTAAAAAAAAGACACCGTCTACCGACAAGGAATTTATTTAAATTACAGACCAAAAGTCACACAATTTTAATCAACTGTTAAACAGAAATATTTTATGGCCACGATCTGATACGCTTCCGTTGCAACCGAGCGCCCGAGCAAAAGTGACAAGAGGAATGAGAATGGGCGTTCAACACGAATGATCCCCTCCACATGCTGCGTCATCGCGGTCACGTGACGTCCCCGCCTTATCAGCCGATAAATCCTCTAAGACTATTTTAATTCTATCGTATAAGATGACTGAAAATAAGCCGATAATTATCTTGTCACTTTTGTCTAGGTGGTTTGTGAGATAATTGGCGTTTTTTGTACGACGATAAAACTTTGAATCGCTTTTGCCGTGGAACTATTAGAAATAGCGAAAAATGTACAAGGAAGAAAGATGGTTATTTCTCACCCTTTAACACAACAGAACACTCAAAATACAAAATTTACCAAATTTTCGAAACACAGAAAATAATATTTGTCTTTTTGCAATATGCGGATGACGCTACAGGACAAGTCCCAAAAAGCTGCACACTCTCTGCTACACTCTAATCTTGAACTTGTAGGCAAGTTAACGGAACTTGAGGCCAATGTCACTGAACTTCAGGTTAAGCTCAGAATTTCTTTTGGAAGGTAAACGCTCCGAGTCACTACTCTTAGCACTCCGACTTGGATAGGTTAGGTTAGAAGGCGGACGCCGGAGCTCTGCTCCCACCGTAGCCTTCGTGGTTATTTTTTTGTGGCCACCCACTTTTTCATAGTGCCCCATTTCGTATCCACTGACCCGTGAACAAGTTTGACATCTAGATCTTTGCTAAAGATTGAAGCATTCGAATAGTTATCAATGTTTCGAATATTTTTATATTTAAAACATTGACAATTATCTGAATGATTTTGTTTTTCGATTTAAAAGAATATTCAATATTTTTATCCATCACGGGATCTCCCTATTTGGCATATAATCATATTTTTATATATATCGATTTATGGAATAATGTTGGTAAAAGGTATACTTCATATAAATACATTACATTATAAGTCTATGATCCGACATTATCTCATGCATTATTAAAATATCTCACTTAAAAACCTATTTTCAAGGATTACTTCAATATTACCTTATCATTAAAGTACACAGAGAAAGATACGAAAGCATGGAAATTATGCTTGCAAAATAAAATCCCTGTCGAAATAGTGTAATAATGTCGTCGTTTTCCTTAAGATTTATTTGTCTTCCCATGGACTTTATATGCTTATGACGTCATAGCGTTTACTATATATTATATGACACTGTAAAAAATTGACTGTGACGGCATATTTCAAATCACTGATATTATTTTGCGTCAGTAGAGCACGTAACATGATTGCGAGAAGCGTAGCGTGCAGTATTCTGTGCTTTTTGATTGGGGCATCACATAGCCCGGCAATCGGTTTAATTTTTGTGTAATACGTATAATTTCTTTTTTACGTCGTTCTGTTATTACTTTCGATTGTGGCCATACGCCAGCGCCATGCCGAACCCTTTATTCTGCCCGTCGTCACTTTTATCTGGAGGCAAAGTAGTTGGAGTGCCATATTATGCAAGGTTAGGGTGTTTGATTGATGTTTGGCTACCTGTCTGTTTATCATCGGCCTGTCGACTACTAGCAGATCCAGTTAAATTAAATTACTCCTATTCTTAGATGACCAGTAACCGATATTTGTATGTAGGTATGACCCGAACGTTAAATATCTTGATGGTTACCCTAACTTGCCCTCACTATTCTAATGAATAATTACTTGTGAAGATAATCTTTGTTGTCAAACTGATAACGAGACCGTAAATAATTGAAATATAACAGCTACAAAGTTCAAAATAGCCTGCAGAAAAATAAACAGACCGTAAATAGTTCAGAGACTGTATTTTATGCTAAAGTTGATTACTTTCAAATTATTTAAACGCACAGCTGTGCAAAGGAATGGGCTTTTATTTGGAATTTTATTTAATGAAGATTTAGTGATGTTCATTTTCAACAAATAGTTTTATAATGTATAGGGCTACGTACATATTAATACTATAAAGTCTGTGATGAGGCCCGATGATCGATGTTTTTTTTTCTTACTATGTCTTTGTGTGTACTTCTATCGTGGGACAGCTACTATGATTTTGGCTAAGTTATTAAATTGTGCGACTAACTTATGTCATCGTACAATAGGTATGTTTTGAGGTTTTCGTTTAAACATTTTAATCATAAAGCAACTATTTATCCGTCCTTGTTTGACTTTAGTTTTAAACATGATACTTTGTGGAAATATAATGGTTATTAAGATAAGATAAAGATATTTATTTTGTAATAAAATGTAGCTACTTATTTGTTACTCATGGTAACAAATAAGTAGGTACATTTTATTGTTTCTGTAACAAAGTGATTCCATTATAAGGCTAAATCAAGACTTAAAACGAGTCTCGAACCTAATGAATTTTGCAACCAGTTATAAATATCTGTAATAATAAAAAAATATCAATGCTTTTTACATTAAACTTTTATTTACCCTTAGAGTGATAACTAAGACCTTAAACTACCTACTAAAATTACTAACATATTTTTATTATAAGGTGTTTGCCCATTAACTTGATTTGAGGTAAAATAATCGAGGAACTACGAAACAACTTCATACTTCTGTACACACGAACGCAAGAGCAGGCAAAAACTTTCAGTTAACGTTCTATTTGAAAAGCAAGATTAGAATAAAATTGGCTTCATTAGAAATGCTATTAGTGCACCAACACGTACATTTCTCATAGCTCTTTCCCACGTACTAACCTCTACAAATACGTAAATTTATTAGACATATGTTAATATTGTCACAAGAAATAAATGCCGTTTTTTATGTATCTATATACGTAGTATTTTAATATTTATTTTAACGATTTACATTTATATGCTGCTGTTTGACTGCATATTCCATACGCGTCCATCAGTACACGTGTTGCATAAAATTGTTTTTGGAAATACGAGCGCTGTAGTTTATGCCGCAATTTATTTTTGTGAAATAATAATTATATTTTGAAAGTAGTGGATAGCCATTGGATGCAGACGGTACAACATTGATATCTTGTTAGTTATTAGAAGGACGTGTGCTTGCCACAGTTTGCTGCAAATATATAGTTATTGTTTGTTAGTAACGACGCGCTCGTGAGAATTCTCTGTTCATACCACCATAGCCCGGTCAAGAAAGACAGTAGGTGACCGAAGTAGCTCATTACTATATGCATCGCTTCTGGATTGTTTAGGAGGTTTACTTGTTGCCTATTACGTTTCTGCAGTGTAACACATGGCGGTGTCTCTTCAGTCTTCACGCATTATATTGCGTGGTACCATAAAGCTTAATTAAAATATAGCGTAAGTACGATTCAATCGAGTACAAAATACATAATTAATTATTATCTAAGTGACAGCGACATAGTCGAAGACTACGATATCCATTAAAATTAGTATAACAAACTTTACATACAATATCTTATTATTCATGTCAATTTCAAGTACAGGAAATTTATTAATTTCCTACTGTTACTGGGATTTAAAACATAACTGGCGAAATATATACATACTATATGTGTAGCTTTTTATACATGTATAAATATTTTATCTATTGAGTCGCAGGCATACCAGCGCCCAGATACAATAGGTTTTCAACTATGTCTGGCATTCCAAGAATTGACAGGATAATAGAGAATGCCAGCTTCAAAGCATTAAATGAAAATGTTTTATCAGATCTATTGCAGTCGCGCTAGGCCAGAAGAAAATAACAATGTGCGAATAACATAAATACAGTTCGGATTCTACTTTTAAAATGTTATCTCGTATTCACTTGTTTTCTCCTCAAAATGTAAACCATCCTTCTTATATTGCTTATTCAGTAAGCAATATAAGAAGGATTCTGGCTATATCAGTACGTTTTTATTTTTTATTAGTTTTGTTATATTTGATTGCTGGAAGTCTGAAAATAGCAGTGAAGCGAAATTTATGTTTTTCGAACTTTCTAGGTTTTATAATCATTGAATTCCTAGAAAATTTTATTTTGTCATCATTCAGGAAGGAACAGGAGAATTTGTATCCTTACATACGAAACGCTCTTCAGTTTATTATAGTTTAGTTTTATAAATTATTTATAATAATTTGACTTAATAAGTAGGTACCTGGTACACTTAAAAGTAATTTTATAATATCGCTAAGAACTTTGGCTGTAAATTACTAGTACTCTTTTAAAACCTAAAATACTTGCTTAAGAAGTGGAATCACGTCTGTCGGTATGGTAGTGCAATGGACGCGGGTCGTACTCACAGCCTCGGGGCACCGCTGCTTTCAACTAAATGAATAAATAAGTACTTACTTACTATAAAAAGCTTTGAGAAAATGTTATTTTCAAATTGTAACATGTGTATTGGCAGTGTATTTCCGTTGTAAAGCTTAATAAATAATGCTTGTGAAATGTTAAAAAGGAGTCTCCTCCCAGCTCTTAAGCTATGTCCATACCAAAGGAGACTCGTTAAATTTGTATGAGAGCTAGTTTACCAAACGATAGCGTTACGGTTATGGTAATTATGTTGGAACACCTCAATATATATGAGTGAGCCTTGAGCAAAGGGACAACAAAGTCAAACCCGACGGTATTGAAAAGAAATGTTTGTCTATAGGATGAAATAAATTAAATTCTCTCTTCCAGTATTTTTGGTTGACAAAGGTTTAGGTAAAGGGTTTAACTTAACGTTTATCTACAGTCCTTGTCGCCATAACAGTATATTTTTCAAACACATTTTATATCCTTTTAGATATTTGTATCGTTTATTGTTATTTCCTAGGAATATTATTTGCTTTAAATAAGACAAGAAGTATTTATATTATAACCAAATTTAGCTAGCAATTATTTAATTCTCATATAATAGGCGATAAACCTATCGTCGTTTAATGGGCATATTTCCAATAGACTTAATGCTGCGAGAGAAAATTGATATAATCAAAGAAAATGTAATTCTAACTAATATTATGTAATCGTAAATCGAAATTCAGCTTGGTGTCATATTGTTTATTTACATCCTCTTTATTACAACTTTAGTATGCTAAAGCTTATAGAAGGAAAATAAAATTACATAACAATATTTCATTTATGCTCGCTTCTGACGATCAAGATAACGGCAATAAACTGAATAAAATTTAAAATATTTCAAAGTCAGTACTAAGATAAACCATTTAATTAGGAAGGGTATTTTTACTTGCAAATGAAGCCCTTATATAATACTTTTCAAAACAGTCGGGTAATATTTCGCTTTTGAAGGAATGAAGGATGTACGTACAACACAGTTATAATAAATGTGTTGTAGCCCATATACAAGTTTTATGTTGTCTTGTTTTATCAAAATCACATAAACTAAGAAAACGTAACCATAAAAAATAACCTCGGCAGTTATAATATTAGTTTGTAGATGTGTGATTATATATACTTTTACGGAAGTATTAGATGAATGTGTGCCGAGGAAAAAACGGGCTATGAATAATACCAGGTACAATTATCCAATTTGGTACACGAGTGATATTATAAGGGATATTAAAATTAAAGCTTCACTTCACAAGAAGTATAAACAAACAAAGTTACAATGTGACTACCTGGCATTTGCTAATTATAGGGCGCGTATAAAACAAGCTATAGAATTTGCGTATAAACAATATACGGATAAAATACAGTGTCAGTTTGCGAGATACCCAAAATCGTTCTGGCACTATATAAGGGAGCTTAGAGGGACAGGAAACAAACCAGTTATTATGATAGGAGATAAGTATCTAAGTGATGAGGAGTGTGCTGTTAACTTTGCTGAGTATTTCCACTCTGTGTACAGTAGCGAACAGCCACGACTCGACGCGCGAGAGGCGGCGGCCTGCGGGGCGAGTAGCGCTCGCGTTCACATCGACTCGCTGACGTTGCAGAATGTAACTGAGGCGCTAGGATCCCTTAAACCGAAAGGTTCAGTCGGTCCCGATGGTATACCGCCGTTTTTATTTAAGGATTGTAGTAGAGTGCTCGCGGAACCTCTTCAACATATATTTAACATCTGCATAAAATCAGCCATATACCCGAGTCAATGGAAATTAACAAGAGTTATCCCGGTTCCTAAAGGTAAGCAGGGTCATGATGTTAAGGACTACAGGCCAGTAGCAGTATTGTCAACGCCTGCAAAAGTGTTCGAATCGGCTATCCAGCGCAGTTTAAAGAGGCAAGTACGGCCATTATTATCTGACGCACAACACGGTTTTCGCGAGGCGCGCAGTACATCGACCAATCTCCTTAACTTCATGGCCACGGTGGTGCCTGCGGTGGACGCGGGGGCGCAGGTAGATGTCGCTTATTTAGATTTTAAAAAAGCTTTCGACACTGTGAATAACGACATACTTTTAATGAAGTTGGCTGAAGTAGGATGTACACCACAACTTTTAGAGCTGTTTAGTAGTTACATGAGGGACCGACAGCAATACGTTGACTACAATGGTTGTGAATCAGAACCCTATTTCACAAGGTCGGGAGTAAGTCAGGGCAGCAATTTGGGACCTCTTGAATTTATTATTATGATAAATGATCTGCCTGAGGTGATCGACAATGGATCTTGTCTATTGTTTGCTGACGATCTAAAGTTGATGCATGAGGTTCGGAATCTGGATGACTGTAAACGATTACAAGAAGATATAGATAGAGTGTTAGAATGGAGTGAACTAAATAAACTGTATTTTAATGAAAATAAATGTTCAGTTATGACTTTCTCTCGCGCTCGTTCACCTCTTAGATACGATTATGTGATAGGCACAACACCAATACAGAGAGTTATCCAGGTACGAGATCTTGGAGTCAACTTTACACCGGACCTCACATTTCGCGAGCACATACAGCAGATTTGTAAGAAGGCGTTTAGAAACTTGGGCTTTGTTCTGCGACAGGCACGACATTTCACTAACATGTCTACCGTTAAAGCACTGTACGACGCACTAGTCAGGAGTCATCTGGAACATAGTGCTGTCGTGTGGGCGCCCCATGAACAGAAGTATAGCATCATGATGGAGCGTGTCCAGAACAAATTCACAAGACATTTATATCATAAGTATTACGGAGTATACCCTTTTTACCCCCTTATGTACCCTACATTGTTTGTTCTGGGCATGGTAGGATATAACGAACTGAAAGTACGTAGGGAATTCCATCTTGTAATATATTTAATTAGGCTGTTGCGTGGAATTGAATACAATCCTGGAGTACTGCGATGCCTTAGTTTCTGTGTACCAGATCGATACGTATGGCGGCGGCGACGTCCACCACTTTTAGTCGTACCAAACGCCAGGACCAACTTACTGGCAAAGTGTCCCATATCAAGGTCTATTAAAGTAATTAATACGATAAGCAAGAATGTTGATATATTTTGCTGTCACATTAGTGAGTTGACAAAAATTACTATTTACACAGTGTCCTATTTTTGTTCCTAGTATTGTAAGTAGTTATAAGTTAAAAGTTTATTTGTAATTTGGTTTTTCTTTTATTTTATTTTAGTTCTATTTTTGTTTCTTTTAGTTACTTAGTTGAGTTTTATGTTTATTTTTTCATGTATATAATTAAGATGTAGCGCACTATCGAATTGGGGTTACCTGTAATGGTAGTTGTAAGTTTAAAATAAATAAATAAATAAATAAAAAAATTAATACCGAGTGTGGATTTTAGAAATAACTATTTGTCTCAAATCCTAACAAGTAGAAAAGTTTTCACGAAGTTTTCCAAACAATTACAAAATCAATTTATTTTATGGACGATTGCAAACCATGTTAAAGCATAGTTTTAAACTATTTATAAGATAAATATAATTTTATTAGAATAATTTACAACAAACATAATCTTTATCAACATCAACTTAGACGGAGTTTATGACTGTAAAACAATTTCATTGAATAGAACTCATGAAATGTTGCGAACAAATGCAAAATTAAAACGGTGTAGGAACGATTCTTCGTGAGGTATACATATGGACCTACGTATTGAATACAAATGAAGAAGAAATCGATTTCGTGTAAGGTGTAACAGAAAGCATTTTGGTTGGAGCCATTGCTTTATCGTCTCCTGCGTCTCTACATTTCAAACGTTAGTTATGTAACAGATTAGGATTTCATATATTTACCCTTTACGACATTTTAGTATTTTGTCTTTTGATGTGTACATTTAATGCTGACCAACATAAAAATGTGGTTAATACTAGCTGACCTCATGTTTAAGTTCTCAAGGTATCTGCGGGTTCTGGGTATCATTGAGTTGCTCTTTGAATATTCAGAACATTTCGTGGGCATGGAAATTTTATTTGAAGCCAGAGGCATTAATTACTCTGCTGTTTTACGTCAGTTGATGTCCCCTTTTGTAAAATGTTCCTATTTTAAGATAAGCTGTATAATAATATATATAATTGATATTATATTATTATTTTACAGTTTATCTGAAATGGCCCTGGTTATAAACTGCTGGGCATAGGCCTCTTTTAAGTATGAGAATGAGTAGGTCGTAGTCCACGATGCTGCACGCTGGCCCTGTGCGGATTGGTAGACTTCATACATCCTCGAGTAGGCATACCTACTTTGGATCATTTTCAGACGTGAAGAATTCCTTACGATAAAACTGGAGACTTTCTATTTAACAAGGATAATTAAAATGAATATACTAGTGTTTTGTTGACATTTAGGTTAACATATATTAAAAAAAAAATTACTATAAAACTGAACTGAACCATGAATCACAAGGGTGTTTCCACCGTAAAATTTTTGCGTCGGTAAGCTTAACTATAATCTACTTTAAAAGGTTTACACTTAGTTAATTAATTATTTCCGTCTTTTTAATGGACCGTACACATTTTATTTGTTGAACTTATTATAGATTTAGAAAGGTATGTTTTATGAACTATAAAACATACCTTTCTAAATCTATAATAATGACACCTAAAAGCTGGAAATAAAATAAACGTTTATATTAAATTTATATTATATTTATTATTGCTTAAATACAGATTAATGAGTTTAGAGCTTACAGCACAGCTTACGTCAGAGATGTACTTACATACATTACATAGCAGACCTGCTATGATACCATGTTATCACAGGTGTGATGTTATGGAAATCACAGCATCACATTTTTTATGTGTGTCATTTTTTGGCCGTTGACGTCCTGAATTTACTTAGTCAATGGGTGACTGTAGTGTGTATTGTCAAACTCCTCCAGCTATATTTAAGTCTCACCTAATAGAGGATTAACTTATTCCCTTTTAGGGTACCAAACTTTGACATTAATCGGGGTCCTAACAGATGCGATTATTAATCTATACCGGTAGTGTTTGAATTTAACCAAAGTTTTGTACGTTACGTTAATAGTATTTATCTGATATATGACCAGATTGCTATGAAAGCTTTATTAATAATGATAAATAAGCCTCATATAACTGCCATAGTATTTGCAGTATTAAAATTACAATAAAATATTAATTACATAGGTAATTTGCGAATTATTAATTGAGGCTTTTATTTAAAAGTTGGAAAATTCTGTTTTTAAAACTTGAATGTTTCGAAATTTTATTTAGGTAAAATATTGATTTTCAATTTATCAAATACAAAAGATTTGTCACATATCAATTTATAACGTACCCACAGGGCACACATTATATTGAAATTAAAACAAAATTCGAGTAACATACTATCGTGACAGACGGCAAACATCCATCACGAGAGGCATGCCGCACCCATCAACGTACGAACGCACCCGAATCTATTTTTCATCACGTAAAACGAAATGCAATAAAGTCACCAGTAGTCGCCAAATAATTATAATTGGCAACGGTGGTATCTTTCGCTCGTTGTTTACGTAACATCATCGAAATAAAAATCATAAAGAAAATGTTAGGAAAGATTTTCAGTTTATGGCTTTTTCGATTGCCTTTTATATCTAATAAATTCATGATATACAGTGATCCTAAGCAGAGAAACCTTCTATTTATTCGTCGCAAGAGTACCTATACAAGGAATTGAGACTGAAGTCTCAAGGGGCGTAAGTTGCTCCATGAAGTCAAAGTGCAAACACTCATAACTCGGTGGAGCGGTTATATGCAAACACCCCTTATTCACTATGCAGTTTCCGCTAACTTTTTTCATTTCATTTTATATGTACCTAGTTTGAATCAGTATACTTAACCTAAAACCATTATTGTCGTATTATATCTAAAATTAGATGTTACGATGGGTTTTGAGTCTACCGTCTAGATGCCTAACTGCTACTATGATTTTCTTTTATTTTAAACACATTACGAATGAATAAATAACTCAATGGGGAGACCAACAGACTGCAATGCTTGCAATCCAGTGACTTTCGGTAGTAAAATGACTTTTCAAAATTATGTGCGTATTGATTGACAATTATCGCCTGCTCCGGCTGCCTCGGAGAGTACGTTAAGCCGTCGGTCCTGGCTGCCGTCTATTAACATCTATGGCAGTCGTTATTGGGAAGTCAGTGCCCTATTATATGTCCTGACACTGGTCTAGACTTAGGGTATCGCTAGCCTTCGGGTTGCGGAGGTCAGGTGGCAGCCGGTCCGTGTAAAAACTGATATCCAGTCAAATCCGGTTAGACCAGAAAAGCCGACCTTAAGTGTCTTGGGAATAATTAAGGCTAGGGAGAAGAAGACGAATTAATAAATTAAGATAACACAGTCGAGTGTGGATACTGTTGGATTATCATCCAGAATTCCAAGCCACGATTCGCACTTCTGTAGATATCTAAACTATGTGCGTTAGTTATACGCTTTAGTAAGCTAGTTCGCTTTAATGTAATTGTAAAAATACTCTGAGGTTTGGTTGTTTCATATATAAAGATTAATCCTAACAGAGCATAATAATTTATACACACATTGTCTTAACTTTGCCATTTTTGATATTGTAATTTAACAACTTCATCGAGAATGCTGAAATTTATGCTTTGTGTAAAAATTTATTAACATATTTAAACAACGTTTTTTGGAGAAAGTAATATATTATTCTTATATTAACTAATTGATCGCGGTTTATAATGACTGAGTACGATACTTAACCGATTCCAAAGCTATTTAATTTTATATTTATACTTTCTGCGACGTTTCTGTTCTTCGGCACTTATGGTCACGGCCATCATGACAAGACTAAGGTGGTATTGGTTTCGATGTGTTGAAGTTAGTTCAAAGTGTCCAAACATTATCTAATTATTTATTGGTGTTATCTTATCTTATCGTGTGTGGGGGCCAGTCAGTACAGACCGGCGACACTTCGACCCAGTGGGATCTTTTGTGTCGACTTCCCCAATACCGACTGCCATAGATGTTCATGGCAGCTGGGACCGACGGCTTAACGTGCTCTCCGAGGCACGGAGCACGCGATAATTGTCAATCAATACGCACATAATTTCGAAAGGTCATATAACTTTCGAAAGTCAGAGGTGCGCGACGTGGGTTCGAACCCGAGACCCTCTGCATTGCAGTCTGTTGGTCTCCCCACTGAGCTATCGCTGCTCACATTTATTGGTGTTACTACACAGAATGAGCTCGAATTATCTGGAATTTTTTATGTGTTATCCTTCAAGTTTGAGTAGATGCTTTTCAAAACCCCAGACTGGACCTCATTCAGTTCTACATTTCTACCACAAACTATTGGATTTATGATGATTTATTCAGATAGAGTAACTAATACTAACTATATATAGCCTACAAAATGATGATGGAATACTGAGGTATTATTAGTGAGATTTTCTCATTTTACAAGTACTTTTATGGTTTACCGAAAATTCCATCATCATTTTGTAGGCTATATATAGTTGGTATTAGTAACTCTATCTGAATAAATATTCACAGCATTTTATGTATAATATTAGCCCTGAATTAAACTGTCCCACTGCTGGGCACGGGCCTTTTCTTAATGTGAGAAGGGTTAGGCCATAGACCACCACGCTGGCAGTACAGGTTGGCAGATTTCATATGTCTTCGAGAATATTATGGAGAACTTTCAGTCATGCAGGTTTCCTCACGATGTTTTTCTTCACCGTTCAAGCGAGCCATAATTTTATTAACTATTTAATACGCACATAAGTTCGAAAAGTCAGAGATGCGTGCCTTGGGATCGAACTCGAGACCTCTGCGAGCCCAAAAATCAATTTCCGTATAATTTTTAGCATTTACATTATACATCGATTTTTTTTGTGATCTTGGTCATATTACAATATTACTGAAAGATGTCTTAAAAATTTCTGCTTTAAGGGAGCTTTCAATTTAGACGTTTCGTGTCGGACTGCTGCCGCACGTTTACCGTGCCGCTGGTTATAACCCGCTGCCGTGCCGCTGCAGTACTGTAGCAGTCGTCCGATACCAAACGCCTAAATGGAAAGCGTATCTGACTGCCGTGCGTTTGCATGCTAGTGATGTTTTAAATATATTTGACAGCAGATAAGCCATGGACTCTGACGTTATTGTTAGTGCTCTTGTTGAAAAACATCAAACAGAAACAAAAACAAAAACGACGCCTTCGTAAAAGAGCATCACCATTGTTTTTGTTAACATGTAATTTTGGTGATTTCCATAATCTTTACCCTAGGTTAAAACAAGACCCAAGCAAATTTTTTAATTACCTAAGAATGTCTAGAGAATGTTTCTACGAATTACATGAATTAGTTAAAAGTAAAATTCAGCGGCAAGAAACTATATTCAAACATACTATATCAGCTGAAGAAAGACTTCTGATAACATTGAGGTAAGTAAAGTAAACAACTTATATTTTATATTTGTAATATTATTTATTATTTACAATTTATTTATAAAATCTTTTAGTAACAATGATAACATTAAGAAGAATTTGTATAATCTAATTACTAATTAGTGCAGTAAGTATAATAAATCAATAATCAAATACGAAATAGGTTTTTTAAATAAGCTGACACACACCAAACGGTGTCGCTGATGTGCTACATTGCGTCACTGTCTGTAAATTTGCAAATGAATGAATTTGACTGTGAAAATTCACACTAAAAGCTTCAAAACGTTTGGTGTGGGTCAGCTTTTAACTTTTCAGTTTTCACCCTGTATTTTTGTGAAAATTAGTATTAAAAATTATCAAGTATGTAGGAATATCGTCTGTAAAAAGATCATTATATGGAAGCATCAGAATCTTCACTCATATTACATACGGATGAGATTGCTGCAATTTCGTCTGATGTGGACTGAAGCTGATTATTAGATGTCTGTGTTAAAGATCTTAGAGTTAGATTCGTAAAATTGCCGCGTTGTTTTTCATAAAATTCCGAATCTAAATTATAATAATCTCGAGTATACGATTGTGGCGTCGCGTATTTTCGGATAATTCCAATAATGTCGTATTTGGCATCCATTTTACGACTATCCGGGATCCTCTTAAAGTCGTTTAATAAAGAAAATAAAAAATATCTGTCTCCATCTTCGGAAACATCTTCTCCTGCATTTTTTTGTTTTGCAATCTTTCTGCGAATATTTTTAAGACGTGCTAGTTTCATTGTTATCATCGGCAGATGAACTTTTAGTTTTACTTTTCCATGTTGACGCAGTAGGATCATCACAAATCTGTTTATTTTTCTTTTGAATCTGGTTTTATTTCATACAGTTCCGACAAAAACTGCAGCCGATCAAAATAAACATATTTTCGTTGTCTTTTTGCTTCGGATCCACTTTTTGATTCTCGCTGCTTTTTCAAGTCTCTTGCATATGCATCTATGAAATAAAAATAAATATTAATATTATTACAGGTACTTATCCGCTAGTTGCAGTATGACTGAATTGCATCATTCTTATCAACATGGAATCTCAACTACTTCTGGAATTGTGAAAGATACATGTCAACAGATTTACCTAAGATACATGTCAACAGATTTACCTACCCTTTTTAGATAAACCCTACGAGAAATTTGGTTAGCTGAACTGAAAAAATAAGATTGGTTAAGAATCACACAAGATTTTGCGACTAATGCAAACTTCCCTCATTGTTTGCGTTATAGATGGGAAACATGTAAGAATAAATAAGCCCTCTAAAAGCGCTTTATTATAACTATAAAAAGGTTTTCTCTATTGTATTATTAGCCATTTGTGATTCAAATTACATATACATTTTCATCGATGTTGGTTCATATAGCAAAGCATCAGATTCACAAATATTTAGAAACAGGGATTTTTCAAGAAACTTCAAGACAATAGTCTAAATATACCAAGTTCTACGGCAATAACAGCAAAATGGTTCACCACTACCGTTTGTTTTTGTCGTTGATGAAGCATTTGGCATCAATTATTTCATACAGCGCCCCTATAGAGGCAATTATTTGAATAAACAACAACAAAATGTTAAATATAACTCGAAGATACATAGACTGTACCTTCGGAATTATGATTAATAAATGGCAAATATAACATCGACCAATAAATGTAGATTTGTTAGTAGAGTTGTTCAAGCTATCAGTGTTTTACATAATTTCTTACAACGTGACTGTGACGAAATGTCTAATAGTAATCTATTAATTCAAGACAGACAAATAGATCAGGTGGTTCAAAATGAACAGAATTTGCCAGCAACATCAGTTCGCGATAAATTTGCAGAATACTTTGTTAACGAAGGACAATTATCATGGCAAAATAACAAAATTTGATTTAAATAAAGATTTACCTACTGAGTTTTTTCACTAGAAGTTTTATTTTTAAAATCTTCTATAAATTTTTCACATATTTTGCCCAAACATTTTTTGTTTCCGTACGATTACTGTGTTTGTCGCTTTTAGAGTTCCATATAGCAGGACGTATTTCAATTTAATTTATAAATTTTTCCACCTTTATATCATCCATTTTAATAATAAAAAACATGAAAATTTGATGAAATTAGCTCTCACGTCTATTTACCGCACTATTCAACAACGAAATGAACACGTGGAGCTTGCGACGTTTACGTCCTGTTATCAAGCGTTCGCGGTACCGAGCGACGTCGTACTGTTGCCGCACCGTGCGCTTTGTATGAAAACAAACGACCGTCCGTGCGCAATACGACAAACACACCGCTTCGTCACTGCAGCTGTCCGACACGAAACGTATAAATTGAAAGCGCCCTAAAACCATAAAGTCTCTTCTTGCACGCTCTATAATTTTTCGTATTTTAGCGCTACTCTTGTATGCATGTTCTGTGTCTTCTCTTCTTCCTAGCCTTTATTATTCCCATGTCACTTGGATTCCACTTTTCTGGTCTAACCGGATTTCACTGGATATCAGATTTTACGTTTTTTTATATATGTTTTGTGTATTTTTGTATAATCTGCAAACAAGCACTCTGCTTCTCTTTTTTTGATTCAATGACATATTTGTAGTTGACTACTGCTACTTACCATCAGCAAAAATGAAGTTTTTGGACCCAAGTCCCAAAGTGTGAGTTGGTTTGTTATAAAATACACATGGAACCAACACGTGCCATCACGCAAGAATGAATGACGTAATATATTCATGTCAAATGAAATAATATAGCTGTATCACAGCAACGCGATTATTAAGCTCGATTCTGTAGAAGGAAACCGGCAATGTTTATGCTTTAATATATAAAGAGGCGGTAAATTTCATAGGAGACAAATATTTTTAATCTGTATACCTTTACAATATTACTTATATTACCTGCGACGATTCCTAGAATCTACTATTAGCCAATATTATTATATAAGCGGAATTTGCAGAATAGGACACGAATAGGCTTTATATTAATATTTTATGTTTTTTATTTATAACTAGAGATGATAATGTTACGATGGATGTGTGGAGTAATGAGAATGGATAGAATTAGGAATGAATACGTAAGAGGTAGTCTGAAAGTGGTGCGCATGGACGAGAAGGTGAAAGGTAATCGTTTGGGTTGGTATGAAAATGTTATGCCAAGAGATGATACGTATGTAGGTAAGCAAGTGATGCATATGAGGGTAGAGGGATGAAAAGGGAGAGGAAGACCAAGGAAAAGATGGATGGGCTGTGTGGGGATGGGTATGAAAGGGAAAGGGGTAAATGATCGGATGACGGATGACAGAGAAGTATGGAAGCGAAGGACATACTGCGCCGACCCCAAATAAATTAGGACCAGGGCAAGAGGATGACGATTTATAACTAGCTGACCGGCTCAATTCCGTCGGCTTCACGTAAAATAACGACCTATTAACATAATTACCTATATCTTATAAAACTACAACTAAAAAAATCGAATATTTAATTATGCCTAATACTTGAACTAAAGAAAGTAAGTCTAACTACACCTATATATAGCTTATACTTAAAAACTACCCACTAAAGTACTAATATTTAAAAGCTACCTATATCTAAAAAATAAAAGTCGCGCTGATAAGCACGGTTTGTTTACGACCGCTAAATGTCGTTGTGTGCGTTATACAAAAATCGACCGTATAGCAAACGTATTGCACGTTGATACATTCGCAAGTCGCAAATCACCTACCACATCGTAACTACTTGAAATTTTATTTTATGAAAATCTTGTGTGTTCATAAAGCAATTTCTATGATTAAATTTTTATTAATTAGATATTAAAGTAAATTTTTTGATCATGAGAATGTTGTGATGATACAGCTATGTATAATATGACTTTTTAAATATTTTAGTACATTTTGAACTAATACCTCGACTCCCATTTTTTGTTTTGCTATTTATAGCATCTTATTACCTGCCCAGGATTAATAACTATAACTGTACCAAGTTTGATTAAAATCCCTTCAGTAGTTTTTGATCTATGCGTACACATACAGACAGACAGACTGACAAAAACCAAAAATTTACTGATTGCATTTATGGCATCAGTATCGATTACCAAGCACCAAGCAGTACAGTGAATATATTTACAAAATAGTTATTTTGTAAATATATTCACTGTACAGAATTGACCTCTCTACAATTTTATTATAAGTAGATATAGGTAGATAATATCAGCCCTGTTTATAACTGTCCTACTGTTGGGCTCGGGCCTATTCTCATTGTGAGAAGGGTAAGGCCATAGTCCACCACGCTGGCCCAAAGTGGGTTGGCAGAGTTCACACGTCTTCGAGAACATTATGGAGAACTCTGAGACAAACAGGTTTCCATACGATGTTTTCCTTCACCATTGAAGCGAGTGTTTTTTATACATTTGACATTATTTAATAAGTTAGCACTTAAGCACATAATACATATCAAACACACGTTTACCTTTTCAAAATGTTAATAATTTTAATATGTTTAAACGTGAGTTTGTAGTTTAAATTGTAATTTATATGACAGCTACTAGTAACATTATACGAGATACCTATGAGAGCACTTGCAAAGACTATTTAAACACCGCCCAAGTGCGCGTTCAGAGGGGTAATTTTCGTAATAAAACCTGTTCAAAATAGACTTCCAATCTAGTCACAGTGTCATAAAAATCACAAATGATATTCTCCTAAATTAAAATAAAATGTGATCCTAAATTGTATTTCAGTTCACATTTGATGTTTATTAGACTTGATCGGTGCGACGTAAATACGCTCGGTTTGAGTTTCCGTTCAATAGGATTACTACCAATACCACTATTCTACTTTGCAATTGACTCGCTAGATTGTAACAGTATATATTTACTTTCTCTTTTTATTTAGGTTGTTATCCCTTATGCGAGTGGGGAACGATGCATGGCCGGATATCCTTTGATGTGGTTTTGAACATTGTCGTGCCAAAAAACTTTAAACAACGACAAAAAGTAACTTGTTGAGAGCCGCAAATACCGTTTAATGTTAAAATGTAAGTGTATGTATGTTAAATAGTTATAGTGTTCATATGATCAAAAGAACCTTAAGAAAAGCATTTCAACGCATATTTATAAGATGCTGAGAATGGCACACTGCTAATTGATGAAACGACAAAAAAAGGGAAGCAATTGCTGGCACCCGTTTCCTTGATTGATCACCACTTTATTTAAGTTACTGTGATTTAACTTGATTTGCTTTATAGTTATTTAACTTTATTTAATGCCTTTCGCAGACGAATCTACTGAAAAATAATAGCATTGACTGTTATTTATAGATTTTATCTGTAGTCCTGCATGGCGCAATGCTCAAGTACTTGTAAAAGTTGCCTTTGACAGTGACTAGACTAATTAACTATTCCTTTAATAATATAATATACTGATTGGTTTAGACAAATTTATATGATCAGCTTCCGTTAAATATCGAACAAAGAACAAATTGTTTAGATATTTGTTCGTTTCTCGGATAGATTGGTTGGTCAGGTTGGATTATACCAAAGTAAGTTAAACATATTTTGGTCGATCGCTTCAGTTTGTGAGATTGCTACGTGATTTCACAAACTGAAGCGATACGCATGCATGTAACGTGGGTGATCCTTAGGCGTCCCATTACTAATTTATCGTCGCACCATACATAACACGACAAGAATTTGTAGCGTAATTATACATTTGTACAAGATGTATAGTTATAACATTAGATTTCTCATTTTATTGTTATTATTTTCCTTGATTTTGGAAAATTGGCCCTCATGATAAATCTTGAAAGGAAAAAAGATTTATTTAAAGATTACGCGCATCCATACTTCACCATACATCAGCTGTGTTTAGAACCCGAGCGGAGAGTTAATCTCTCGTCATTAACATGTCCGCTTCTAAATGGTAAAACTGCCAAGAATAGCAATTAGGGTTTTGTTACGTGGTCACATTAGAAAATAAAATAAATTAATGAAATTTTTAGGAAATCTATTTCTGTTTCTTATTTTCAAATTATTGTTGTGCTCTTCTGCCTACACATGTACGTGGTAGAAACCTATATCAAAACCAGCCGTAGCTATTTATAACATGTTTTTGCACACATTATTTCTATTAGTTAGATTAGTATAGGGAACGATGGGGATGACATTTTATTGTTGTGTGCCTGGTGAATGAATTTGAGCGACATTAATAGTAACTGTTATGTCTCGCTCGGGCTCTTGGGTGATTTAATGAAACACAGTTATGTTTCTATTAGAACGTGTGCGACCACGTCCGCTCGCCTCGACTTCTGCCACCGTAATGCCGACTCTGCCAAACGGACGTGACGCAGGAGCACATATTTATTTAATAATTTTACAGTACATCACATCTCTCCCTTTCAATAATTTTTTTAAATTAATTACATTTTCTACTCTGATTTAATCTTAGTCACTATCTAAGTTTGATTTGGTAATTTTATATAAATCTGATACTTAAACAACTTAAATTTGATATCCTATTATTAATAATAATCTTAATAATATTATTACAATAGCAATCAATAAAAGTAATTAAACAATAATCTTAAATTAAAACAAATATAATAATGATCTTATTAATTCTGATTACCAACATAATTTTATAATTAAAATTTATAACAATATCAGTTTAATCATCCGTGTCTATTTCATCATTACCATCGTCTTTCTTTTCGTTTTCATTATGGATTCTCCATTGTCCCTCTACTTTCTTGAGGTGAACGATGTTTCTTCTTAAGCTTTGACCTGTTTCATCATTTTGTATATTTAAATCACCTCCTTTAGCACTCACTACTGTGTGCGGAGTAGGGCTGAAATCAGGTGTCAACTTATTTTCTTTTATCATATTTTTAACATAAACCTTTTCTCCTATATTAATTTCATTGTTTACAGCTTTCCTTTTCCTATCTTCAATAAACTTTCCCTTTTCTTTTGCGGTTTTATCTTTATCATATACTTCTAGGTCCATGCGTCGGTTTTCGACATCTACAGCGGAAGGGATTTTGTCTCTGAATTGCCTATTAAAAAATAATTCTGAGGGAGTCTTTCCAGTTGTACTATGGGGTGTGCTATTGTACATTATGAGGTAGCGAAGGAGATCATCCTTCCAATCAGACTTTTGGCATTGGCTAATTTTCAAGCGCTTAAGGATGTCGCGGTTTTGTCTTTCGACTTCACCATTTTGTTGTGGCCAATATGGTATAGAATTGTGAAGCTTGATGCCAAATTCTGAGCAGAAGGATTTGAAATCCTCACTTACAAATTGACGCCCATTATCCGATGTTATACTGACTGGAATACCTAGCCTAGAAAATATTTCTTTTAAAACATTAATGGTTTCATTAGATGTTATAGATTTCATAATCTTAATTTCTTTATAGCGGCTATAATAATCAATGATTACTAATAGGTTGTGGCTACTTGGCAGTGGGCCTAGAAAGTCAATAGCTATATCCGTCCATGGTTGAAGAGGTAATTCACGTCTCTTCATTGGCACAGGAAGGCTTGGTCCTGATACTAGAGTGCAACTTTTACAGCTTTTAACCATGTTTTCCGCGTCTTTATCTATTTTAGGCCACCAAACTTTAGTACGCAATCTACTTTTTGTAGCAACGATACCTGGATGTCCTTCATGTGCCGATGCGAGTACTTGCTTACGTAACTCTGTGGGAATGATTATTTTGTTCCCACGGAGTAAAATATCTCCGTGTATCCAAAGTTCGTGCTCAAAGAGTTTATAGTTATTGACTTTGGGGTCCCAATTATTTCCAGAGAGAGCTGATTTTACTAATTGAATGTCTTCGTCACTTTTAGATTTATCAACGATATCTTCCATAGCTACAGCCATTGGTCTAGCAAACTCTACGATTTTATTAATGTGGTGCTCGTCATCATGAGAATCTGAATTATGATTTGGGCACAACCGGGACAGGGAATCAGCTATATTGTTTTTTCCAGGACAATAAACAACTTTGTAATTGTAAGCCTGTAAGCGTAACACCCATCGTTCGATTCGTGCACAAGGTTTAGATCGCGGCCCGAATATCACTTCAAGAGGTTTATGATCAGTGATCAGCTCAAATTCTTTCAACCCATATAAATACATATTAAAATGTTCAACGGCCCAGACTAAGGCAAGTGCCTCCTTTTCGGTCTGGCAATATCGTTTCTCAACGTCAGATAGACTTTTATGACCAAAAGCAATAATCCGAGGTCCTTGTCTATCTATCTGAACGAGAACTGCTCCTAACCCTACAGGACTAGCATCTGCCATAACTTGGGTCTTATCGTGTGGATCATAAAAACCTAAGGTGCGAAGGGCACTTAAACTTTCTTTTAATTCCGCAAACGCAGCGGATTGTTTGCCTTTCCAATAATCAGCTATGTCAGCATGTTTAGAGAGTTTAAGTCTTAAAATTTCCCGAATTGGATCGGTCATGGTGGCCAACTTTGGGATCCATTTTCCAATATAATTGACAAGTCCTAGAAAACTTTGAACTTCTTCAATTGTTTTAGGTTCTCTGAATGATCTTATAGTTTTGATGTACTTATCAGGGGCATAATGCCTTGTGGAGACAATTCATGACCTAGAAAATCTATTTTTGATGCGTTAAAAATGCATTTTTTATCATTAAGGACCACATTATTTTCCTTCAAAACCTGTAACACATGTTTAAGTCTATCGTTATGTTCATTAACGTTACTTCCAAACACAATAACATCGTCAATGAAATTAACGACGCCTTTACAAGGGAGAAGCATCCTTTCCATAATTTTCTGGAAATGTTCGGGTGCACACGATATACCAAACATCAGACGCTTATATCGAAACAGGCCTTTACTGGTTATGAATGTTGTTATATCCCGACAATCTCCTTTTATTTCGACTTGGTGGAATGCGTCTTTAATATCGAGTTTAGAAAATGTACATGACTTCCTCAGCTTTGGAAGAAGTTGGGTCATTGTAGGTAAAGGATGATTCTCTCTTATAATAGCTTTGTTAGCACATCTCATGTCAACACATAATCTTAAGGTGTTATCACTCTTAAGAATGGGTACTACCGGAGAAACCCAGGATGTGGCTTGATCTACAGGTTCAATGATGTCTTTTTTGATTAACTCATCAAGTTTGTCATTGATTTTATTTTCGAGTGGAATTGGAACTCGCCTATATGGTTGGCATATGGGTGTCACCGATGGATCTATAGCAATAGCCAATTGGACATTTTTGAATTTCGGAAAAATCTCTGTATTTACTAAATTTATACTCACCCCTAATTTCAGCACATTGAGACATGTAGCTGTATGCTTGCCCAACAAATTACGGGTGCCATTTTTAATGACGTAGAATTTTGCAGTTTCTGTTTCTGGTCCAACAACAATTGATGCTTCAAATGTGCCAAGCACAACCAGAGGATTTTTTGAGCCGTATGCCATGAAGACTTGATCGGAACCTGGTTGCTGGTTAGACACAACGACAGCTTTTGATTTTAAATATTCCCAGGTTTTATCATTTATTATATTGTTTTTACTCCCAGAGTCGATGAGCATATTCACGTTGACACCTCCTACTTGACAAGTTATTTCAGCGTCATCATCAATATGAAATATATAGTTTACATTACTAACTGGGGGTTTAGTTTGTGATTCGTTTGTTTTAGTTTTTTTACTGTCATTCTTTTGTTTGTCCCAGGTAGAGGGTGCTTTACGCTTGAGTTTCCTTGTGCGACATTGACTCATGAAGTGACCTCTATAGCCACATTTGTCACATACTTTGTCTTTAGCGGGGCAACATGTATCATCACACTTGTGATTTTCACTTCCACATCTAGTACACCGTTTATTATCCGTGCGAGTGCCCTGAGGTCGGGTTTTGTTTGTTCTTGTTCCAATCCTATTAACCTGTTCAGTTTTTATTACTTGGAATTCCTTTAATTGTCTCTCTACGGTTTCGATTGAGTTCGCTTCTAAAATAACCTTTTCTATTGTAACGGAATCTCCTAACTGTAGTATTTTCTTTCTAAGGTCTGATGAGGTACATTTCTCAGCAATTTGATCTATGAGAGCGTTGTCTTTTATAGCAAAATCACATTTGGAACATTGGTTACGTAATCTAACTAAGAATTTTTCGAACTTTTCATCAGGTTCCTGTTTCATTAGTCGGAATACGTGTCGTTTATAAACAAAACTCTGTTTCGGAGAAAAGTATTCATCTAGTTTTTTAATAGCGGACTCGAAAACATCAGGGGAGTCGGCCTCTTGAACGTGTGCACCGGGAAGGTTATAATAGATATCTTGCAAACTTAAGCCACCGGTATGTAAAAGCGTAGCTCGTTTTTTTAAGGGCTGGTCTATGCCTAAGGCTAGAAGGTAGATTTCAAGGGCTCGTTTCCACCTTTGCCACCGATGGCCTAATGAGGTTGGATCACCGTCGCAGTCGAGAGTTTCTATAGTAGGTAATTGAGACATGTTGGGACAATCTGCAAGTAAGTGTGAAAAATTGCTTCAAATACTACGGAAATAAAACACTATGTTTGTTAACGTTACGATAAGCAACGATATAATAGCTATCATTAACTATGCATATAATATATGTATATAAATCATAGATAGTATTGCGTTTTATTATTTAAGACTGAACCTTTGGATTGGAACATGAATCATTTATGTCGAGCCCGTCAGTGTAATTAGTCATAAGTTCAGTCTATATACAAATGTACTCTGTGAGTTTAGTTGCTAATAAATATTCGAAGCGAACACACGTTGTTTTCCTTGCAATCTGTACGATTACGCCATAATAGACATTATTACATCTACATAAAGTTCATAGTGGTCCTTCGAGCCGGATAGTGAGCGACAGCCGACCCATACGCAAACAAAAGAATTCTTGGAAGCGGCCGGCCGGCGACCGTACCTGCCTTACCAACGCATCTGTTTATGATTGTGAACAAATTGAATCATATTTAAAATAATAATCATGGCTGAAGCTAAAGAAATTATTTGTGAATTAGAAGATATTTATGGTCGTATATCTAAAATTCGTGATAACATAAAGAAGTGTCCGAAGGCAAGACTGACAAGAGGTTATTTGGACACGAAATTACAGTGTCTCGAAGAATACTGGGGCTTATATAAATCGAAATACGGCGATTTATCAAAGGTTGTATCACGTGAAGAACGTAAACAATTAGAATATTTCAAACAAGATGTTTACGACAGTTGTGAAGACAAATATACAGACTCGAAGGCGACCATTTTAGATTTGATAAACCCAGTTGTGTCACAAGTAGCTGTGCAGAAGGAAAGTATATCACCTCAAGTTAAATTACCCAGAATCCAGTTGCCTACGTTCTCAGGAAACTATGAAGACTGGCCAGCGTTTAAGGATTTGTTTAAATCACTTGTTCATGACAATGCATCACTTAGCGGGGTCCAGAAATTGCACTACCTGAAACTGAGTGTTAGTAGTGAAGCCGGTGTTTTGCTTAAGCATATACAAGTTACTGAGGCTAATTACGAAAAGGCATGGCAGATGCTTACTAACAGGTATGATAATAAAAGACATATCGTATCCTCCACATTGAAACGCATGTTCAATCAAAGAAAGATGCAAAACCAAACGGCACACCATATTAAATCGCTGTTAGACACAACAGTCGAATGTTTGAACAATCTTAAAAATCTACAAATTGATGTGGACAGCTGGGATCCTATGATTATATTTTTATTAGTACAAAAACTAGATTCTGAGTCGCATAAAGAATGGGAAGATTACGCAAGTAGAACACATGAGAATGATTTGCCTAAATTTATTACGTTACAAAAATTCTTAGAAACAAGATTCCGTACATTAGAATTAATTACACCTACTTCGCCTAAAGAGAGGTCTGCCGTTAGAACATATCATGTTGCTACCACACCTATAAGAAATTGCCCTTTTTGTAACGAAGACCACGGACTTTGCCATTGCAAAGAGTTTGGAAAAATGGAACCAGCTGAACGCAGTATTTTTGTGAAAGACAATTCCATTTGCTTCAATTGTCTGGTTCCTGGACATGCTGTAAAAACATGTAGATTATCAACATCGTGCAGAATTTGTAGAAAACGACATCATACCCTGTTACATGAACCACGTACTATAAATAATGATGGTGGCTCCCCGCAAGACATTCCACAGCCCCACATATTGCAATCCAATGTAGCAGAGACGGAGGACATTCAAGTTAACACGATGATGACGGCACGCAACTCTACTACTGCAACAACTAGTACAGCCTTGTTAGCAACTGCAAAAGTAATCGTGAAGAATGAACAAGGCTATTCAACTATACTCAGAGCCTTGATCGATCCTGGATCACAAGGCTGTTTAGTTACTGAAAGAGCGGTGCAGCTGCTGAAATGTACAAGGCATCCCATTAAAGGCACAATACTTGGCGTGGGATCTACGTCATCAAGAGTTAAGCATTTTGTTCAAGTTGAAGTTTTGTCAAGATGTCAACCGGAAATAAACTTGAAAATAAAAGCTTTTGTTATAACCAAACGCTTGACGGCACAGATTCCCACATATACCTTATCATCACAGAATTGGTCGCATCTAGAAGGACTCACCCTGGCTGACTCAGAGTACCATACGCCAGGTTCCATTGACTTGCTTCTTGGAGTCGATGAGTATGCCCAGATTCTTCAGAATGACATCATTAAAGGTCCACCTGGTTCCCCGTGTGCACAAAAAACTACACTAGGGTGGATTTTGTTTGGTAAAATAAACAATGACAAAAATTCAGAGCGGTCAGTTATAGTAATGCACCAGAAAATAGAAATAGAAGACATGCTTAAGGTTTTATGGGAACAAGACATAGATAAAAAAAGAAAACTAACTGAGGAAGAAGCAATCTGTGAACAGATATATAAAGATACACATAAAAGAAATGATAGGGGTACATATGTAGTAAGCTTACCATTTAAAGTTGATCCTCCACGAGCTGCAGACGAAAATAGCAAAAGTATAGCACTGAAAAGATTACTGCAATTACAAACAAAATTAGATAAAAATAAAAAATTAAAACAGTCCTACACTAAGGTCATCAATGAGTATTTGGAGCTAGGACATATGGAAGAAATCCCAGAAAATGAGATTGATAATTGTTCGGTCTACTTACCCCATCACGCCGTGATTCGCGAAGATAAGGAGACGACCAAGGTGCGTGTCGTCTTTGATGCTTCCAGCAAGAGCTGTGCTGGAGTAAGCTTAAATGACGATCTGATGATTGGTCCATTGCTTCAAGAGGATTTAAGAAGTATAGTAATGAGATGGCGTATGCATAAGATTTGTTTCTCCAGCGACATTGAAAAAATGTATCGGATGATCTTGGTTGAGAAGAAACATGCAGATTTTCAACGTATTTTATGGCAACAAAATAATTTAATCAAAGAATATAGACTTCTAACTGTTACGTTTGGGACAGCATCAGCGCCCTATTTGGCTATCAAAACATTGATACAAATTGCAGAAGATGAAGGTAAATGTTATCCAAGGGCATCAAGGATATTAAAGGAAGATGTGTATGTCGATGATGTCATCTCAGGTTGTGACTCCGTTGAAGAAGCCATCGAAACTAGTAAACAATTACAAAATATACTACAGAAAGGAGGGATGAATCTACAAAAATGGTCATCTAACAATTTAGAGTTTTTGAAGTCTATCAGTCCAGAGTTGATATCGACGAATGCAAAGGTAGATATAACAATAGATGGCACCGTAAAAGCCCTCGGCTTATCATGGAACCTAAAAGAAGATAACTTTCACTATTCTTTGAACTTACCTCCCATCCCAAAATATATCACAAAGCGAACAATATTGGCTGACCTGCAACGTCTGTTTGATCCATTGGGTTGGATAGCACCTGCTATTGTCATGGCCAAAATACTAATCCAAAGATTATGGTTAGAAGGAGTAGGATGGGACGATAAAATAGACGAGCGCTTAGAAAATAAATGGATAGCAATTAGAGAAGATTTACATAACGTAAAAACAATCAAAGTAAACAGATGGATCAATAGTTACCACACCGCTAAGGACAAGCTATCACTGCATGGATTTTGTGACGCATCCATGCACGCAATCGCTGCCGTCGTGTATTGTCGAGTTGAGAATTCTGATGAGTCCATCACTGTAAGCATTGTAGCTGCTCGTACGAAGGTAGCACCAGTCAAAACGGTGACATTACCACGCCTAGAACTATGCGGCGCGGTCTTACTTGCAAAACTTCTTCATCATACAGCTCAGGCCATGAGAATTCCACTCACGCAAACATATGCCTGGACAGACTCGTCCGTTGCATTGGCTTGGCTTTTTGGAGAACCTGGAAGATGGAAGCCGTTTATTGCAAATAGAGTCGTCGAAATTATAGAAAACATAAATAATAATCGTTGGTACCATGTCCGATCAGAGCATAATCCAGCCGACGTTGCATCAAGAGGGTCCACAATTATGGAGTTAAAAAAGAACAAATTGTGGTGGCAAGGACCGAGTTGGTTGGTACAAAAGAAGTTACAACTTAGCAGACCAGACATCATACCAACGGATCTAGAGAAACGGACTTCAAACAAAACAATGTTTTTTACATTAAATACAGACGAGCGTGATAAAACAGGCATTGATGTAGATAATTTTGAATCGCTTACCGAATTGAAGAACGTTGTTACATATTGTAGAAGATTTCTCTATTGCAAAAAGTGGAATAATACAAGCAAGGCGTTAACTACTGAAGAATTAGATACTTCCTTAAAGATTTTTATAAGAAAGGCACAGATTGAAGATTTTTGTGAAGATATAGAACAAATACAGAAGCAGAAAGCAGTAAAACAGAGAAGTAATCTAAAATCTTTAAATCCTTACCTGGATGAAGAAAACCTACTTAGAGTAGGCGGTCGATTGCGGCATGCTAATCTCAGCTCTGAAAATAAAAATCCTCTAATACTTAGCAATAAAAATTCACTTACCTTACTCATCGTAGCTGATGCTCATCAGAAGACGCTCCACGGAGGGCTCCAGCTAATGTTATGTTACCTGCGAACGAGATATTGGATTATAAGGGCTAAAGGTGCTGTCAAAAATCACATTTACAAATGTTTAATATGTGCTAAGATTAGAGCTAAATCTAGAACTCAAATTATGGGAGACTTACCCAAGATTAGAGTAACTCCTGCTCGTCCATTTTTACACAGTGGAGTGGATTTTGCTGGACCGTACAATATACTTATGTCACGAGGAAGAGGCGTGAGGACCATCAAATCATACATTTCAATTTTTATATGCATGAGTACAAAAGCTATACACATTGAACTAGTTGGAGATCTTACCTCACACTCATTTATCGCTGCATTCAGGAGATTTGTCGCACGGAGAGGTCGGTGTTCTGATCTATGGAGCGATCAAGGTAGAAACTTTGTTGGTGCTAATAAAGAGCTGGTGGATGCATGGACAGAGGCGTGTCTTAGCTTCAAGGATGATGTAGCCCATTCACTTGCACAAGATGGTACACAGTGGCACTTCATACCACCTTACAGCCCTAATTTTGGCGGCTTATGGGAGGCTGGTGTGAAATCAATAAAATTCCACCTGAAAAGAATATTTACTACAACCCTGACATACGAAGAATTGGCGACAATTTTATGTCAAGTGGAGGCATGCCTAAATTCGCGCCCATTATGTCCGATCGACGACACAGATGTTGACAATGTAAGCCCATTAACTCCAGGACATTTTTTAATTGGAGAGCCCACAGTTATTGTGCCCGCACCTGACTATCGAGATGTTAATATCAATCACTTAGCTAGATGGCAATATCTACAAAAGATATTGGGTGATTTCTGGAACAAATGGAAAGATGAATACCTTACGAGATTGCAGCAGCGCCCGAAATGGTTAACGGAAAAGGCTGAATTCAGCGTAGGTGAAATAGTATTAGTGAAACAAGATAATATACCTCCTGGTAAATGGTTGATGGGGCGCATTCTAACCAAACATCCAGGAAAAGATGGTAATACTCGCGTATATAGTGTAAAATCTGGGGATACTGTAACTAAAAGATGTGTCAGTAAATTATGTCATTTGCCTGTTGATTTTAAGTCAGAGTAATCTAAAGCAATGTTACAATAGTTTATCCATATGCTTACCTATTGTCATTATCTGTTATTTTTGAAATTTTTTTTAGTAAGTGATTTTACTTTACTGAACCGAGAAGTTGTAAAATTAATATTATATAGCTTTTGGCCACAGCTCTGGCCGCATAGTAACTTACATACTTCTAATATTATCCAGAATGATTGTCTCAGAAAAGGGCTATATCCCTTTTGGTGGGCGGCATGTCGAGCCCGTCAGTGTAATTAGTCATAAGTTCAGTCTATATACAAATGTACTCTGTGAGTTTAGTTGCTAATAAATATTCGAAGCGAACACACGTTGTTTTCCTTGCAATCTGTACGATTACGCCATAATAGACATTATTACATCTACATAAAGTTCAATTTATTTATGCGGAATTGCATATATTAGTACAGTTTATACTAATATATGAGGAACTTGATGGGTATTTACCCATTGGAATAAATGTAATTTTGTGGAATTGCATATACTAGTACAATTTTATACAAGTATATGTGGCAATAGGTGGGTATTACCCATTAGATTAGTTTCCACTATGTATTTTGACATTTTCTTTCGACTTGGCTAATACTTACAAGTACGATTGATTGTTGTTGTGTAGTCGGTAGCTTATTGTGAAAGTATAAAAGTTAATTCTAATAGTAATAGATGGTTTTAAAGTAATCCATGCACTAACTATAATTTTCTTTTCTAATTATTTTTATTAATTTATAACCTATTACTAGCATACAAATGAAAATTATGATTCAATAAACAAAAATTATTGTTTAGATAAAAACTAAGTCGTGCGGTATTACTCAGGATGTAAATAGTTAAAATTAATTGTAATGTGGGTAGATCGAAAATAACACGGAGAATATCTCATAAAATTTTTGTATGTAGTGATAGTTGTGAGATATTTATACAATGTGTATGTGTGTTATAATGGAATGTGCACACCAGCTACACAACAATATTTTAGGTTATTGGTAAGTATTAGCAGGCACTGGTTTTAGGGCTATTTCGACCGAAGATATCAATTGTCTTTATTTTGTTTGAATCAAATCAAAAAAAAAATCAAATCACTTAAAATATTCTTATTTTACTAAATGATATATTTATTCCATTATTTATTTTTTAGAAAAAGTAAAAAAAATTAAAAGAATGTTACATTATGACGAAAAAGATAACCTCGGTCATTTTGCCTCTTCTTTTATTTTATAGTTATTTATTTATTTACTCACGATTTTTATTCTCGTCGCCAATGTTATGTCTCGCTCGGGCTCTTGGGTGATTTAATGAAACACAGTTATGTTTCTATTAGAACGTGTGCGACCACGTCCGCTCGCCTCGACTTCTGCCACCGTAATGCCGACTCTGCCAAACGGACGTGACGCAGGAGCACATATTTATTTAATAATTTTACAGTACATCACAGTAACTAAAAATACTTATTAATGTTAAAGTAGTTCATGTGATGGTGTGTGTTACATAAATATTATTATGTGTTGTCTGATGGCTGAAGTAGATTCCAATTTTGTTCACATTGCCACCTATGATTAAAGTTAAATTAAAGTTATTTTCGCCTACCTCGTACATGCCGAACTCCGTGCTGGTACTGATAAATATTTAAACATAATAGAAAACATTCTATAACAATCGCATCCGTGGTTTCAGGGTTGCCGATGTACGTGCAAACCCATGACATTTACATGGAAGACCAAACAAATATTCCTTCCCAGTGTAAGGTAATTATATTTGTATCATTACAAAACACAGGCCTTTGGGAATATTATAAATTTCATTTGCATGAAAAAATAAATTCGAAGGTAGGTACTATGTAGGTAACAATATATAACCTACACATCGAATAATTTTGTTTATTTATCATATACACTGAGTGGACGAAACAGTTATCTAGAATAAAAGGCTTGACTTTTTATATCATACCCTGTTTGTGCTGATACCTACCTAAATTCCATCAACGCGCTTAGAAGAATACCAACAATCAAACTCAATTCTAAAACTGCTCTTCATTATTTCTAGTATGAGAAAGCTACATCAAATGCTGTCAAAACCGATTTCAGAATTGACTTAGAGTATCTCGTGCAACATCGCGTTTAATTTATTCTCAAAGTACCGCTCGTAACTTAAGAGATAAGTTAAGTGTTTGGTAAGCCTAACACATGAGTAGCAGATTACCTAAGCATGTTCAATGTTGCTAAAATAATGGTGCACGTATTTTATTTTCTGATGTCATAATTCTTTCAAAAGACTTTTGATCTAATACGTAATACGTAGTTACGGTTCATAATACAAACGTAAACGCGGATTTACTTACATCTATTTTAACGCTAAAGTTTCTATAAAATAAACATCCAAATACATATATAATACGCTCATGAATGTGGAAATTTTTAGAGATACGTTACAATAACACTCTTGTGGAATCTATATATTCCTCACAATATTTAGCTTTAATTTTATTATTTCTTGTTATAAGTGGCGACAATTTGCGGTATTTCTCGGAATGTATTGTTTCATGTAACGTATAACATGTCATAGGTCCTTTTAAAGGGTAATTAGGTTCCTCAATTAATCAAATAAACTTTGTAAACATGGATATAAAGTGATTAACAGCATACCTATACTTTATTTGGCTTTTGATATATTTTTTAATTAATACCTTTTACCTAAACATAGCTTCGGGTTTGTGTACTCTAAAGTTTTCGAATTTTCGGTGCACACAGCGTAAATAGATGTACGAGGCTGTCAACCTCAGAAAAGTTATGACGCGCTACTTGCACAGTGTGTTCATAATATACGAATACATGTCCACAAACGTTCATATTTTTTGCACAACGCTTTAGGAAAGCCGTGGTTCGCCTAAAGAGCGTACACTGCCAGCTAGTTCACGTTTACCTTTTTATGAGGTAACTACCTCGGAATGAGGTAGACGCATTGAAATAGAATGTGTTTCGGAAGGAGTAGCGGAGAGTATGTTTACGTAGAATATTGCCTTGAACTTAGTTTGTTCCCAAAAAATGTCTTTAGTGATGTAACTCTTTCGGGAATTCAATTAAGCGGATTCTTATCTAAATTTTATCAGAGCAAAACGTTCTGGAACAGTATTCCCTGAGCTTCTAAAAACAATCTACCTTTGATTACTTTTTAAAATATGTATCTTACCTCCATATCTACTTGAAAGTTACTTAACCTGCTTAACGGGCTGAAACTAATAAATGAGTTCGATATGCTCCACTTGTAACTATTAATTACGTTTATTTAGTTTTAAATTGGACCTCACGGTGTAAAGTGTCGCTATTTGTTTGAACACCAAAATGATTTTTAGGTTTACGATACAAATAGTAGTAAATAACCATTGAGGCATGGGTTCAAATATGGAAAATTTCTTAAAAACATATGTTCTACTTTACCTTTGTACGATGTAACAAAAAGATAATTATACCTAATATATTATATGGTTCAGATTTAGAAGCCACATCCAGCGCCATTAGAAATTTTGGTTCAAATGTTAAGGCATTCCGAACTTTCCCTGCTACAAATAAAAAAGAAATTCTCTTCGGAATTTGTAACACTATTTCAAAAAGCAGAATATCGTTGCAGCCGGCGAGCGGTGTTCACTATTTTATTCCTCAGGTGCCGTCCGAAGTTATTGCTAACACAGTGTATACAATAATACTCTAGTTCTGACATTTTTATGGCATAAGTTTTCATTCGGAGATTTGCATAAAAATAAATTAATACATTTTATTTCTAATAATAACCAAATATGAAACGCCTTCTAGTTTGCTACGTTTATACTATTTGGCCGTAATACTCAGCGCTATAAATAGGCACAGAATGAAACACGTATCTAAATATTATGAGAAATAAAGCTATTACTATAATACTACAATAATGGCCAGTCCCACAACTAACAAGTAAAAGTTATACGAAAGATAAATCGCATGCTGTCTCACTCTTGTTAGGTTAAAGAAGAGAGATGACGAGACCACAGATAATATAATACTATACTAGTACAGATACTCAATCGCATACAAAAATCTTGGACACGCCTAACTCTGGCTATTCTACTTGCTATTTTGGTACCTATCTTTTTACACTAGATGGCAGCAAAAAACTAGCGCCACTGCTGCCATCTACCCATAACAAGTACGCAAGTTCTGAATCCTTTTTGATAACAGCTCATAAGAGATGGCGTTGTGACAGTAAAATAAGTACTTGACTGTTTACCACTGATAGAACATATTTAAACGAGCCGATGCAAAATGCTTATAATACATTTGCCTGCATCGGTTACGCAGTGGTTTAAGTGCTTGCCTTACCGTTGCACTGCACTGAATTATGTGGCTTCAGTTCCCTTTTTGGTTAAAAGATTATCTTATCTACAAATTATTATCTTGGGTGTCTGTACTCTATGTATCCATTGTCTCAAAGTTTGTAAACTGCCTCGTGATATAAAAATTGTCAATAATGTGGCAGGGCTATTTTTCAACATAATCCACGTAATATATAAATATAAAACGTCTTACTCTCTGAATATAGGCAATTTGCAATTTACAAAACGTTACTTACGAAATCGTGTATATTTATTATATCTATATTGTACCATATGCTTTATTAAAACATATGCAACCACACTACATATTAAGTTAGCTGTCATCCTTTATTTTACTTCGATTCGGTGTTGTAATAATAATAATAATATCCACCGCTTGTTGTTACGTACTCCTAGAGAGAACATAAACATAAATTATGGCTAGCCCTTTATTTAATCTACAGGAACTTGACAAAATGCAGATTGGTTATGCTGTCGAATGTTCCTTAGAGGACTTATCACAAAAACATTCTAAACTATTATCTAATACTTCCTTAAACATGATATGCCAAAACATAAGAAGCATTTATAGCAATATTAATGATTTTGAGATTTTTATGCATCAATTGAATTTTAGTATAGATATCGTGATTCTTACAGAATGCCGACTAACTTCAAATAAACAGATACCCAAATTAAATAACTTTTATTCATATTATACTACTAATTTGCTAAACCAGAATGATGGTGTGGTGGCATATGTGAAAAATAATTTACAAATAAATGTGCAAGAAGTTATTCTTCAGCACGCCTCGTGTCTTCAAATTTCTACTTCTGAATTTACAATTTTAGGTGTTTACCGGTCCCCATCTAATCATAGTGCTAATGATTTTATTAACTCTCTTGATACACATCTAGAAACAATTAAATCTCATAAACGCATAATTCTCGCTGGAGACTTAAATATAAATTTGATACCAGACCCCACGGAAACTACGTACGCAAGGAATAATAGGGAACATTATTTAAACATACTGGCACATCACGGTTTACTACCTGCCCACTGCTTACCTACTCGAGGCCGAAATTGCCTAGATCACTTTTTGATTAAAATAGACAAAAGGAATACTACTGCATTTACCGCAATCATTGACACATCCATCACAGACCATTATACAATTTTACTAAGCCTTTCTAGAGTATCAAAATCATACACCCCACCAAAAATGAGAAATATAATAGACTTCGATAAAGCATATAACACCTTACAAATGTCAAATCTTGAAGAACTGCTGTGCTATGATGATCCTAATCATCTTACTGAAGTGCTTCTTCAGAAAATTATAGGCTCTTTCTCACTTCACACGAGAATTATGTCTATTCCTTGTACAAAACGGATTATAAAGCCATGGATCACCAAAAGTGTTCTTAGGTGTATAAGAAATAGGAATAATATGCAAAGATCATTGAAGAATGATCCTACTAATAAGGTCCTAAATATTACCTTCCGGCGTTACAGAAATTATTGTAATAACCTTATAAAGAAACTAAAACGTAAATATGAAAAAGAGAAACTGTCTGCATCAACTCACAATAGCAAAACCCTATGGAAAACTATAAATGACATTACAAATTACAAGCCCACAAAAATATCAAACACCAATTTACTATACAAGTATACCAACCCGGTTGACTCTGTTAACTGTGTTAATGGGTTTTTTGTCAATGTTGGTAAAAATCTGGCAGAATCTATACTTAATAGCCAAGGTCAGTGTTCTGGATTATCATCAGAAGAAAATAACACTATGCTAACTTCATTTGTCCTACTAGAAACAGATCCTATGGAGGTGGAAAGTGTGCTGCTGAGTCTTGACTCCAATACTTCTCCTGGATGGGATTATATCCCTACAAAATTTCTAAAACTTATAAAATGTTTAATAGTTCCCATACTTAGTCACCTTGTTAATCGTTGTTTTAATACTGGCATATTCCCTAGAGCCCTGAAAAAATCAATAATAACGCCGATCTATAAGAGTGGAAACAGGGATGATGTCCATAATTACCGACCCATCTCAGTGCTGCCTGTGATTTCTAAAATAATCGAAAAGTTATTAAACAGAAGACTACTTAACTACCTTAATAAATACAACATAATTGCATCTTCTCAATACGGTTTTCATACAGGTGTGTCCACTGAAGATGCTGTGTCTAATGTTACTTCTTTAATCGTCAATAATTTAGATAAAGGTAAGAAATGCTTAGCAGTTTTTATTGATCTAAAAAGTGCATTTGACACTGTCTCTGTTCCCATGCTTATTAACAAGCTTGAAAATATAGGAATACGTGGCAATTCTCTTCAGTTATTTGAAAGCTATCTTACGGAACGTCAGCAGCAGGTCAAAATTGATCAGTATATTAGTGAACCTGAACGTGTCCTTTACGGCGTCCCGCAGGGTAGTGTTCTAGGACCTACACTGTTTCTTATTTACATAAACAATCTGTGTAAGTTAGGTATCCCATCCGGTAACATATTTTCATATGCTGACGACACAGCTATTGTTTTCACTGGGAGTTCTTGGAGGGAAGTTCGAGAATTGACTGAAGCTGGACTGACTAAGGTAGCTAAATGGCTTAATAGTAATCTCTTAACCCTAAACACAACTAAAACTAACTATATATGTTTTTCTATATACAATTCCTCTCAGCCACCAATAGACTTTGGAGTCCGGATTCATAGCTGCACCAATATTTACGCTATAAATTGTAATTGCCCCATCATCAATAAAGTAAATAATACCAAATACCTTGGTGTGATGATAGACCAAAGACTATCTTGGCATTCACACCTAGAACTTCTTAAAAGCAGGATTAGGAAATTCATATGGGTTTTTAAAACATTACGTGACGTCGCACCACCTGAAATATTGAACAAAATATACGTTGCACTAGTTCAATCACTATTATCGTACTGTATACCTGTGTGGGGGGGAACAACATAAAGTAATTTCATTGAGCTAGAGAGGGCTCAGAGATCCATTATAAAAGTCATGTACCATAAGCCGTATAGGTTTTCTACCGAAGAACTGTACAAACAAGCTAACATTCTCTCTGTAAGGCAATTATACATTTTAATTGTTATCCTTAAGGTACACTCAAAGCTCAAATTTGATCCTAACAATCTAAGGAAAAGAAATAAATCTTATGTTGTTCCCACCAGACGGTCAGTACATCCTTCGCAAGAAGACAATTTGATAGACAGTCCTCGTATTTATACAATAAAATAAATAAAATTATCAACATTTACCCAATTACTGTTTATGACTGTAAAAAAGCGTTACTCTATTGGCTAAAGACTCTAAATTACTATAGTACAGAAGACCTGCTGCATATAGTATCATGATAGTAATAATTTGAGTATTGAAAAGATACGTGTCTATAGTAATATACACATACTGTCTAGAAATACACACACACACACACACACACACACACGCACACGCACACACACACGAACATGCACACGCACACACACACACACACGCACACGCACACGCACACGCACACGCACACGAACATGCACACACACACACACACGCGCACGCATACGCACATGTACACGCACACACACACTTTACTTTATTTTGTAATATTTAATTTTTATTTCATCTTTCTTTTATAGATATACTTACCTGTCTAGTTGTGTAATTGTGTAATATGAAGAGCGGGGGCTCCTAACACAAGTATTTCTCTTACTTAAAAGGAGTACCTCATTAACTGATGTTAACTAGCTCGTAAGAAAATGAAATAAACAATTTTTTATATTTTTATTTTTTATTTAAAAGTTATCTACCTATAGTGTTGTGTGCCGAAATGCGTACGATCACACTTTGGTGATTCTCATTTACTCGGTCGGATTTTCGTGAATATATCGTGTTGCTGTCAAAATTTGACCTTGTATATATTTTTTTCATATAATTTTAATGAATGCGTTTTAAAAAGTATTAATAAAACAATATATTTCATTGCTTATGCGATTGTGATTGATGTTCGGGTACTTTGAAAATAACTCATTGGCGTATAGAATGGCAGTTAGTTATCTATATTTCACTATAATTGTAAATATAAAATAACATAAAATATTGCGCTCAGATTTTTGAAAACAACTGTGCAATGCCTAGTATTTAGTCTCTGTTGAAATTTACTGAGTTATGACTATTTATAAAATACATCACATAGATTATTTTGAATTTAACTATCGAAAAATAAATATAATAACTACCACTTTTTTTTAAAAGACTTATACGGTTATTCTTTTGCCGTATAACAGAATCGACACAATAAATCTGTTGAACATAATTTATTTTCTGTGTGAGAATCGAACCCATAACACTTCGCACGTCGATAAGTACCCGGTTTAAGCGATTAAACCACTACGCCATACTTGAAATCAAATCACACGCACGCGCGAGTATCGCCCGGGCGGCGGCGTTCGGTTTATTCCGGTCAGCTTCGTGAATTTTCGTGTATAATATCCAGAGGTCGGAGTAGGTAGATTGATTTTATGTACTTGCGTCAAGATATCATAATATGGACATGCCATTTTATCCACAATGTGCGGGAAGTACCGGAAAAAGTGCCGGGATTGGAATTATGGAATAAATAAAATAAAAAACATACAGATAGGCTAACAAAATCGTTTATTATACATATGAATGATTGATTGAATTCAATGAACAATTATTTTTAATTAAAGAAACACATTAATAAATTATTTTAATCCTCATCGGATACAATTTCCATATTTTGGCTTTCATCGTTAATACAATTAAAATAAATAATCATAATTTTTTCAATATTTTCCAATTTAAAAGTATTTCTTTTGACGTCTAGTATCCATTTATATGTGGAAAATGATCGTTCAACATCTGCAGACGTCAATGGAGCAAATTTAAAATATGTTATCAGATTATTTGCTACGTTTTTTTCAATACAAAAATAATAAGTTTTTTTCGCTGTATTCTCTAATTGTGTCTAAATCCGGATTTCGTTCCATGACATATTCTAATTTATTTTTAATATTGTCACTGTTGCACTCGTTAATGGTAGCTCTCACTTGGTCAAACATTAAAAGTGAATCAACTATGGATAATTTTTGATTTTGTAACTCTTTTAGAACTTCTTGAATAATACGGTAATTTTCTTCGATATATTTTAATTCTTCCTGTAAAATTGGTTTTTCTAAAATATTTTTTGCATTGCGAATGGCTATTGAACCAGTACTGTTGAAGTTGTTTAGAACATCTTTTATTTTTTCGAAGTGTTGAGCGTAGTAAAATGCTGCTTCCAACCAAGTACCCCATCTTGTAATTACTGGTTGCGGAGGCAGTGGTAGGTCAGGATATTTTTCTTTTAAACTCTTTACTCTATTCGGGGCTTTTAGAAATATTTTTTTAACATTTGATACTAAAATATCGACATCGTTATATTCTGATCTTATCTTCTCTGATATACGATGAAGAGCATGCACCAAACATGTTACATGTTTCATTTCAGGTAAATATTCTTTTAATTTTCGCCCTGCAGACAGCATGTACGCTACACTGTCAGTGCAGAGCAATAAGACATTGTCAACTTTTGATTCAAAAGAGTCTTGCCATAAATTTTCTAGACATTGCAATACAAATTGCGCGATTGTTTGACCATTTACTACCGTTAACATTTTACAAGCAATCAAACAAGGCCGGCTTGAATTATTATTAGGATGCAGGGGCTTTATTAAGAAGTGGACTATATGTCTACCTAAAAAATCTGTGATCTCATCCAACGATATCCATAGTTTCTCATTTTTATTATTTTCATAAATAGTATTAATTTTGTTCTTATAAAACTTATCTAAATAAACTTTACGTTACTGTGATTCATAGGGCACTTTTCTATCACTACAAACACAACAACAAGTACTGCACATATATTTTTGAAAAAACTCCTTGAACGCCGGGTTTTTCGTTTGCATCCAGGGAATGTTGCACAGGATCAGGAACTTAATAAGGTCGAAGTAAAACTCCTCATTCGGACGCTTATGTTTTCCTTGATGTACTGCGCCTTCGATGTGTCTTGTGATATTGCCTTTATTTATAATTTTCAAGTGGCTCTCACACTTCGAGCAATATAGAGATCGGCTAGCGTGATCGTAAATTAGCTCGGGATGACCGATTATCCATTTTTGTACTGTTTCAGCCTTAACGTTTGCGCCAGCCATGTCTGAGTGAAAGATTCTCCTAAAACAATTAAAATGTTGCTAAAGTGATATTTGTTGAAACTAGCAGTTAACTAACCTGAACAGTTTTCAGTTTATAATTTTATTTAGAAGAACAATTATGCGTATGCATAACCCGGGTTCCGAGAGAACGATACATAAACGTCTAGTAAATCAACTTTTACATATAACAATTAGCTACAATATGTATTAAAAACAAATTATGATTTATCGCGTGAATAGGAAGATTATCAATCGGATATGAGACTAAAATGTTAACATTATTCTTTAAAAAACCTAAAACATAGTTAATAAGAAAATTATTAAAGCTTACCTGAAGTGAAATAACTTGAAGTAGAGATACAATTTAAAAACAAATCGATGTCCGTAGATACAAGCCAAATTCGTCGTTTTAAGAAGGTGCCAGAAATCAGTAAACAAGCCAAGGTGAGATTATTATTTACATAACACAGGAATTTCACAAATTAGGAGCGCACTCTACGAACCGAGGTAAGCGAGTGAGATACCTGGAACACAGCGGGCGCGCATTGTTCTAACAAACACCCAATGAGTCATACAGGATACTTGCTTCTGATTGGTCGTCGCGTGCGATCAATGCGTTGTGAACATAGATGAACATGAGATAAAGAAACAAAAGGCCCTGTCTAAGTTTTGTCTCATACTGTCAAGCGTCATTTCTAATTCAACAGTAAGGGATAAAATACGGTGTAACTATTCCAAGGTATTTTTGTATAAAATAAAATACTGATTTCTTTCACCATTAGCTAACACTGGCAGCGTAGATTGATATTATTAATACGTTTTTCACCTTAAACACAAATTCGTGCTTATTTCAAAATTCCGGAACAAATATCACAATAAATATGAAGTTCCGGTATTTTAGAGGTATATCTATATTATCCTCTACGTTTGACGTCAACGACCTTAAATCAATCTACCTACTCCGACCTCTGATAATATCGTATATGAGCGCTGCTGGTAGCCGCGGCGTCGAGTAGCGCGCCTGCCTGCCGCGTCGATTCTCAATAGAGTCGAAGCTTGATCGTCAACTGAAGTTTTGTTATGAAATATTAATTACCTGGACCTGCTTAATACTTTAACAGAAGTTAAAGCTAATAATATAATTATTGATATACCTCCTATAAAATACAATGTACCTATTAATAGATTAAAAAAACAACTGAGTTAGTAGGTTTTTTTTTTTTTTTTTTTTTTTTTTTTTTTTTTTTTTTTTATACGTGGGGGAATGCTATGACGCATAGGCCTCCGCGGGGGCGGGCGGAGGGATTATGTCGGACTCGCCGGGGTAAAGGAAAGATGGAAATAATAGTAAAGTACCTCCCGGAATACCGACTAAACCTACCACGGTGTTCCTCGACAAAACCACTATCGACGGGGCCGCGCGAATCGCTTTCGCATGCGGTCGCGACCCCGCCGCGGTTACGGCCCGCCGTATGAAACGGCAGGCCACTACACGAAAGACCTACCCAAAACAGGCACTACGTCGCATAAAACCCTACTGTCTCCCCTAGAGGGGAGACGGACTCGACACAGAGGCGCGCGTGGGAACACGCACGCCGCCTCTCGGACCTGGTGCTGAACGGATGGCGGGCAGGCCCACAAAGCCCGCCATCCCCAGGTCAAACCTCAGGGTGGCTGGAGGTCGTCTCGCGCCCTCCGGCGCCCGGCTCTGCGGTTGGGGAGAGGGTTTAAACGCTCCCTCTCCCGCTCCGCCGCCTCCTTGATGGAAATTACTTCCTCACAGAAGGAGGCGACGGCGTTCCACGACCTCTCACTCCGGACCATAGACTGAACTACGGCCGGGAGCGAGAGGGCAACCGATCCGACTGCCGCGATCAAATCACGGCGCTGCGATGCCCAGGCAGGGCAAACCGCCAAAGTGTGCAGCGCCGTGTCCTCAACAACGTCGCGGCAGTCGCCGCAGTGGTGACAACCGGGCGTCTCTTGCCGGCGTATACGACACAGGAACTGGCCAAAACAACCGTGGCCAGTTAGAACCTGTGTCAGCCGGAAGGTGAGGGCGCCATGCCGCCTCTCCAGCCACTCCTCAAAAACGGGACTTACCGCCACGATCGTGGCGTGCCCTAGTAGGTATGCTTTACGTAGTCATGGCTCGTAATCTTTTAACTATGTCATAATAATTATTGACATTGTATTCTTTTACTTTTATATCCATATTAATTATTGATTTTGTAGGGAAATTAATAATTAATATGTAACAATAGTTTAAAGTCAAGTAACAAAACAATAGATAAGTACCTACCTACTTACATAATGAATATTGTGGAACTTATGTAAGTAAAGATCACATTAATATACCATGATAAATGCGATGTTACTAATCCTAAAACACTATTCATGCTTTGGTATGATTTATTTAAATATTCATTATATATACCTATATCGATTGTTCGGCGCGACGTTTCGACCGACATGCATGGATCGTGGTCACGGGTTGATTAAAAAAAACGTTTATTACGAACTATCTTCCTTTAAACGATAGTTAGCACGATTTACTTGATTGTCGCGTATTTCATCAAGGGATATGAAATTCACAACAAGCACAACTGGGGTTGCCAACCGTAGGTACTTTATAGTAAAGTATTGTATGTGATTTCGGGTAAACGTAATTTATACTTAAGTAGGAAATAAAGGACGTGAAGATACTTTATTTTACCTATGTCCGCTTTTTCAGGTTTTATTTAATTGTTAACTTAAAGCAACGCTATAACAGTCTTTAATTTTATAGAATAATTATAATAATATATATTCTACCACATACACACAACACCATCTAGTCCAAACTAAGCAGAGCTTGTACTATGGGTACTAGACAATGGATAAACATAGAAACACCCAGACCAAGACAAACATCCATGTTCATGCACACAAATGTTTGACTTGTGCGGGAATCGAACCCGCGACCTCAGGCGTGGCAGTCGGTTACACTAACCACTACGCCATCGAGGCCGACAAAAATTATTATGATAGGTTACTTAATATTTACCTAACTATTTTTAGTAAAATGTTGCTATGATTTACTAAAACTCCATTTCTATCGGCATGTCTATCGTAAGTTTGTAATTCAATTCAGAATAAGTAGGTAGCACAGAGATCATGATTATTATAACGCCGACGAGTCCAACGAACGTTTGCGCTATATCTACTGCCGCACAAGCAAATGAAATTTGACAATAGAAGTTACGAGAACCGACCAGGTGTTTGAATATAATGCCATGTAGTACAACAAAACGTTTTGTTTAATCCATTGACATTTGTTAAGCATACATATTTTTCATATTATAAGTAATTTCTTATTAATTAGTATCAGTAGGTAATAAACAAATATTGAAGTAAACCAAAAGAAGGGTATGAAATAAAAACAATGTTTTTGTAGACTTGTATAAACATATAAAAGAGCCATCTAGCGTCTCATCTAGTCCTATAGGTAAAATAAAATGATAGGTAGATTATCTATGTGTGATGTAAAAAATACTGATATATCGATATCTTTAAATCATAAAATAAATGCGTTTACCTTGATGCTCGTTAATTAAATATGTACAATGTTTATTTATAATAACATTTTATGGTCAATTTTCTTCCAATAAAGCATTTTGATTGATCTTAATATTAACATTGGTATTCATATTGCCATCTATGATCTATTTTTGGAACTGTTTACTTTTTGTTCTAATTGGTACCCCATGACGAGACTTTTATCTTATAGATAAATGCTGTTTGAAGGTGGTGGGACGAGCCCTTAGGATTTATTAATATAATGTAAATTGTAAGCATTATTTTTGTTACACATGTTTACTAAAATTTTACATACATAATAAATAAACTCGCGCCTGTGTATCTAAACCCTGAAGTTAGTGGCATAAGTGTATATCAACCATGTAACTCCAGTTTTGTTTTAGATCCCACGTTATAGTCGACGTGCCTGTTGCCGTTTGACGGGACCTTGACCGGACTCCGTGCTTTTACTTAGAATTTTCTAACAGAAAAACACAATAACACTGTTCGATCCGTGAATCCAAACTTGAGCCTCACGATCGCACACAAACGTAAGCGCATGCCCACGGCTATACCATTTGTTCAAGGAGGCAATCCATTACAATTTTAACTACTCAAATTTTAAAGTGTGTGTCAGCAATAAACCTTATATCTTAGTTCATAACCCCGGGGCGGTTCGAGCCTATTCATTGCTCTTTATCTCCTTAATAGTCCTTAAATCAATCCAACCCTAATTTATTCATGAATGTGCTATAATCATTAAAGAGAAAAGGGGTGATTCTAGCTAATTCTAGCTAGTTCGTATCGACGGTTGCGGTTTACTGCACAATATCCTCACAAAGTTAGATGTAGTAAACTTAAGTGACGGTTCCCCAACTATACCGCCTAACGACATATTACCGTACTTAACCTCCACTGGATCTCTTACTAAGTGCTTAAGTGGAATTAATGACGACTATAATATAAACATGTTAACTAATTTGACTAAACTTTTGCAAACACATTATAGCATATACTAGGGATTATAAAGAACTTTGTGCTTGGCAGGAGATCAAGGAAAGGGAAACGCTATTGGTGATTAACTGAGTGTTTAATATTTAATTAAAGATTAACTGTTCCTCGCTGGTTCAGCCACGTTTGATTACTGGTTGGCGCCAGTAGTTGATAGCGTGATGTTATATAGCTTCTAACCGTGCTCAAGAATTTAACTACCAAATTAAAAAATAATGTTTAAAACCGACTAGTAGTTACAGAAATTAACGCGTTCAAATAAAAAAAGCAAACAAGCCCTCTTACCTTATTATATTAGTGGAAACAAATATTTTATTTCTTTGCTTTCGCTCTTTGATTTAAGTCGTGGTAAAGCAATTGTATATAAAATTATTATTATAAAAACAAAAAACCCGACTGCTTAAAAGTAATGAACTGAAAAGAGAAAACAAGTATCACAATATCTTAAAAACTTCGACTGACTAATGCATTGTTTTGTAAGCTAACTTTATCAAATAATGAAATAACTACATATAATAATAATAATAATAAATGGGGCAATGGAAAACGGTTCTTAGCTATCCAGGATGTCGACAGATCCCTGGGAATGGCGAATTGATAAAAATTGAGCGGGGTATATTTCAGGGCGACAGCCTGAGTCCTCTTTGGTTCTGCCTAGCATTGAATCCTCTTAGTACATTACTAGAGGGTTCAGGGCTAGGTTACAGGTTACATAGAGGTGGTGGAGTGATATCCCACTTGTTGTATATGGATGACTTAAAGTTGTTTGCCCACACTAAATTACAGTTGATGGATTTACTTAAAGTAACTGAAACTTTTAGTAAGTCTATCAGTATGGATTTTGGTGTGGACAAATGTGCTGTCATCCATATAAAGCAAGGCAGGATAGTGGAATCCGAAGGAACACAACTTTCGGATTCCATTAACCTACGATCACTTCTTGTAACCGATACTTACAAGTACTTGGGTATGTCACAGGCGTTAAGTATCAATGAGGCTGACATGAAGCAATCGTTGCAGGAGCGTTTCTTTGGTCGCCTGGAAAAAGTTTTAAAAAGTCTTTTATCAGGTGGCAACAAGGTGCGTGCTTGTAACGGTTGGGTCATGCCGGTGCTCATGTACTTCTTTGGCATACTTAAGTGGACTCAGACTGAACTGGATGCCCTGGACCGGAGGGTCCGTACACTCTTGACGGCATACCGTATGCATCACCCACGTTCGTCTGTGATGAGATTGTATATCCCGCGGAAATGTGGAGGCCGAGGCTTTCTGAATGCCAAGGCCCTTCATAATCGCGAGGTATGCAACCTCAGAGAATACTTTCTTCAGGCAGACGTGGGTATGCATCGGGATGTAGTTGCTGTAGACATCGGACTCACCCCGCTCAGTTTGGCTAAAGAGAACTGGCGCAAGCCTGTAGTACTTAGCACTAACGATCGCAGGGATGTATGGCAGAGCAAGGAGCTTCATGGTAGGTTCTACAAGGCTCTATATGGAGCTGATGTAGACCTGTTAGCCTCCGTGAACTGGCTACGTTTCGGTGACCTCTTTGGGGAAACCGAAGGGTTTGTCTGTGCTATTGCGGACGAAGTTATCAAGACGAATAACTACCGGAGATATATCTTGAGGGATGGTACGGTTGACATTTGTCGGGCGTGCCACCTACCTGGTGAGTCCCTCAGGCATATAGTTTCCGGTTGTTCTCGTCTTGCTAACGGCGAGTACTTGCACAGACATAACCAAGTAGCCAGGATTATTCACCAGCAACTTGCTCTGAAATACAAACTTGTAGATGTTGAAGTGCCATACTACAGGTATGTAGCTGAATCAGTTCTCGAAAATGGTCATGTCACGTTGTACTGGGATCGAACTATCATCACAGACAGGACTGTTGTGGCCAACAAACCTGACATTGTGGTGATAGATCGATCAGAGCGCCGCGCATTGATTATCGATGTCACCATTCCGCATGACGGCAATCTCGCGAAAGCTGAAAAAGATAAGCAAATTAAAAATCTCGATTTGGCTCGCGAGGTTGTCGACATGTGGGACGTTGATTCGGCAATCATTGTGCCGATAGTCATATCTGTCAATGGTCTAATAGCCAAGAGCCTCGATCACCATCTAAAGAGGCTCGCGTTGGGTGCTTGGATCAAGGGTTTGATGCAGAAGGCAGTGCTTTTAGATACAGCACGCATTGTGAGGAGGTTCCTATCTCTGGAATCCTAACCACCGGCAGCTTGGACCCTGTTCCCGATGCCGGTGGGGTACCATATATTTTATATTTTTAAATGATATGTATTTTTATAGATATATGTATATTTAAAAATGAAAAATATATTGAAAATATTTAAATAAAGAGAATAATAATAATAATATTCTACCACATACTCACAACACTATCTAGCCCAAACTAAGCAGAGCTTGTACTATGGGTATTAGACAATGGATAAACATACATATATTATATACTTTTTTTTGTTGTATATACATACATATTATACATAGAAACACCCATATGTATTCAAATTAGTTAAACTAAATACTTTATGGTGCTGCAGGCGGGGACAAATAATACTTTGTTACCTACGGGCAAAGAAAGATCTACCAAAACTATGTTTGTCGAAAAAAATTACCCTCCTGACGCAGTCGGGTTAAAACAAACATAATATTAGATACAAGCCTTATATTTGTATGAATCAGTTGTAAATACATTAATCAAATTAAATTTCTCAATTAATATTGCAAACACCGTTATAAATCATAGATGCGCCACTTTTACAATATGATTATTATTACACTTTATTATTATTATTTTTAATATTAAATTACACTGCACAATCAAATTGGAACACTTCAGCATCAACCGTTTAACCGTGTTGTCTTGACGAAGTCAGGATCAAAACCATGGGTTGGAATCTTCCCTACATTCATGAAAATCTTCACCGCTAACTCCCTCTTTAAAATGTGCGCGAACTAAATTCATCTATGTTGCAAGTATAAAATATATAATGAATTTCCATAGAATTTGTATTAATAGTGACCTTTGAATTCTACTAAAAATCAGCAAAAATTATATTAATTCTACAATTAACTGAGATCAGATAATTGTAGTAATTATTTTTTCCGTTAGAAATAGTGTGAAAATAAGCTTCAGACTTAATTTAAGTTTATTTATTTAAAGAAATGGTACAGGTGTAGTAGAAATACGTTTTATGGTCTGGTGACAGTTGACATTTCAAAAAAATAATGGCGGCCGGCTTGTTTACATGCTCGTGCGCATTTACTTTTGTTTTCCCGTGTATTTGATTTGTTTTCCGTGATATTCGCGTTGAGTTGAGCTATAGTTCCTCCGCGTATTTCAGGAATCCAAACATTTTCATCGGTCTTTCCACAGTTCATTAAGCAGTTATGACAAATCATAATAGCAATATGAAATAAATACCTATTTTGTGATTTTGGCCATTTTTTTTATTCTGTAATGTATTGTAAATGTGAGAAAATGATGAAAATAAAGATTACTTGTTACTTTACAGCATAGTTTTATTTTAATACCCAGTTATTTAAATAAAATTAAATTTAGAAGCACAATAATAAACATAAATAAGCGACATCTATTGTCAGAAAAAGATACTACCACTTTACCGCACAATTTGTAGGTGGCGATACTATCGCTTAAAATATCGAAGTTGCCACTCTATTACCCAATATAAATATACTTCTCTATGATCAAAACTCAGCAAAAGTGACTGCCGGCCATTATCGTTTCGTTTTATAAAACACTGTTATCGCACGATGTGACGTCACGTACGTCTGGATTTTAATATTTTTCTAGCGTAGTCAAACGAGTGCGACAGCATTCCAAAAACTGATCATGTTAGTTTTACAGAGCAAAAGTATTTTTAATATCTAGACCCTGAAACACATTATGAGGTGTCGGATTTTAAAACTCTTACGGACTTTTTTTGACTAACTTTGTATGTTACAATGCCTGGTTGCATTGGTGATTCGTTTTTTATGTAGTTTTCAAAGAGTAATTTAATCTTTGGTTAATTATTTAAAAAATGACCTCTAAAATTCTTTATTTTTAGTTAACGATTTTAAAACAATTCACTATTTTGAATTAATTATTATTATAAATTTAGAACCATATAAGTATTAAGGATTTCTCGGATAGGCTATTAATTTTTATAGTTACCCCGGTGGACTATTAACACAGAAGCGAGAAAACAAATTAATTCGATTTTCAAAACAGGTTAATGTATTATTGTAACAAGTCCATTCCCAACTGCCTAACTGTTGATATATGTATGTGTTTGTGAACAAATAATTGAGATTTTATTAATATATATGTATGTATGCGAATATTCGTATGTGTTTGAAACAGGCAGGTAATGAATTCACAGAATTACAATATAGGTGTTTGCTATTTAGTTACTTACTGTAAACTACATGAGGCTGAATTGAGTAATAACTGTTTATATTAGTAATATTATTAAAAAAAAATTCCAATGTCTGAAACCGGTCTTCCGCTATTTGGTATACATTAAAATAGGGACACTTGTGCTGATAGCGATGGTTTTCTACATTTAAGTGAAAATCATAAATTAAGATGCACATTAAGGAACACATACATTTCAAACAAAAAATAAATATAGTAAAGTATTTGACCACTCTAGCGTAGACTGCGTAAAGTATGACATATGTGTAGTGAGTGATTGAGTCAGAAAGATGCGGTCCGAGGTAAGAGGTAATGTCTTTTTATACAGCATAGTTAGCGATTTATCAGACTTTCAGCAATGTTCTCCGTCTATATAGCGGACCGCCAGTTTCAAGGACTAATTGCCGCTACCCTTTATGTATGGCAAATAAACGAATGCTAATTCTCTGAATATTAGTTACTAGGTAGGTAGGTAGGTTGCCAGTGGCGTGCGCAAAGATTTCTGGTAGGGTATGCACACCCTACCCGAAACCTCTGCGAGGGCACTACATTTCATTTATAAATGTTTTTGTGTGTATATATATTTGTATATTATATTGTAGTATTTAATAAATAGATTTCGATTATATAGATTTACATAAGCCAGCGGACTAGGGTATGCAGTGCTTATTTGCTTGTATGAAGCGCACGCGCCTGGTAGGTACATTTACTCATTTGTGCAACTTAAAATTACTTTTTATTGCTGTATACTGACGTATTGTTGTCGTTACTTAGAGCATTTACTAAAATGTGAGAAGTTATTTATTACAAATAAAAAAACAATTACCTGGTTCGGCGGACGTTCAGTCACATCGTTACGCGCATAAGATACAGCTAACCCGCTGCCTTATTACGTAAAAATAAGCGATTAGCAATAATGGCGCAGTCATGACGCGATCGAGGGCTAATCGCAAAAAAAAATCGTATTACATAAGCATTCGTTCGCTGATGGTTTGCTACCGGCTAGTATGCACTTTTTGCAGCGATGCTAGCGCCAGAAACGATTTCGTGGCAATAACTTGAAACTGAGAAATGACATTTTGTTAAACAGATGTGTAAAGCTTTGTTGGGAACTTTTGTATTATTCAGAATTTTTTGTCGAAAAAGCACTTTCTTGAAACAAACGTTACAATGTTTGGCGTCGTCTCATCATCTCATCTCTCAATCATAATCTCTCAATTATCTTAGCCATTTAAAATAGTTAGTCGTTCTTGATATGTTTGAGGAAAATGCATGTACTTTGTTAGAATATTTTATCTGTTCAGAGCCATTGTAACTTCTTTTATAGCATTAGATACACTGGCCTGATTAAGTCCATGGAGGTAGCTCATGCCTACGGGTTTCTGATATGAGCCTGTAGCATAGTGCAATGTGAAAATTTAACCACTAAGTTTCTTTAAAGTTAATTAAAAAAGGCAGTACATAATTGAGTTTACTTACTTTGCATTCTACACTAACTTTAGTTTTCCTACTCCTTCATGCCATGAATGAGCGTATTTCGGCACACAATTCCATAAATAGCTCTTTGGAGAGTCGGTAATGCGCTTTAAATTCTTCATCTGCAAGATCTAAAGCTTTGGCATGTTCACGCAAATCACGCCTTAACCGAGCTGAATTACGATTATCCATCCTTCTGTTCGCAATTTCTAGTCCTTCTAGTAAAAGAACAGCATGAGCCATTTCCAATAAAATATAAATTTTACACACAAAACTTAAGTATTCATAACTTTCTAAGAAACAATAACAAAGCGATCAAAGCAATCCAAGAAAAGGTTATCACGATTTGACAAATTTATTTGCTCGCAGATGGCTTTCGTTGTGCTGTCAAAAACGATACGTAATACCAAAAGAATTGCCTCCATACAATAAAAATGCATTATTAATTCATAGATTGTTACATAGAGGCAGCACTGTCGCGTTAAAGCTATAGCTTTGCTATGGCTAATACATAATACGAAGTAGCGAAAATATAGCAAATATTGCTAAAATTTCGCTACGGTTAGGCTATTGCAAAATAGGTAATAGCACTGCGGAACAAGCTCGTCTAAGAGTAATTGTATTATACAGAATGTCCGGTAATTAATGGATAACCTGGAAATGTCTTATAGTGGAACTGATGGCCTTTCACAAAAAAATATGAATAAAATCTATCCTAACTACTACCTGAGATATGGGTTTTTTTTAATTACCATGTATAACGTGCACTTACCGCCCTCGAAGCAAAGAAATGAAACACAAAAAACTACGGAATAAGCCAATAAAATATTGGTTACCATATGTTGATGGGTAATTGAAATAATCAACAGTAGATTTAAAAGAGATTTTAAGTTATTGCGTCAGGATTAACTCAATTCTGCACTACCTAACCCAATAATAAATTTAAAAATAGCGGGTGCTCTAATAAATGCTTTCCGCGAGCCCATTCAGGATAACATTAGAGCGAGAGAGAGCAAGACATGTAAGAGCGAGAAAATATTATTCTTATATTTTGATAAACAGGGATGAAGTTGGCATCAATGCTATATTTCAATATTACTGCACTTGTGTAACTGGGCGACGAACGGTAGGCAGCTGTGCACACATTACTTGAATAATATGGTATATTGGTTTTGCAAGACATGAACATTTCAATCCTCCAGCAGCGTTTTATGTGATTGTGGATGACCCTAGGTCACTTCTATTTAAATAAAAACGACGCCTACTGTTATTTTGTAATAAATGATTTGTATTATTAGCTATAACTTTTTCACACAGCGATTTGAGTCTGACCCCCATAATAACAAATGATACTCACGAAAAGATCTTTTCAACGACATATTATGGTCGTTATTGGTCGCTGGGTACGCGTCCATGCATTTTTGCCTGTCCTCCTTTCATTTACAGAATAGCGTAAACAATCATAGAGGGACTTGCTACTTTAAAGTTTATAACAAACCTTTCTGTCAGATACTGTATAGTGCCTAATAAAGTGACCCAAATGGCTTAACACGTTGACAGCGGCATTCATTTTTGTATTCTTTTCATTTCTGCGGTACGGGGCGTTTAAGACCTCGTTTGAAAATTATCATTATGGCGGTAAGGGTCTTATTAGACCTCGTAACGTTTAAGACACTGAAAGATTTATTCTGGCTAAATTAAAATTTAAAAATAAATGTAGAAATTTTTGGTACACTATTCTATCAACTCTGAATTGATTGACCTAAATCTTAAAGCGTACATCAGAGGGTTGGTTTATTTAGAATCTGTAGGTAAAAGAAAATGTGGGGTCTTATAGACCTCGTACCGCACTCAATAAGGGAAGTTTTACATAGATTTTAGTGATGGGAAACAAAATTATCGGTAAATTTATTTTACTTTATTTTTATTTTACTAATTACAAATGTTTTTCGTTAAAACAATTTAAACATAAAAATGTTTGACATTGACATTGTATGACCATCATTTTAACTTTTTTTGCCCATCTCACAACTACTTTTTTAATTATTAATCCTTTTCACAATTTTGCGTAGCATTCGGTAACATTTTCTTGTTCTCTTCTTTTTTATGCTGTTTCTGAAAATATAAAAAATATTATTGCTAGATACATTATATAAAACAATGATTTCTGTCCGTCTGAACGCGATAAACTTAAAAAGTACCAAACGAAAACCATTTTAAAGTTACGAAATTATAAAGAGGCCCGGGTGGTGTCAATTACAAAAAAATATTAATGGCCCACGGCTCGCTCGCCTTTTATAATAATTAAAATAATGTTTATTGATAACTTACCTGTAACTGTATACTTTTCACCGTCTCGCCATGATTACTGTAAGCTGTTAAAACTTAACACGTGTTCTCGCGGCCTGCACTTGCACAACACTGGTCGCGCGTGACTAGCGCAGGGTGCGGTACGGGATCGACAGTATACGGAGGTTTTTAAGCCCCGTTTCGCACTATGATAAAATTTTATTTCTTCAGTGCGGTACGTAATAAAGTAAATACACCACTGCATTCTGTTTTAATAGGACATCTTGTATAATATGTATGTATTTACAAAAAAAAAGTATATATGTATGTTTATCCATTGTCTAGTACCCATAGTACAAGCTCTGCTTAGTTTGGGCTAGATGGTGTTGTGTGTATGTGGTAGAATATTATATTATTATTATATTATCTTAGATATATATCCAGCTCTTTCCTAAACTAAATCAAATTGAAGTTACGGCCTCCGCACGGCAGAGAAGACTATGTTTTTCTTAGCCGCACCGCAAGGAAGACGTGGCGTATTAGACCTCGTTCTGCACTGAACGTGAAAAGGCAATATTGAATATTGCCCCAAACGAAATTTTCTATTCGATAAAAAATATACTCCGACATTTTAGCATGCTTGTGAATATTTAAAGACAGATTTCAAATGTTTGTAAATACGAGACATGATCAACAAGGCATTGAAATTGGATTAAGTATCATTAAACTGTCGTGGTAAATCCAGTTATATATTTGCAATAACTGATTGCGGCTTAAACATCGCAGGCGTATTTTGATAGAGATTATGTTAGAGCACACGCTGCGATGTTACGTAAAAGCTTAAACATACACTCGTAACATGGACGAGAGAAGAGAAATCCCTAACTAAATAAGTGCAGCTTCGGTGCAAAAAGTATTTTAATTCAGCCATTGGCTTGCGGACTGAATCTAGGCACAATAGTTTATTCTCGATATGGTTAAGTTAAAGGGTTAAGTGGTGTTAGTTATAATTTATTTAATTATTATTCTCAAAATTTGAAAGGTTCCAAAAACACTTGAGCGTTTCTAGTTTAAGTAATCTCAATTTTGGCGGCTAAGCCATCTTGTTCAAAGATTGTAATTACGTCTTTTGACTGTTCTGTTGTTTTAATTAGCAAATATTGGCATATTTAGGTCGTCGAAGTCGTAATAAAAGGTTTATTACGACTTCGACGAACTAAATATGTCATGTCTCAAAGCTGACAAAGTCCGTTGACTAATTCTAAGAATGACTGATTAACACAATAGCTCACCTCAGAAACACTCCGGTGTTTCCAGGTATAGGCACAACGTATCTAATTAGTTAGTTGGACGTGGTTATCCGCATTTAGCCACACAATTGGGCCATTGTGCGTAAGTAACCGAAGCGAAAAGTTGTTCGGTTACTCATACCACCTTAGCTCCTACCAGAAAGACAATAGGGGACCGGTGTGGCACAGTACTTCCTTCATCGTTTCTGGACTGTTTAGTAGTTTCGCCCGTTGGTTGCTCACGCTTTTGCAATGTAGCAGCACGTGAGCCGGTGTCTCCTCGGTCTCCATGCAGCCTCTACATAAGGGGTTGTCAGTGATGCCGATGTTAAACAGGTGTTTGTTGAGTGAGCAGTGGCCTGTTATTATACCCACTAGATGTCGCAGGTTTTTCCTTGAAGAACGTAGCAGTTTGCGTGACAGATGTATGTCTATGGATGGAAGGGCTTCCTTTGTCTGTCTACATCCCCTTGTTTCTGCCCATTGTTTTTCGTGTAGTTTTGTGGTTCTGTCACATAACCATATTTTGAGTTGGCAGAAGGGTATCAGGACGATTGGTTCGGGTCCTACCATTTTAATGCTCGATCCTCTCTTTGTCAGTTGAAGGCACAACGTATCTATGAATGTCGATCGTTATAATAGCATTGACATTGCATGATAATGAAAGAGGGTAGTTAATTAATAGTGCGTATTTTTAATATAAGCTCAAAAGCTGTAGAGGCAGCGCCAACGCAAAGGGGTAAAACAGCTCTCGAAAAACAATATTCCGTAGTCATTCGGCAATCAAAGCAAACATTAAACTGAGTATGTGCGTGTTAAATACGAATATTCGAGTACATACACTTAATCACGTGGACTTGTCAGCCTGAAATAATTCGTGATGGAAGTGAAAGTCCAATAAAGTAGTAGGTATATTATGTATGTAACACATACTTTTTGGTTTACACATGTGGATTTAAGTATTAAGCTACCGAGGTACATATTAGTGGTGTTCCGGATATCCGAATTCGTATCCGTATCCGCGGCTATCCGCGGGAGAAATAAAATCCGTATCCGTATCCCTATCCGTTACATTTTTGATGGATCTTTTACTTTATTAATATTTAATACATAGATGCAATTCTATATGTAGGAGATTAGGTAGCAATAAAATACTATTAAATTTCAATCAAATTCATTATATTTGCATAAATTAAATATTTGACATCTTTATATTGCAAACATTTATCCTAGTATAACTTACTAGGATAAATGTTACGTTACATACTAATAGAAGGTACGTAAATTAAAGGAACTAAATGAACTATCTAATATATATTTAAACACTTACTATATGTATTATGGAAAGTTATTATAAAATATTAAATAAAATATCTTTATGATGAAATCAATTGAGTTTAAATCTTTGTAACATTTATTATAGAAAGCTATAAGATCAGTTTTATAACAAAACTTAAATCTTTGTAATATTTTAAATTGTAATTAAATATTATTCTAATCACGCGCACAGACACCGATTGAGTAAGAAAGTTAAGATCCGTATCTGTGCCCGCGGATCTTGAAGCCAATGATCCGTATCTGCGGATCTACATTTTTAATCATTCGGCACATCACTAATACGTATATAAAGCTAACCGAATGATTCCATTATTAAACAATCTATGGACTAATCTCACTAATTAGTTTTTAGTAGGTAAATTGGGTTTTTGATTTGGTTAAACTTTTATAAGTATATATTTTATAGCTGAAAACTATTATATAGACTGCGGTCACTGACCGAGTAGCGTTTAAAGACTTATGGTTATTATCACTTCCGAGAAATTCTTCTATTAGTAAACTGTATATTTATTTGATGTGCTCAACAATATGAGGATTAAACCATACTTCATTCTATTGGCCATAGGAATATGGGAACATTTTCATAATAATAAATCGATGTAATAATAGTGAAGTGTTACGATATAAAATATTTAGTGACAACAGTACATCTCATAAATTGGAAGTATTTATGACTTTCATTGGCGTTATATTCTGTGTTACAATAAACGCAATATACTATGCTGATAATATTATAGTGGTTGTTGGTTGAGTGCTCTCCACGTACCCCATTCAGTACTACACGTTTAGTGATGCGTATACTCACGGTATCGGTAATCGGTACTCACGGAATAACCGAAAAATCGATGTGTCATCGTGATACAAGTCACGTGTTATGGTGGTAAAATAGCTGTGCTTATTCGATACCTACAAGTTTTATACACCGTTAAAATCATGCCATTATATAACTAAATTCAATAAATTATTTTTATTTGCAGAAGCAATGCATTTAACGATAACTAAGCAAAAAAACAAGTTCAATTTAGTGCATTCTGTATTAAAATAAAATTAAAATCACTAAAGAACTATAAATATTTTCTAGATAATTTTAATATTGCAAAGAGCTACAAGTAAAGGGTAACTATAAACGTGCGACAAAGAAGCCTCACGGGTCCTTTATTTTTAAAATAACCAGTTAGTTACATTTTATGATAAAACGCTAATAGCTATCTATAAAAACTTTATTACACGCCTACTTAGAAAGCTTCTTAGCTTTTACCAAAATGTTTAAAATTCTAAATCACTTTGTTAATATAACTGTATTTAACGTCTACTTTAATATTATACTACTTTTCATAGTTTTGTGAGAACACACTATGAAAAGCAAACGTGAGAACAGAGAGAGGTGACCAAATTAGTTTAGATAGATACAACGAGATGTGAATATGCAGGCTATGAAAATTTTTAAGTTTATGTAATTCTTCTCATAAAATAACTTTAAAAGTAAGATTTTTAATAAAATTATGTTTTAGAAATTCATCGTAATGTTGATTTTAGTCTGAAAATACTTCTACACCCATGCGACAGTATACTTCAAGGTTATTGGCAGTATCTATTCGGTATGCTAACTGGTAAGGTAATATGAACCTAATGGGGTATTAAAATAATTGTCATTTTCACCCATTCAAAACCTTCGCAAAAACAGGCTATTCATTTCAAAGTAGCCTTATAGTATAATTTGTTTGAAGAGGCAGACTTAAAGTATTTGGTGTCGCCTCATAAGAATTTTTACAACAAAATATAATATAAAGAGCGATATTTCTTTTCGCATCACGTGTTTGTGTAGGTACTACTTATACATATAATACGTAATAAAGTGGTAATGACGAAAGGTAATAACTGTGAGCTTGAGTACTTGTGTGTTCGATCCTTATTTATTAGGTATACCACCATGGTGAAGCCAATGGCTTAGCTGAGAATTTTGAAGACATTACTAATAATGTCTGGAAATAATAACTGGATATTCTTATATTGTATAAATAGTAGAAAATAAATGTTAGGTATGTACCATTGTTTAATCATGATGACAGTTTACGCCTCTTTCATCGCCTATTATTAACATGAGTCGATGTTGACATCAAGACAGTGTCAGCTCTCTTTTGTGGTTTATACTGAATATGAAATCACAGATTATTATTTATTTTAGCCGTTATCTAGAAATTAAGAATGTTTTGTTTTTATGAATAGGAAGATCAGGCTGCGTCTAAAACTCGTTAAACTACAGGATCAACTCCTGTCATTTGATTTCCGTGCTGGACATAATGTTATTGAGGTTTCCTGTTAAGAACTTCTTCTTAGTAGATGACTAGAGACTGATGAAGTGATAGTACATCTGCCTACTTTTAAGGGGTACTTGGGCATAAGCCTGTAAATTAAATTAACATAAAAAAGCACCGAGGTTGCGTGCTAACAAAATATTAGTAGCAGCGCGATTAAATCGTAACATACCACGTAACATTATGTTGCGCGGCGGAATCACCGGTAAACAACAATATTTTCATTATATCTTAACATGAATGCATTATATCGCGAAACACAGAACCGGCCGGCGTTTTATTTGTGTATGAATTCTATCGTTACATTTCCATAGCGATATTTTGTTGTAGGTACAATAATTTTCTTTAAACAGCCTACCGCGTCAATACAAGCTTTAGATAATTTATAGATTCTTTAAAATTATTAAATTGTTGGGAATATCAATAGTACTTACTAATTTATGCGCACACTACTTATTAAGGTTTTGATATACCTGTAAACAGACATGGTGTACGGATACTAAGCCTATTATTTGAAATAAACTGTAGTTGTTAGAATATAATGCAAGCCACCCCATTATAAAATTTATCTACTGTTTTTCACATAACATTAATTCCACTTGAAAACACGTTTAGTTGTATTCAAAATATTACAATAAAGTACTGTTAAATACCGAGGTTTGGTCAGCAGCGCAAGATTGAAGAACCGGTGCGGTCCATGTCGTGCGTTGTCCCGCAGGGCTCTGTTCTTGGTTCATTCCTGTGGGACATCGGGTTTGACTGGGCCCTCTGTGGTGTCTTACCCCCCAGGCTGAACGTCATCAGCTATGCTGACGATACTCTCGTAACAGCCCGAGGGGGTAACTTCGAGGAGGCGACCCGCCTGGCTACCCTGGGGGTATCCCAGGTAGTCGGGCGTATCGCGGCGCTAGGTTTGCGGGTTGCTCTCTCCAAAACGGAGGCCCTAGTTTTCCATGGCCCCGTCGCAAGCCAACCAGCGGCGCCTAGATAGTGGTGGGCTCGGTTCGTGTCCCAGTCCAGGCTCATATGAGTTACTTGGGCCTGGTACTGGAAGGGCGATGGCGCTTCGACGAGCACTTTAGCCGTCTCTCGCCAAGGCCCCTCGGCACTGCGTCCGCTCTTGGGCAGCTCTTGCAAAACTTGGGCGAGCCCAGCGTCGGTTGCTTTACGGCGCACCGGTGTGGGTGGACTCCTTGACCGCCCAGTGTAGGACTCTCTTGCAGAGACCGCAGAGAGTCATGGCGGTCAGGATCATACGCGGATACCGCACGGTGTCGGCCTACGCAGCCTGCGCTTTGGCCGGAACAACACAAGTTCTACGGGGGACCGTGGGACTTGTAAGCGGCAGTGCTCGCCGAAGCATATAAAGTGATTTCGAGTGTTTGTCCCCTCCCGGAGGTCAGACACAAGGAACCGGCTACTTAACAGACACAAGGAACCGATCCCGCTAGGGCGTATTTCTTTAATGAGCGGCTGGAGATGGCCCTTAGCCAGATCCAGAACCGTTGGGACCCTCCAGCTGGTGTTGGAGCGGTGGGCAGGGCGGCAGCATGGAACCCTTTCCTTCCGACTAGTGCAGGTGTTGTCAGGGCATGGTTGCTTTGGCAAGTACCTGCACACGGTCGCAAGGAGGGAACCAAATCCCACCTGCCACCACTGCGGGTGTATTGAGGACACGGCGCAGCATACGCTCGAGGCCTGTCCTACTTGGGCGGTGCAGCGCCGTGAACTCATCGACATTGTGGGTGTTGACCTCTCACTGCCGGTCGTGATCAAAGCCATGGTCGACAGCGAGAGGAACTGGATAGCGGTCGCATCCTTCTACGAGGACATTATCTCGCGAAAGAAGGCGGATCGGATCCGTGAGGAAAGTATCCATGCGGATCCGAACCGCCGCCCGCGGCCTGGGCGGCGCAGGCGCGTCTATGCGCGCCTGATTTCGCCATAGTAAAGGCCGTGGGCGGGAGAACGGGGATCTCCCGTCCGTCAGCCATTAGGTCAAAGTGACGCCCTCTGTCGTGCCGGAGCGTTATCCAGGAGTCCTCGCCCACAGGCATTCCTTGCAGCGATTTCCAAGGACCCACCCACCACTCAAGGCAGCGAGCTGGCACACCATGGAGGGTTTAGTCGATAGTACCCGGGACATTCTGTCATCTCCCGGGTGAGCCCGACATATCCTCTCCGCTTCCCTTTTCCGCGGAGAAGTAAGGGTCACAGCATACGCCAACGAAAAAAAAGTGTTGAAGCATCGGTAGCTAAATTATTAAGACAACTTGCGATAGGTAGGGTGTGGATTTGATTATCATATACTACTACTATTGCATTATTTAAGAGAATCCTGAATCCAAATTCGCAACATTAGCGTTTAGCTTACCTACTTTAAAGATATTAACCCCTTACATATACTAGTAATTTGCAATCTAAATTGCTAACAAAGCCTTATAAGCTTATTATAATAAGACATATTATGCAACCGCCAAAGCAACGTTTTAAGATGCATCACGATACTGGTTAATATGTTTTGTACATAATGTGCTTTTTACCAAGGAGCTCAGTACTATGTAATAAGGCGACATCAGCGCCATAATGTCGAGTTTGCAACTGGATTTTCTGAAACATAATTAAATCTTTGTCACTTCTAAAGCAAGCGTTTTTATATAAAGCCATTAATAAAAATGCCGTATTCTCTCACATCTAATTTTGTGATTGCCTTACAAAATACCATGATTATTTTTATATGTAAAATTACATATTATTTCATGATACCTATACAAAATGTAATGATTATTTTATACATTAAAATACGATCGAATAAAGATTGGCTATTATTTTTTATTATTGGCTAATATTGCCGAGGTAGTTTGTATGAAATAAAACAACATTACCGATTTTCTTAAATATACGGTCATTTTGTTTATTTAGGACACAATATAATATCTTTATTGTTATCCTGTGTCGGAACATTGACGGCCTAAGATAAATCTCTTCTCTCAAATTAAAAAACCTTACATGAGTACACGGACGTGTTTAATTCTCTTTGAAGTTTAGCGCAGGGTGTTTTATATATCTATACATTGTTGATGTGTGACCTGTGTTGATTAGATCGGATTTCATTATCACACACGTATGTTACCGTACACTGAAGTGGACGTGTACCTACTACACGCTTCACTAGATATTTTAATATAGTGTGATTTTAACAAGAGACTTAGGTAGGTATTTTTTATTTAAGTTATATATAATAAATTAAATTCTGTTGCACTGAAAATAATAATAATAATAATAAAAATATTCTACCACATACATACAACACCATCTAGCCCAAACTAAGCTTGTACTATGTGTACTAGACAATGGATAAATATATTATACTTTTTTTTTGTAAATACATACATATTACATAAAAATACCCAGACCAAGACAAACATCCATGTTCATGCACACAAATGTCCAACTTGTGCGGGAATCGAACCCGCGACCTCAGGCATGGCAGTCGGTTACACTAACCACCGAGGCTGTAATATACCATAGGACATGACACTGTGAAAGTAACTAAAGTATACTAGTCTCGCAGTATCTACATCAGTAAGCTGTCTTACTTTCCGAATTGCGTATGCGGCTAAACTAAGTTTCCCTGCAAGACATATATGATCGTCCCACTGAACTTTGTGATCTAAAGTCAAACCCAGAAAAACTGTCGATTGCACGAAAGTAATAATTTCATTATTTAAATTTATATTTATGTTAGGACTCTTTACATTTGGCAATGTAAACTTGATACATTCTGATTTTTTACAGTTTAGTAGTAAATTATTCGACGTAAACCAGTCCAGGATGTATTAAATTTGTTACTCTTCTGTCTACTTTACAAAATAATTATACTATAATATTTCTTGAATAAAATTTAAAAAATAATTATTACCGAGTCAAGTGTCGAGCGGATATACGTTTGTCCATTTGTGTATTATTTGCACAACGATTTTTTTTCGCATGTCCTCTCGATCCTGAAGAGGTTAAATGAAAAGTTAAAGTGTCTTTTAAAAGACACTAATTCATAATTATATGGTATGAGTAAACGATACTATATTATAGACCTTTGCAGCAAAATATGTATTTAATACTTTATAATATAATTCCTATAATACCTAAAGATTTCTTAATCAGAAAAATGAAGTAATGAGAACACAGCTACCTTATTTTTGTTGTTTACTAAGGTCAAAAACTAGATGGGTGACTAAGTAGTCACACGCAAAATTAGGTAGTTTATGTATGTGTTCAAATATATCAGAATCCCACTTACGTACTACGAGCGTAAGACACCTCTGCTGGACTCCTAGGTAATGGAAAGATGTTATATTATGTATGTACATATAATCTAAATCTCAAGATACACCTAAAATACTTGAAGTTGTTAATTTGCTGCTAATAAAAATGAGAATTTCTATTAATTATCGAAGCCCATCAAGAGATCTGGACCATTTTATATAGCATCATAACTATAGGCATATATAGCTATAAAAGAAAACAAAAATTAAAATATTGTCATTAAATACATAGAAATAGAAAAATATATATTCAAACATATCTACACCCGTACCTCCTCCAATTTTCGCACTAGGAATAATGCCTGCATCGCAACGTGACTTTACACATATTGAAACATCTGACTAACGAATTTTTGTACCGCGTGGGACCATTGTGTCAGTCGTGTAGTAAAATTTCATTATAGCAGTCGCTCGATAGTAACGGTATGGTAACTGAGCGACAAAAATACTTTAACAATAACGATAACAAATTGATTGAGCTATTCTCGGTAACGAGCGGTATTAAACAGGGATGTGTAGTGACTCCCAAGCTGATATGATACGTGATGCTTTCCAAAATTGTAACCACCCAATTATATAGAACGCCACCTACATTAGCACATTTATTACGTTCACGACGTGTGCTTCTGGGGGTGAACTGTAAAATGTCTGCAACCTTATCTAGCTAGAACTTTCATGGTAAAAAGTTGGATTGGAAATCGCGTCGTTATCGCAGGTACGGTGTTTAAGCATATCTATTAATAGAGATGGTTGGACGGCGCATGAGCTAAAATTGAAAGCTATTTACGCTATAATAGCTTTTAAGGTTTCGAATAAAAACCGAGGAGTTCATTTAAACACGCTGTGATTTTATCGAGCCTGTAATATAAAGAAAGCCAGTAATATAACAATATAGATCCTTATAGCTCCATGGCGCTCATCTTTATCATATTTTAAACTATGATATTTGCGACATGTAATTCTAATACCGAAAACGCAACGCTCTGAAAAAATATTACATACTACATAGCCGTGAATTAAATTAAACCTCGTCTATAAAATTTTGATGCTAAACGGTATTGCAAAAGATCCATACTGTTATAACTATACTTTTGACAATGTTAGACAACTACATTATTTCCCATATGATCGCGTCTACAAAACCAAAATTGGTTTTGTCAGGCACGTGCGAACACAAAACCGAAATAAGAGACACGGAATAGCCGTCGACGAGGATTACCAGTGCCGTTATTATTTATTAGATAATTTTTTTAAATGTAGACATAAATTAGCATCACATGATAGTTAAACGAAAACTGCGATCTGTGTCGTTCACACAGATCGCAGTCTTCGTTTAAATTGATCCTTGCAATTTTTCTTACGATCAGCCACTGTATATTTGCTTTGTATTTGTCGACACGCTGCACTAGTGTCACGTAGATGACCGGCTAGCGACCAGTCGGTCGCTGGCACTTGCAGCTGCCGTCGGCTGATTCCATTTTGCTATATACATCATCATAATATTATTGCGATATTTGACCGAATTGTTAAGATACATTTACATATTTTGAATAATAAGGTAACCAACCTGTCCTGTATAGGTTATGCATGTTGGCTGGCATCACCATACAATATTTAGACCATTTGTACGCACGGAGCAAGCTAACGACGAAGAGCTGGTGTCTGTAGTAGGCTAAGACCTGTATTACCGATCACCAGGTCCCCATCCACATAATAACATGTTTACAATTACAATTTTTATCATAATTATGTGACGGGTATAATGCTCTGTCATAAGTTGTTCGAGAATATCTGAATATACATTAAAGATTGTGTGTGTGTGTGTGTGTGTGCGTGTGTGTGTGTGCGTGTGTGTGTATGTTGTGGTGTGCATGTGTATTGTGTATGTATGTTTTCCCAGTTTATTATTAACATAATAAGTTTTCTGTTTCTTTATAGTCAAGCTCCAGCAGCCATTCTTTCACTTATGATTTACATCTATCCTTTGTTAGCAAATAGATTGACAAAATTCTGTTTAATTTGTTATAGAGATTACTGCTTTCATACCAATAGAAACTGCGCAAGAAACTCGTATGCAACAGATGCTGTTCACAAACCCTATCTTTTCTACGAACATATTTTATTATTTCCTGATCATAGTTTATTTGCGAATGTTTTTTGACGACAGTATTTAGGATAAACAGATGTCGGACCGTTAGCACTTTTGTTAGCTTGTAAAGATCAGTCGTAGGATAAAAGAAAAGTGAAAAGTTACTAACTTTTAAAATCGCTCTTTGAGCTCGTTTAATTTTTAGGAAATGCGTTTTAGTAGCACCTCCCCATGAGGTAATGCAGTAAGCAAATTGTGATTGTGCTAAGGCAAGATATACGGATTTGATACATCCGCTACATGCCGCAAATTCTTAAAAATTGCTATAAGTTTACGTGATCTGGCTGCAAGCATATCTATATGGGTTTGAAAATTTAACTTATCATCATTCATAATGCCCAAGTATTTAATTGAAAAATCTTTTGGAGCCTAGGGCAAGTAAACTCATGGTTACCAAAGTCATCGCATTAGTGTGATATTATATAGTTATTTGAGAGGACTCTAGTCTCCGGTTTTTTTAACGAAAACGCAATGTATTTTATTTTTTCTACATTGAGTGTCAGGAAGTTTTCGCTCAGCCACCTATTTATAATATTAAAGCCTTGTTGGGCATTAGAGAAACTTTCCTTCCTACTGTTTCCACTAAAAAGTAAGGCTGTATTATCAGCAAACGTTACGATTTTGGCCTTTGGGAGTATTAGTTGGCAAAGATCGTTTATATGTATATGCGAAAAATAGTGTGGGACCCAGTATGCTACCCTGCGGTACGCCAAATTGTACCGGAGTTTCGTCGCTAGTGACATTATTAATTTGAAAACGTTGTGTACGGTAGGTCAAATAATTTTCAAACAGTTTGAGCTGAGGGCCTCTGATACCTAGATGTTCCAGCTTTCTGACTAAGATGGGGACAGAGACTGTGTCAAATGCCTTTGCAAGATCTAAAATATGGCAATAATTTTCTTTTTATTATCAATATTTATGGCAATAAAGTTTGTCAATTCGCGAACTGCATCTGCCGTCGATTTTTTTAACCTGAAACCGTATTGTGACGATGGTATTAGATTGTTGTCTTCTAAAAATTTTACCAGTCTCTTATTCATAAGACGTTCATAGATCTTTGATACAGATGGGAGAATCGAAATGGGCCTATAGTTATTGATACAGCCTCTGTCACCAGTCTTATGAATCGGGTGGATTCTGGACTTTTTGAAAGCCGTTGGAAATACTTCAGTTGAAAAAGATAAATTGCGAATATAGGTTAAGGGTGCAGTTAATAAATCACTATTATCCTTTAAAATGGCAGCTGGTATCATGTCCAGGCCTACAGCTTTGTCACGTTTTAAACTTGATATAACTGATTTAACTTCTTGTTCATCCGTAGGTAGGACAACAAATGATTTGGTATTTGATTTTAATGTCGTAAGTTCTGATTGAGAGTTTTTTGTGGTGATGTTGCATGCCAATATTTTCCCTACGTTAGCAAAAAAATTGTTAACGCTGTTAATAGCTTTCAATGGGTCATTTGCACTTATTAGTTCGGATGCACTTTCCTTATGTTTTATTGTGTACGTAATTTTTTTTTTCGTTTTTATTATTATTATTGTTTTTATCTTTAGTTTTTTTATAGTCTGTAGTATATGGCATAATGGCTGCAACACCTTGTTAATCTGAGTTGTAAAATACTGAAATTATATTTAATTGACAATTTAAAAGAGTGGCCGTGAGTTTCTTGCAGGTTTCTTCTCATAGGCTCAACCCTTTGCCTGAACCTAGCAACTAACCTAAATGTAGCTTCAGTAACTTAGTAAACTCACTAACCCATATATTTTGTTACTTTGTGACCTAAATGAATAAATGATTTTTGACTTTGACTTGACTTTGACTTGACTTTGAAGGTTTTTTATTATCTTTACCTGCATTTTGTAGCTGTTGTTTTTCATAATTTATTTTCAATCTTTTTAATATTGAGCAGCAAAAGTTCCTATATCTCTTATATGTTACAAGTAATGAGTTATTTGTCGGATCCCTTTTTAATTTTTTGTATAGGTTATCACGGTTTTAAGACATGTCAAAATCCCTGTTGTTATTCACGGTTTTAGTATTCTCCTTCGACTAGGCATTTTAAATTCTTTAGAGTCGGATAATATTAATGTGCGAAGTGTGCTTAGGAAGTATTCAGTGGCATCGTTGACATCGGTTTTAGTGTATAATGGGCTTAAATCCGTAGTTTTCAAATCGTTATTAAAGTTGATGTAATTAATACGAGTTGTGATTTTAGCCGGCTTGTATTTTTGACTTGCTGTTACGTAAAGAACCACGCTGTTGTGGTCAGTATGGGTAGTCTGGAGGATAAAACAGTGAGCAGATGGCCTTGTTTTTAATAAAATATGATCAAGGCAGGTTTTATTGTGAGTTGAGAATGAGTGTCCAGGTAAAATGACATGAAACACTAGCATGTCTAGATACAGATTTGAGTTCCTGTCCGTACTGTTTTCACTAATATCTATATTAATGTCACCAACAATTACAATATTTTGTATAGATGAATATTTTAAAAGGATATCGTTTAGTGATTCTATGAAGTTGTTAACATTTTTGTAACCTGGGGGGCGATATACTGCCAGTACTATAATGTTATTATTTGGCATTATGGCTAAACAATTTGCTTTCGATATTGTTGGTTCTTCCAAATGTATAGATAACTTTTGATAATAATAAACGACTACACCTTCATTTTGTGTGAAATTATTAGTAGTAGATGAATAATTATAGCCAGATATGTAGATGCATAGAATAAACGTTGCCTAAAGACATGGGAAAACACTGGATTTTCACTGTAAAACATTGTACTGCTAGCATATATTGAACATATTTTATTGGCCTATCTCAAAATTCGATTAAAAGATAGCCTTATATTTTTTACGAAATTGTTTTATGCCGAAACAATGGACGCGTGCCAATTTTTGCGTAGTCGGTACTGTAAAACATGAGTCAAAAGGAAACTGTATTTCATCATGAAGCCAAGTAATAACATCAACAATATATGAGTCTGGAGGGATTCTAAAATAGGCCTACAACGATGTAAGGCACGTTGTACAGCAAGTATGGAAGAAGCACGAGATACGTAAATATATACATATGTAATGAGAATCCTACAAGAATAATACGTTCCCCTCTCACATTCTCTCCCCATTAAATTGGTTAGATTGTGGCATACGCGCCGCGTAAGGGTTTTTTAATTTAAACATATGGTTCGCTATTCCTATCTTTCCTTATATTATTACCCGCTAAACGGCCGCTGGGGGTAAAAGTATGTGTGGATATATAATTATCATAATTATTTATAAATAATATTTATCAATATGTAATTGGTTTGATTTTAGATTTCCTCTCGTAGGTCTGCAAAGAAACGAGCAGTGCCGTGCCTTTTCAAATATTGTATACATATTATATATTGTGTGTGTAGAATAAAAAGGTAATGTAAATATTTTAGTCAGTTAGATATACTATAATATCGTAACCTAGGTTTTGGACAATAATTAAGGTTAACAAGGAGTAATTAAACTACGTAAATTCCTTAGTATCAATTACTAAACAATGAAAGCTGCCTGAGCAGGCTGGAATTTATAATAAAATATCTGAGTATAATAATGAGAGCAGCCCACCTTATGACCTTAGCTTATAAACGATTATTATTACCTAATTTACTTAATCCTGTTAAATCGAACGTATTTATAATGTTTATATACCGTGTCTATTCCTGTTAACATATCGCCTAGTCGTTCTGAGTTCAAGTCGTCTTCAATATGATAACCGACGTCTATGTACCCAATAGTTGGCCAGAAGTTTAGATTTCGTATAGGAACAATATTTTTATATTTTAAAATAAGTATGTATTTTTAAACAAGTTTTGTCTCTATATAAGGTATCCTAAGAAGAACTTGGAGACAAATAAGCATGTACATATATAAACAGTAGCTGTGAATATTTCGTATTTATTGTGATCCCGGTATAGCGCGATAATTATGACGTTTCAATACGACGTCACCTTTTATGGATGCAAGATACCTTCTGTACGAAGGATAATCATTACTTCTCAGCGATTTTATTAGGAAAGAACACGCAAAGTTGGCACAGACTATTTTAGTCCATAGAGATGCACGAATTAACTTCTTGTACCTTTTTCTAAAAATTTAGTTAATCCACTTACCACGTGACCTTATTTCGAGACTTTTAAACAATTTACTTTTTTAATATGCGTGGTGTCTCTTGAAACAAATTAGGGTTATAATGAACATCAAGAGTGTTTTCGTTAAATTTATTAGGCGATAATTAAGGTAAAATTTATTACTTTGCAGCCGTATAATTACCTGTGTTCGGTTGGCTGAAAGATACATGTATGACTATCTATGACTTAATTAAATATTTGCGATAGGTAAGTATTGATTGGGTGTTACAATAGTATTCATTCTGATATTGCGAGATGCGTATATCAATTACACCGTCATTTCTATGTTTTCAGAATATTGTTGTACCTATTAATAATAATGCGTACCATTATTATCCATTACAAAATCCATAAACTCATAGGAGTATAGACCTGTTTATAATAGACATTTATTTAAATAAGGTGACGTACTGGGCTACAGTAAAAGACCTGTGACAGATATAAGTCTGCCGTAGGTCTTTTAATTGAAAATGATAGGGTATAAGTATATTGCGTATGTATCTTGTCATATGACACAGTATCACTACCGTAAAACGAAGACAGATGAAACATATTTTTCGTTCTTACGCAAAACCTTATCACCGGTGTAAAATTAATAATAATATTAATAATAACGTTTATTTTCTCACCACAGTATACACATATTATATAAACAGTATTTAAAATATTACATAATTCGGTTTACAACATACACATATTGTGGGAGACTGGTGCCTAACCTAGGCTCGAGGCCTGTGTTTCAGGACACCAGGTCCCTGCCCCTTGAAACAATTTCATTTTGCTGATTATATATTAGTGCTGGTAGATTAAATGTATTAAAAAATCTATACAATAATTATATACAGATTCTAATTTAATATAATTTTAATCAAGAGAATAGTAAGAGCGTGTGTGTGTGCGTGTGCGCGTGCGTGTGCGTGTGCGTAAGCGAGCGCGTGCGCGTGTGCGTGTGCGCGTGTGCGTGTGCGTGTGTGTGACTATTTGTGTGTGAGCAAAAGGAGTATATTGTTGTTGAAACAGGATAATATTAAGCCACAATATGTATTTTTCAGTATCATCATAGTTTAATGTCAATAGCTAATCGGTTAACTTTTTTTTGCATTAATCCTTTATGAATTTATGGATGTGTAGTAGCTTATTGGTTCTATTATATAAGTAACCACCAAAATAACAGAAGAAACGTTGAGCAAAAGTTGTTTTGTAACAAAGATGGCCACGCAACACAGGGTTATGACGTCTTTTCCCATTAATCAGAGAGGAGTCGTAAACTAGGAGAGTGTGTTATTTCAGTAGTGTGTGCAATGTGAACAGTGGACGCACTGTCAGGAGTTTACTCTCTTTGTATAACTCTTCAGTGGGATATCGATATGGTCGAAAAGAGTTACAATGGTGGTTGGATGGTTCTGTCCAAGAATGAGCTATAATAGTATAGGGAGATTGATTGATTGAGATTTTAGAGGGAGGGAGTGTATTGTTTTTATGGAAAACGTTATGTTATTTGTTTTTCCTGTATTTAGAGTTAGCAAATTGTTTCGCAGCCAATCGGATACCATGTTAAAGACTAATTGCGCGTGTTCATAAACACCTTTCCACGTGCTTGCGCTGAATATCAGGGCAGTGTCATCAGCGAAGCTGATGATTTTGCCTTTGGAAAGTGCGAGCGTGCCTAAGTCATTGATATAATACATTAAAATGATAAAATTTATTAACAGAAATGTGGACTATCTTGTCAAACGCGAACTGCTCGTAAAGTACGATTCCGTCCCAACGGAGCACGAAGGAGAGTATCGGTGTGGAAGGAAGAATAATTTCAATGACATTAAAGGTAATGGGCGACAGTTTAACATTTCTAAAAGATATTAAAGATGAACGCTTGAGTAAAATTGTATAATAAATTCATCCAAAATTAAAATAAGAGCCAAATAAAAGAATCTACTTAATTTTAAATAATGTTACAGGTAGCAGCTTCCTTAAAATAAAATGTTATCTTAAGAAATCTCTTTTTTTGGTTAGGTAAAACACTTTTAACACGTGGGCCACGTTATATACGCTCCGAGCATTGTATCTGACACTCGACGCTCAATATAGGAAACCAAAACTAAATCCTTTCACTTAATATCATCACCATTTAAACAAGTGAGAATTCCTTCATCCAATACTGGAAATCAAACCAGCGTAGATGTTTATAAAAGTCTTCTTCAATGGCAACGCTCCCAACTCATTTTTCATTTCTACAATTTATTTGTTTTATCACGGCAACCATTTAACAGTAAGGTAGAACTTTGGTTATCTTTCAGGCTTATTGGAAAGGAAATTACAAAATTTCTTTGCAATCTTTGTTGGTTGTAGAATGAAGTTCACAACAATCTAAATTCTATACGTAATATATACATAAATTGCGTATCTTAAGTTGATATTTGCTTTTTGTGTATCTTATATTCTTTTGTTCACTGATAACAACGAATATTTTTGAGTATCGTCGTTGACAACATTGTTATAATCTGCAGAGACAATGGAGCGAACAATAAACACGAAGGCAATTGTATAAAGTTCATCTACACAGAATAGTGCAGACAGTACCAACTATCTATACTAATATCTCTTCAGCTTTATAAGCTAAAGAGTTTATTTGTTTGTTTATTTGGTTGAACGCGCTAATCTCAAGAACTACTGGTTCGAATTGAAAAATTAATTTAGTGTTGGATAGCCTATTTATTGAAGCAGACTATAGGCTTTATAACGTCACGCTACGAACAATAGGAGCGGAACAAAAATGTTGCATAAACGGGGAAAATTCTCGTATATGAAGCAGACGACGTTGCGCGGGTCAGCTAGTATGGAATATAAATATTTGTATGTTAAGATTACCATCTTAATATGGCACTTCTTCCATAATTAAGATCATATTGTAACCGTAAGCACTGTATTGCAATTTAGGTGCTTGCGTGGATGGAGCGATTCAGACCATTCCGTCATATCGTTATTGACGTTCGTGATGGTTGCAAGTGTTATTTGCACCAGATAGTAAAAAAGCTATAGATGAAGCATGCTTGCCTTCGAAATTTTGAAGCACATTAAAATTATGGCAAATGCTACAAAAACAATTTAAAAATTATTATGTACATATTTAATTTATTTTATTTTTTTGCTTTTAGGATTTCCAACTAAGGCTGTATACATCATATTGAGAAAAGAAAATACAAATCAAGACATTTTTGGTCTGTGTACTCCTTCAATTACAGGAGACCACATTAAATTACCGAATATATTACGATGAGATCGCGTGTTTTGCTTGCGCTACTCGTCACGTCAGCACATCGTATAGTGCTTGCGATCAAACTATGGCAGCTTGACTGAAATACGGATAAATTGAAAAATTTATGGAAAATAATTATTGGCAAACATATATGTTATTTCTTAATTTATTTATTTCTAAGAAACGTATATATATATACTTGGTTAAACTTAATCTACTTCTTTTCTTTTTTTTTTTTTTTTTTTTTGTGTGGTTATAGGCCAACCTCTTGTCAAATTTATTCAAGCCGCCTGTAGGCCTCTGAAATGGCTTAACGACTGCTGTCAATTTGGCAACAACCGGGACAGACTTATTACGTGCCCTCCGAAGCACGGAGACGCTCAGATGAAATACCACTAAGTGGTCACACATCTATAGACTAACCGCACCCAACGTTGCTTAACCTGGCTAATCGTTTACTGATCAGTGAGTGCAACTGGCTGTGCAACATTTATAAAATATCCCAAAGCGCTGATCATCGATGGTATATATGCTGATCTAACATTTATGATTAGCTTTTATCTTGTTACCTTACCACTATGAATCAAAGAGAGTGGGTGCAACACTCACATTATTGTGACCTGAGGTATACAATTCAGGTCTCAATACTGTGAGTGTTGGGTATACACCCAAGGTACAAACAATTGTGACATTTACGACCCGAATTATTTTAATTATGGGTAGAGCACCCAACTTAACTGTTTTATATTTTACAAGCAAAAATTAATTGGTAGAAAATGCCTTTGAAATGAAGCCCGTCGTTTTACATTATTTGTTATTGTGCAAGAAGCTTTAATAAATATCTAAGAAAGAAGAATTTAAACTGAAATTGCTGCAGTGTTTACTTCAAGTATTTCAAAGATACGTGATTTAAGGTTAAGGCTATGTGGTTGGGGTTTAATGAATAATATACAAAAGAATTTATTATTCCACATATAATTACTTGTACACGTAGGTGCATTAACCATGGGGTGTGTGGCCAGAGAACCTCCCCGTGCGCTCGACGGCTGCTGGTCCTTTCTACATTTTTAGTGGATTGGAACGTCAGTCGTTGGGCCGGTACACCCCGGGCAACACGGGTAATAATGTCCTTTCGGGGGCATTATTACTCGTGGCTAATACTCTGGCACGCGCGTAGGGAACCCGAGGCAGTTTGTCTCGGGGTTATCGGCCCGCGAGGGCCGCGTTTGGGGGTCTCTCCACGTTTTCCTCTGATTAGCAGAGGACACGTGGATGAGATGGGGGGGTTAGAGGAAGAAAACCTCTATAAAAAATTACCAGTGGGGGCCGTCAGGCCAGGGTTGGGAGCGTAGGCGTCCTGCCCAGTCGGGCGGTCTTGGGGCGGGTGGATCGGTCCAGCATGGACCCCCATCCGGCCCAACACGGGGGCATAGAGGAAGACAACCTCTTTAAAAAATCACCAGTGGGGGCCGTAAGGCCGGTGCGGGTCGCGTGGCGTCCTGCCCCGTTGAGCGGCCTTGGGGCGGGTGGATCGGTCCAACATGGACCCCCATCCGGCCCAACACGGGGGGGATAGAGGAAGACAACCTCTCTAAAAAATCACTAGTGGTGGCCGTTAGGCCAGGGTTTGAAGCTTAGGCTTCCTGCCCAGTCGGGCGGTCTTGGGGCGGGTGGATCGGTCCAGCATGGACCCCCATCCGGCCCAACCCGTAATCCTGAACTGACAGGACCGGGGGCCTTCGGGCTGCGAGGAAGAAAACCTCTATAAAAATTACCCAAAGCCCAAGTTTTTGGTGGCCCGGCGAGGGGCTGTATGGCTGGGGGGAACCCAGTCATTAGGGCCACCCAAAAACCAAAATCATGATGTCGGTCCAAGGCAATATACTACCCCAGGAGGGTACCAGGCGCCCCGCGCCTGGAGAATCCCTCACGGAGCCTTCTGGCTCCGTCTGCCCCTCGTACTCTGGGGGGGGCAACCAACATCTTGCCAGCGTAGTGCCGCGCGATATATCGGGCACAGAGAGATTCGTGGAGTCAGGTGCTGACTCTGCGGTAGGTGTCACCTTGGGCTTGGGCCCGAGCAAGGTGAGGATGGAAGGCCCCAAAAAGGCGAAGGCTGGAGGGGGTATGCCCCCGCCGTCAGTCCGGGATAGTGTGCCGGCCGTGCCAAGGACACGGTCGAGGTGTCGGGCGGCGGCGCTTGCACGCAGCGACTCCGTGTCGAGCATGTCTGGCGCCGGCACCGGCACTGATATAGATGTCGGGTCGCGGGCGGGCTCGGGCTCAGAGGCCAGTCGGCCTCAGAGCCGGTGCTCGTCGGCGGCACGACGGGAGAGAGAGGAGGGGGGGGATAGCCCTGCTTCCCTCACCGTCAAGTTCTGGGGTGCACCCGGCGCTTCTGCAAAGCGCCAGAAGACGTCGCACCACGCGCTGTCCGACTCTGGCTCGGACACGGAGGTGGAGGTGGTGAAGGGGGTGCCCTGTGGAGGAAGGGCCGGTTCCCCGATGCCACCTCCCTCCGCGGGGAAGCTCCTCGGGCAGCCTCTGCCTGCCCGTCGAGCCATCTCGAGGACGGCTGGGGTCGCGGATGCGTCCCCCTTGGGAGAGGACTCGGTTGCCGACCTCAGGCAACGGTTCGAGGCTGGCGCCGAGACCGTCCTGAGGGTGGCGGCCCGGTCCGGCAATTTGAAGGGGGGGTTCGTCCGTGACCTCAAGGTTGCAACCGAGGACATGAGGGAGGCCTTCTTCGGCCTGTGGGGACGGGCTTCCTCCGACCTCCAGAGACGCTGGAGGTCGGAGAACGAGGGGCTGCATAGGCAGCTCGCGGAGCTCCGGGCTGAGGTGGCGGCCATGAAGGCGGCCGCTGCCACTGCCGCTCGGGCCAGCGCCGCCAAGACGCCCTCGGCCATCGCCGGGGCGCCTGCCGGGAGGCTGCGGGATGAGTTCCCACCCCTCCCGCGGTGCACAGCGCAGCCCCTCACTCCCGCGGAGGACCGGCGTCCCGCCTGGGCACACGACCTGATGCGGGCCACGGTGGCTCAGGCGCGCAATGTTGTGGAGGCGTGCCTGGCCAACTATGGCCTAGCGCCCGTCCCGACCCCGGGCCCTCCACTCGGAGGCCGCCCCCGGATGGTCGGGGGCACGCCGGCTAGCCCACCGCGGCAGACATCTGCCCCCACACCGTCGGCTTCCTCCTTCAAGGGGAAAGGGAAGGGCAAGTAGAGGGTGACCGTCACTGTGGCGCCGCCGCGCCCCGCCACCCAGCCTCGACCCGCCCCAGTGGCCTCTACCACGGCTGAACAGCCGTGGACAGAGGTCACCAGGAGGAAGAAGAAGAAAAAGAAGAAGAAGGCCTCCCGGGCTCCCCCAGGAAACACGAAGAAGGGTCCCCGCCCGGCTGACCTGCGCCCACCGCGCTCCACCGCCGTTGTGGTGGAGCTGACGGAGGAGGGGCTCCGGCAAGGCGTGAGTTACGCGGGCGTCCTCCGGCGGGCCACACAGGCCATGAAAGGAGACCTCGCAGAGATGGGCCTTGCCGGAGGCTTCCAATTCAAGGTTGCCGCTACTGGGGCTAGAATTCTGGAGGTCCCAGGTGCCACCTCCGGCGACAAGGCGGATAGGGTAGCCGCAAAACTTCGGTCCCTTTTCACGCCTGAGGAGGTCAGGGTCTCCCGCCCGGTGAAGTCCGCGGAAATGCGGATAGCCGGGCTGGACGACTCGGCCTCCTCCGAGGATGTCGCCGCTGCGGTGGCACAAGCCGGAGCCTGCCCTCAGGCGCAGGTTAGGGTGGGAGAGATGCGCCGCGGCAAGAGTGGTATGTGCACCGTGGTGGTGCGCTGCCCCATCGCCGCGGCGAAGAAGGTGTCGGCCGGCCGTTTGCTGGTCGGGATGGTCTCGGCTCAGGTCAATCTCCTGGAGCCGAGGCCTAGGCGGTGCTACCGCTGCCTCGAACCGGGGCACGTGAGGCAGCAATGCACCGCCGAAACTGACCGCAGCGATTTTTGTTTTCGCTGCGGCCAGCCCGGCCACAAGGCCGCCGCCTGCTCCGCAGAAAAACTTTCCTGCAGCATTTGTTCGGCTGCAGGAAAGCCGGCGGAGCACCGAATGGGGAGCAAATTCTGCTCCCCACCCAAAAAACGTAAGGCCAGAGGGGCGGTCGCCAGGACTCCGGCCGCCCCGGCCTCGTCCCAAACAGGGAGCAGCAGGGAGGCGATGGAAACCTAATTGATTATGGCCCATCGCCTCCTACAGGTGAATGTTAACCACTCCGCCAGGGCGCAGGATATCTTGCTGCAGCACATGGCGGAGTGGTCAATAGACATCGCCGTGGTCGCCGAGCCTTACTGCGTCCCCAGCCGACACAACTGGTTTGGGGACCTCGGAGGCTCGGCGGCCATTGTTTCGTCCGGACCCTCGCTCCTGGTGATGACAGACAGGGGCGAGGGATATATATGTGTGGATTGGGAGGGAACCGTCCTGATCGGGGTGTACTTTTCTCCGAACCGGCGCCTCGCCGAGTTTGAGCGATTTTTGGGCGCGGTGGGCACCGTGATTAATCGGTACCCATCGCGTCCGGTCGTGGTGGCGGGGGACTTCAATGCCAAATCATCGGCTTGGGGATCCCCTGTCACCAACGCTCGCGGCAACGCGCTGGAGGAGTGGGCGATTGCGACCGGCCTCGTGGTTCTTAACCGGGGGTCGGTCGCCACTTGCGTGCGCTGGCAGGGCGAGTCCATCGTGGACATTTCGTTCGCAAGCCCTGCCGTAGCGCGCTACGTCCGGGACTGGCGAGTGCTGGTCGAGGCGGAGTCACTGTCGGACCATCGTTACATACGGTTCGACATCTCCGCCTCGCCGGCGATCCCGGACGATCGCCCGAGGAGAGTTCACATCCCGTCGTCCCCACGATGGGCGTTGAAACGTGTCGACGTAGACGTGCTGGTGGAAGCCTCCATCGTCCAGGCCTGGACCCCGATGGGTGAAGGGCCTGTGGAGGTTGAGTCGGAGGCGGAGTGGTTCCGGGGCGCGATGACGCGGATTTGCGACGCGTCGATGCCCCGGGCCAGTGCTCGACCTCCAAGGCGTCAGGTGTACTGGTGGTCTGACGACATCAGCCAAAAACGCGCCGCGTGCATTGCGGCGCGTCGCCAGTACACTAGGTACCGCCGACGCAGGCGGTACCGTGACGCGACCGTGGAGGCACGGCTGCGGGGCGATTACGTACAGCGGAAGTACGCCCTGCAGTCCGCCATCAGCGAGGCCAAAGCCCAAAGATGGGAAGAGTTCCTGGGGACTCTCGAGGCAGATCCGTGGGGCCGCCCGTATAAGGCGGTCAGGGGCAAGTTGCGCCCCTGGGCCCCACCGGTCACCGAGAGTCTCCAACCCCGGCAATTGGAGGAGGTGGTCTCCGCTCTCTTTCCTTCGAGAGCGGAGCACACGCCTCCCGTAATGGCGCCGCCCGAAATTGAGGAGGGCGGTGCCGATGCCGGGGTGCCAGTACTAACAATGGCGGAACTCGGCGCGGCAATGGTGCGGCTCCGGGGCAAAAACACCGCTCCGGGGCCGGACGGGATTCCTGGCCGCGCCTGGGTTTTGGCCTTTGACGCCCTAGGGGACCGGCTCCTCAGGCTGTTTAGCGCCTGCTTGGAGTCGGGACGGTTCCCTTCCATGTGGAAGACGGGCAAGCTGGTCCTCCTGAGAAAGGAGGGCCGCCCCGCGGACTCTCCCTCCGCGTACCGCCCCATAGTGTTGTTGGATGAGGTGGGCAAGCTTTTTGAGCGCATGTTGGCTGCCCGCCTCTCCAAACACCTGGTGCGGGTGGGCCCCGGCTTATCCGAAATCCAATTCGGATTCCGGGAGGGCCGATCGACGATTGACGCGATCAGTCGCGTCAAGGCCCTCTCGGAGGAGGCGGTCGCCTCGCGCGGGGTGCTGTTGGCGGTGTCCTTGGACATCGCCAACGCGTTCAACACCCTGCCGTGGGCGACTATTAGGGAGGCGCTCCGATTTCATGGGGTGCCTCCCTACCTGCGCCGAATAGTCGGGGACTACCTGCACCAGAGAAGTGTATTCTGTGTGGGGCGGAACGGAGAGACGTTCCGGAGGGAGGTGTCGTGCGGTGTTCCACAGGGATCGGTTCTGGGTCCGCTCCTGTGGAACATCGGTTACGACTGGGTGCTGCGGGGCGCCCTGCCCCCGGGCGTCGGCGTAACTTGTTACGCCGACGACACGCTGGTTACGGCCCGGGGAGAGGACTACGGGGCAGCTGCCCGTCTTGCCACGGCTGGAGTGGCTCTGGTTGTCGGCAGGATTAGGATGTTGGGACTGGAGGTGGCGCTGGAAAAGTCCGGGGCCCTTCTATTTCACGGGCCTCGGAGGGCGCCGCCACCAGATGCCCACATCATTGTTGGAGGGGTCCGCATCGGGGTGGAGCCGAGTATGAAATACTTGGGGCTCCACCTCGACGGCCGCTGGAACTTTCGCGTCCATTTTAGCCGCCTGGCCCCCCGGCTGATGTCGGCGGCGGGAGCGCTTAGCTCTCTGCTGCCGAATATCGGGGGGGCGAGTGTCATCTGCCGCCGCCTCTATTTGGGGGTGGTGCGGTCGATGGCCCTTTATGGGTCGCCCATTTGGGCTGGCGCCCTGAATCGCCGAAACGTCGCCCTCCTAAGGAGACCTCAGAGGGCGATGGCGATCAGGGTGTCGCGGGCGTACCGCACCGTCTCCTATGAGGCGGCGTGCGTTTTGGCGGCATCGCCGCCCTGGGATTTGGAGGCGGAGGTCCAAGCGTCAGTGTATTACTGGCGCGCTGACCTCCGCCTCCATGGCGAGGAGCCCACGCACAGGGCGGTGGAGACGCGAAGGTCCCAGGCTCGACTGGTCCTGGAGGCCAGGTGGAATGAGCGACTGGCCCAGCCCCGCTACGGGGTGAGGACAGTCGAGGCTGTCCGTCCAGTACTAAGAGAATGGGCGGACAGACGGTGCGGACCGCTCACCTACCGGCTTACTCAGGTGCTCTCCGGACACGGGTGTTTCGGAGAGTACCTCTGCAAGATAGCCGGTAGGGAGCCGACAACCAGATGTCACCATTGTGAGGTGTGTGACCGGGACACGGCGCAGCACACGCTGGAGGAGTGCCCGGCGTGGGCCGCGGAGCGCTGTGCCCTGGTCACCATGATTGGCCCCGACCTTTCGTTGCCGACCGTCATATCCAAGATGGTCGGCGGCGACAGGTGCTGGGGCGCAATGAGTTCCTTCTGCGAGACTGTCATCTCGCAGAAGGAGGCGGCGGAGCGGGGGCGTGAGGACGATCCTTACGCCCCGGACGTCCGCCGCCGGAGGAGGGGGCGCAGGAGACGCGCTTATGTCGCTCTCCTGCCCCCCACCTAGGGGCTCCGGGTGGCGGGGCCTCAGGGGACCCTGCCACCCGTAAACTAAAAGCCCCGAGAGGGCGCGCGCGGTGTTCCCGCGCGCCTTTCTGATGTCGAAAGGGGAGAGCAGTCAGGCTCTCCCCTGGGGACGAGAGGTGGTCGGGTCCGAAAAAAATGACCCGGCCGGCACCCACACGGGGGGGCCTGCTATGGTTGAATCTTTTAAGTTCCCAACTGGCCCCCCCCATTGGGTGAGAGAGGGAACACCCCAGGTTTTTTAGTGGGTATACCAGCGCGTATTCTTGCTGGGAGTCCCACACGCCCCGCCGGTGCCGTCCCCTAGCCGGCGGGTAGTGCATGAAGCATTTTTCCTGGGAATCAAAAAAAAAAAAAAAAAAAAAAAGGTGCATTAACCATACGCGATATTCGTTTGCAGAGCAAAGCATTTAAATTAAGTACTTTCGGTAACTGGGTATTTTAATTAACCCTGTAATTGAATTGACTACTGGACTGACCGGGGAAATCGTCTGTGCCCTGCAATTTCAAGGGTCCTCTTACACCGAAAATATGTAAATGAAGTAGATACCTGCTTTTTAAAATTGTATTTATGCAAACTGATGCACGGCGGAGCACCTGAAATGTATAATTGACTTAACCTAAATTCATTATTTTATATCACGGTAGCCGACGTAACTTTTTAAGGTTTTTCTTTTTTTAATTACCACCGCGATTGCGACCCGTTGTCTAATATGATATTAAGTAAAAGTACGCGGTTATCCTAGCCCTATAGTCACTTGCAACAGCTCAGAAAACGTAGCGCTACAAGTAACTTACTACAGGACTGACCCCTTTACCGACAGACGTCGGCAAAGATACCATCTTATGGCTTTGTGCAAAGTCTACACTCAGTAGATGACAAATGAAGGTTTTGATTGCTATTCTGATCCGCACATACTAGGCTTTACGTACATATATTTTGTATCTATATATAAATAGCAAAGACAAAACAAATCAGTACCATTTTATCGTATGTTTGTTTACTATTTTTTCTTTTTCTTTTGTTAAGTACGTATAGACCACTTCAAATTTTTTTATTGATAACACTTAATTGAAAATATATAAATTCGTAATTATGTTTGCCTCAAATGTTCAGTAATGATTAGGATCATATTTTGACTTCTTGATGAACACGAGTAATTTTAAAAATAGCTTTATATCATACACTAGTACCTAATCTTAAATATCCGTAAATATTACTAACGCAGAATAATATAATTATATTAATTTGTTTATTTTTTCTTCTACACGAGATTACTTTAAACTAGAAAAAACACCATAAGAATTTAAAATAAGATGTCACTAACCTAGATGATGTGGCCCACTTTTTAAATCTTGCTTTCGGTTTACCAGACTGCAGGCGGGTATCCAGCGTAGCTGTGGCAGGCTATTAGCATCTTCATTATACATAATTTTATTATAATGTACCTATAAATTGGAATGGGGATTCTGTAATCTAATCTCAACAAAGACAAAGTAAGCTGGGCGTATTAAGCTCAGAACTCAGGTATTCATTTGTTCCGGTGTAAAGTCCCAGCTGGCTATCCTTTTTTGATAGCGTTGATTAACTCTGGCATTGAATAACGACCGTTGTTTTGAGACTAAGTAGCCTCTATAATGTGATAGCTCGATAAATGTCGGGGTTATTTAACGAAACAACATGCTATATATAATTAAATTTTAATGTTATCAGAGTCGTAGATACTGATGTTATAAACTGTGAAGTTTTATTAAGCCATAAAATTTTACGTAAAATTAAAGATGTCACATGATAGGAACTATTGAGTGTTGTAACAATTTTTCTTTCTAATATATAAAACAATCATACAGCCAGGTAACAGTCTCAGACAAGCCTACATACGACTGATGTGTTCGTTTACCGAAGACTAAATACGTAACATCTGTTAATATTAATCTACTACAGCTATTTATTAGAAAAGTTATTGAGAACAAAGAATAGCTACCAATCGACAGAAAGGTCGAATACCTCTCGCGTTTCGGTAAACATAGGCATGTTTACACCCGATGTTATTGTTTAAAATAAATAGTTTGTAACATAAATATTTTATACTTCGGTGATTAATGTTAGACTTCCGCGAATATTGGTGGGTTAATCGCGTCCTAGAAACTGTTTTATTTTGTTTGATCGAAGTTTCAGAAACTGTTCAACTTATCATAAGTACTTTCTACTATTATATCGCCAAACAATAATCATTTTGCCTCAAATAACAAATTTGAAGTTTACTTTTATTTTTAAGGGCTTCTTACAATGTATATAAAATTACGTTATGATTAACCTATACTTAAATGTTAATAGGCATATGCAATCATGACACCATGTCATCTGTATATCATTTTAATTAACATATTTTTTTATAAAATTACAAACGTAACAATGTCCCCTTTTTACTTTTACGAAAAGCTAACATTATGTGTGCACCGAAAAATGCAAATTCTATTCTAAGCGGCAGTCGTGGCAAAATACATCATATCATATTAAAGAGGAATTTATTTGCTAAAGAAACGAATGCTTTAAATATTGCATGATACCGAATAGCACTATATCAGAGTTATTTTGGTAACCTTACCAACAAGTGTTTATGCAATAAAAATCATAATATTTTACGGATACCTGGTGGGAGGAAAATAAATAAAGCTTTTAAGAAAAACCGTTTGTGTAACAATAATATGCAAGCATCAAGGCACGTCACTGTTGAAAAGAAAAAATCTCTGCACTTGTGAAAACTGTATACTTATTCTCGTCACGACCTATCGATGCCAGTTTTGTTCACGTTGTTAATGTGTTATACTATATAAGTACCACAGCCTGGCAAGCCTAGACAAATGTTATGGGACAAGATCCGGCACAACAAAAATAATTATCTGTAATGTGATGCATGTTGTGGTAGACGTGTGCACCTAAAATGTTTGTTTGTCAGGGTTGCCTTACTTTTATGAAAATACAGAGAATGCAAATCCATCAAAATGACTGAATTAAATGCTCATTTTGTGTACGATATAATAAAGTATACGCTTTACGAAGATCTATATATACTTATTTAAGAGTAAAATAATATAGGATTAGTGGCCTGTTAGTTGAAAAAACAATTATGCGTTTTAATGTACATCTGTGTTGTACCCACAAGACAGATGATTTTATATTTTTAGCATGTAGTAAGAAGAGTATGATACGGGTTTAATATAATAGTAAGTACACAATGTATTTTACTATTCAATAGAAATATTTGGCGACATTACCTATATTTAGAAAAGGTACAATTTGTTACTGTCGAACGGCATATTATCTTGCGTATAATATATATAGGTACGTAATAATAAGTTGTACATTCGCACTACAGACAACACCAGTCTTAGGTAAGTAAGGGTATTTTTTGAAGAACTCTGGTAAAATTTGATAATATTATTTTATATTATTAATATATTTTAATTAAGAACCGTTTTATTAATGCAACAGTTCGCGAACATGTCATTGTAGTTTAGTATATAAGATTAAGTATTACACCGAGGTGGTCACATCCATAAAACGCTGCCCTGTACCTGTACATTTTCTTTTTATTTTATTTCTTTGTTTGTCAGCAGTAGAGCATATTTATTATTCATCTTATTATCCATATTATCGTATATAAATCAGTAAGAAGTTTGTTAACATATCCATTTACTCGTACCGTCTTAATATCCCATTTAAACCATTAGTCACGTTTATTGTATGTTAGGTCTGTTTCTTGTTATTTATTTGCTAAAGTAGGAATGCTGTCTCACTACATACAATTGTTAGATAGCCGTATAATCCACACAAAGAGGCATCTGTTATTATGGTCTATTGGGAAATCAATGTTCGGTTCTGGGTCTATAGCGGTGGCCATTAATATAAAGTGGGGTATATTATATAAAAGGGAGGACTATAACTTTAGCTAGTCTAAGCTTAACAATTCTCGTTGACAGTCTGATGACATTAGCGTAATATGTTTGCACGACAGAGAAAATGGGAATTTGTGAACTGGTTAGGTTGCGAACTCTTTTAATCTAAGAAGCATAAAACTGCGTCGTGTCGTGTTTCAACGGTTGCTATCTTCTTCATTGTTCACGGTGAATAAAGCAAATTCTCTGAAAAAGTATCTATAGTAAATATTCTTATCATCATTCCTAAATATACCACGTTTGCCATATCGTTTCTCACGAACATATATATTTATACAGTTTGAGCAATATTTACATTCCTCAAAATAACACAATTTTATTCGTTAAACTAGTTGAAATTGTTGATAGAAACTTGTACCATGTTCTTGTAAGTTTGCTTTGAAATACGGATAGAGGATATTGAACTGCACCCTTCCCAATCCAAGCCCTCGACTCTATAGCTAAGAACATGTCATTATATTTACTCACAGTATAAAAGTATCCGCGTACAAAGTTACTGAGCCTCGCTAACGAGACTGCAGCAAAAATACTGTTTATTCACTTTGAAAAGCTTGTCCGATAAACCGATTATAACAATGTTTGGGACAAAGCGCTTTCATAGTTACACTTAATTAAAATAGAGATTAACTCTACAATAGAGTTGTGCGAAACTGACGTTATCTACAAGTAAAAAAACACCAAGAGTAAACCTCTAACGAGGTAGTTTCATAAAAATTTACGTAATAATCTCTGACAGTTTTAATTTTATGGCGATAATAGCGATCGTCCGTGTAATATTATATATATTCGGTAGGTACTTTAAATACTCGACAAATTTTCTCCGAGTAAAACCGGAATAAATCGTATTTACGCACCCACAAAGCAAACCATTCAGTCCATTTAAACGGAATCCTTAGATCTTGTTACTAGATAACAAACAAACAAATAAATAAATATAAAAGGATTTAGCTGTTTTTGTCACAAGATATTTCAGGGTGATTTCGCCGCAGGGAAATTGCTCTGTTTTTACACCATTGACGATGTCAAGCGATGAGTTAATAATCACAAACAAACTGATCGATGTCTGATAATAAAACCTTTAGCATAACTGAACGCGCATAGTTTCCTCAAACGATTTAATTAATATATTGTTTAGATTATGACTGCTTAGTTGATCTTTTGGCTTCCATTTGATTTATGCTTACAGTGAATTGTAAAGTAATTTCGGGTCAAGCAAAGAGTTAATTTCGAGATTTTTCTGGCTGAAAATTTTCTTTAGTAGACGGGTCCAACAAAGGGGTTAATACGTACTTCATGCCTCAAAAAACACGTAAAGAGGTCGGTCTTAGCAGTGCCGAACAAATATGATGGTTAATATAAATATTTAGTAACCTTACTGTAGATAAGCCAACTCAGAGACTACTCTCTAAGCGCCTTTAAATAAAATAAAATATTTCGGTTATGACGTATTTTTATTATGCCTCAAAGAGACTTTCTCGGCTTAGACAAGCCTACGTTCAGTAACAAATAGACGATATTAGTCTAGACAACGTTTCTTATAAAAAGTTTTAATATCAATTGTCAGAAAAATGTTTTTTGTTAGAACAGACACTTTTCAGTAACGTGTCGATCGTGATGTAGTAACATAACTCCAATGATATTATTGAGTTTGAACATGTAGATAAATAAGGCATCCATTTTCCCTTGTTCAAAATTGTGGCTAGTTTGTTATTATGTTTTCTCGAGCTAATAGATCTTTCCGATCAGGCTGTCCGCTTAGAAATGGGCTTATAGTAGTCACTCAGATATTGATGCCAATTCTGTTGTCACAAAATTCTCTTATCTTAGCTAAAAACCTCTAAAATTTAGTTGAGTCCTGTCAAACGACATTTCGTATTCTGAAATCGCTAAAAGTGACAGGACTAAACTAAATTTTAGAGATTTTTAGCTAAGATAAGAGAATTTTGTGCTAACAGAATTGGCACCATTATACATAAAACTCAGATTGATCTTTATAAAATTTTAATGTTAGTTGCTAGGTTTAGGCACAAAGCCTATAATAAAAATGATTCAAAAAGATCACGGGTGCTTTTTAAATCTATATAGGTATTAATACGTAACGCAAAAACTTTGAATCCCTTTTTACGAAAATTGAGCAGACGGAGGAGTGTGATATTTTACACAGTTATAGTTTATATGGAGAAGGAGTGGCGAATCCTAATATTTGTATAAAATAAGCATTAGAAATATATTAAATTAATGAAAAAACACTATACGCACACAACCATACATTTGACACGCGCAGTCAAATCGTGTTCGTAGTATTTCAGCATTGTTCGGCTGATGTCGTACAATTCTTCGTAACTATGGTTACCCTTAAGTACCTAATGCAATTTCGCGGTATTGGCACTTAAATTTTAAAAGTTTATCTATACGAATAAGCTACTTATTGTGAAACAGAGTACCATATTTGGTTGGTGCTTAGTTACAGTAACTGTTTATGGTTTATAACGACCACTTCTATTCATAGTTATAATAATTTATGAAATACAGCTTGTTCAATATACATAGTGCTGCAATAAAAAAATTATAGAGCAAATAATAATTTGTTTGAAAATATAGGTAAATTAACCTGTATAGCCTTGGTTAAATGTAAATAAAAAATAAGGGTAGGTATAGACAATAAAGCCTTAATAACGATCAAACTTAAAATTTAAATCAATTATGGTCGAATGCCGACCACTGGGCGACCGCTAGTATCAATTAAATAAGTAAGTTTGTCGATGAAGATAATATATTCTTAAATATCGGAACGTGGAAAGCGCTGGCAAGACGACCGTGAATTGTATTCACCTCATAGCATCTCCGCTTAATGCAGGCTGCGTGACATCGAGCTCTACACAGAAATTTTGTAGGCTAAATTATAGTTTATGTATGATGATCTCCATGAATTTTAATAATTATTATATAATAATATAAGTATTTGTACAAAAATAATCTTAAACAGCTATTACAAACAATTCAAACGCTGATTTAACATTCAGATAACACGATTGTCAGTCTATTTCTTATAGACTACAAGTACGTATGTGCAGTAAAACTGAACAAATTTAATTAATTGCAATGCCAGTATTAACCACTGTGGATCGCGGGGCAAACTCTGAAATACCCCCATCGTTTCGCCCAAAGCAAAAAAGTAATTTGATGTGATCCGAAAAAATAATATAAATATTTATTTATATTATTTTTTCATGTATTTACATGCCAGTGTTCCTTGTTGTTGAGTAATTGTTTCAATAAAGAGCCGCTTCTTTATTGTGTGTTATTGTTAACGAGAACTATAATAGACACTTTTTAATCTATACATTAGTATAGATTGAAAAGTATTATAATTCTCGTTATATATATTAAGGGTAATACAACTAATATTTTAAATTTATCTCTGGCACTACCTACCAGTCAGATAAAACAATAATAATTTAAAAAAAGTATTTTTGCATTTTCTAGTTTATTCCTTATAGAATATATAATATTATGCTACAATCTTAAAAACATCGCAGTCACATGAAATCTGTTACCAGATAATTGCCTTATATAAATAGAATTTATTAACGAAATGGATAAAACTGTGGGGCACAGCTAGTTTCTAATATATTTTTAAGGATAACTCCCGCTCCTATGTCTTTGTGTCGTTTGGGGCTTAACAAACTTCAAACAACGGACACAAAGAACACTCATATCTAAAACAACTGTTTGCAGATTATATATTTTTTATCCAGTGTGGTGATTGAATCCATACACTCAACGTAGCGGCACTAGTGAGGCGACCACTTAAGCCATGACTCCATCAGAGCAGTCTTTTCTTGCTAAAGAGGTAACTTATGCCCGAGAAATAAGTCGCTGGATGCAGAGTCAAGATTGTTAGAAAAGTTCAGTTTGGGAGTTACTTGGAGGACAAAGCTAAATTAGCGAGCAAAAAGATGGGCATACTGAACAGGGCGAGGCGGTACTTCACACCAGGTCAACGTCTTGTGCTTTACAAAGCACAGGTCCGACCGCACGTGGAGTACTGCTCACATCTCTGGGCAGAGGCCCCTAAATACCAGCTCGACCCACTTGACTCCCTACAAAGACGGGCAGTTTGAATCGTCGATGATCCCAATCTCACGGATAGATTGGAGTCATTGGAGCAACGGAGAGACTTTGGGTCTCTCTGCTTGTTCTACCGACTCTTTCACTCTTTCTCTGAAGAACTGTTTGATTTGGTACCAGCGGCCCCTTTCTATCACCGTACTACTCGACAACGAAGCAGGTTTCATCCATGTCACCTGGAAGCGTTCAAATCCAAGACAGTACACTTTCAGCGATCATTTCTCCCACGTACGTGCAAGCTCTGGAATGAAGCTATGATATATCCTTCTTCAAACGAGGTTTAAAGAGAGTTCTTCTTTCACGGTAGGCAGCGGCTTTGCTGTGTCCTGACATTGCTGAAGTCCATGAGCAGCGGTTACCACTTTCCGTCAGGTGGGGCACTTGCTCGTCTGCCAACAAATGCAATAAAAAAAAATGTTAATATTATGTCTACGACGTCGTCCGCGTAGACACTATCTGAACTGAAGTATTGTTCGTCCGCAACGTCTCTTACGAGTGATTTACGCGAAGCACACTATATACCACAGCTTCCGTTTTACTAAATGGAACTGGATTAAGGACATATAATTTAGGTATTTAGCTCAAGTAACCAATTGAATATAATCTGTTCTGTGGTTCGTGCCTAAAGCCCGAACAAAAAACCCCATGAACACAAATTAAAATGTAGTCATAAGCGCAGAAACCGTTCATCAGTTGATCTGGTAGTATTTTAAAATGTTTGAGAGAAACCTGCTATGCAGTTTTATAATAATAAAGGCATAATATTAATATAAGTTACTGATTTTCTAAAGTAAACAAAAATAAAAGGTACAAAATCATATATCATATCAATAAGAAATCTGCTAATCCATTACATTGAAGTAGAATCCAGTAAAGCCTTCCGATTGAGTGTAGAAACTAAAACCTATTCCTATAGACCGCAGTAACGATTGATGATGTGTTGCTTGCATCCGATGTCCTTTGTGAATTTAGTGCGACGAAGTTTAACTTAGCGTTCCATTCCCACATCTCTACTAGTGACAGTTGCATGCACTATTTGTGAATATCATGTCATTGTCTCGAGGGAATAAAGACCAAAATCCAAAATGAATTTGTTTTTCAGTGACATAACTGTTTATAGTAAGGGTATAATACGTTTCTTACTACTACATTAGACAAGCCTGTCCTCTTGGGAGCCCACTTTTGACAATATGACACTTAATTTTATAATTAAGTATTAGCTTAAAACATTTCTTCAAAGCGAATTTATCCAGCATACGCTTTATTTTGACTGTCCTATGTTAGCCATTTAATGGTTAAATTACAAAGAGGTAAACGCGCATTGGCATGCAACAAGCGTACACGTGCGCGCCCTTCACAGGCAATTTAATAAACACCTCGCTGCCTGATTTATTTCTACTCTAATATTGATTGTATAAGGCGTACGGCTATGTTCCATACTATACTTTGATAGGTTTACCACTATAACAATGTTTGAACGTTCTATGCGCGCATTCACGCGCGGCTACTGCTATGCTTGGCCAGTAGATATGAATAAACCTTTAACTAGGCTAACTTTGGCCAAACTATAAATCTCGTAACTTGTTTTAGCTATACTTACAGAAGTTGTTAAACGCAACTCGTCATTGTTCAAATCAAGTTAGCTACTTCAATACGACGATACTTCACCGAACTTATTCAACTTTCAGTCAGTAAGTGCTTCACTATAATATAAAGCTTGTTTTGAATATTTATTTTATATATTTATGTACTAATGAATTTAATCATAATTATCGTTTTTTTTTTACGTTTTACGCATAAACCTCTCCGCGGGGCGACGGAGAGGTTATGTCTGGCTCACCGGGGAAAAGGTACCCCGGAAATACCGACTAAACCTACCACGGTGTTCCTCGGCATAACCATAGACGGCGAGGCCGCGCGAATCACTTTCACATGCAATCGCGACCCCGCCTTGGTTTCGGCCCGCCGTGTGAAACGGCAGGCCACTGCACAAAAATACTTCCTCCACCGTCCCCCTGGAGGGACAAAGACGACAGAGGCGCACGTGGAAACACGCACGCCGCCTCTCGGACCTGGTACTGATCGGGTGGCGAGCAGGCCCACGCAGCCCACAACCCCTTTTTTTTTTTTTTTTTTTTGTTGCCCAGGAAAAAATGCTTGATGCACTACCCGCCGGCTAGGGGACGGCACCGGCGGGGCGTGTGGGACTCACCAGCCTAGTGCTGGGATACCCACTAAAAAAACCTGGGGTGTTCCCTCTCCCACCCAATGGGGGGGGCCTGTTGGGAGTCTAAAAAGATTCATCCATAGCAGGCCCCCCCGTGTGGGTGCCGGCCGGGTCAATGGGACCCGACCTCCTCTCGTCCCCGGGGGAGAGCATTTCACAGCTCTCCCCTTTCGACGCTAGAAGGCGCGCGGGAACACCGCGCGCGCCCTCTATGGGTTCTTACTCACGGGTGGCAGGGTCCCCTGAGGCCTTGCCACCCAGAACCCTTAGGTGGGGGGCAGGAGAGCGACATAAGCGCGTCTCCTGCGCCCCCTCCTCCGGCGGCGGATGTCCGGGGCGTAAGGATCTTCCTCACGCCCCCGCTCCGCCGCCTCCTTCTGCGAGATGACAGCCTCGCAGAAGGACCTCATTGCGCCCCAGCACCTGTCGTCGCCGACCATCATGGATACGACGGTCGGCAACGAGAGGTCGGGGCCAATCACGGCGACCAGGGCACAGCGCTCCTCGGCCCACGCTGGACACTCCTCCAGCGTGACGCAGCCCACAACCCCTAGGTCAAACCTCAGGGTGGCTGGAGATCATCTCGCGCCCTCCGGCGCCCGGTTTTGCGGTTGGGGAGAGGGTTTAAGCGCTACCTCTCCCGCTCCACCGTCTCCTTGATGGAAATTACTTCCTCACAAAAGGAGGCGATGGCGTTCCATAATCTCTCACTCCAGACCATAGACTGGACCACGGCCGGGAGAGAGAGAGTAGCCAGTCCGACTGCCGCGATCAACTCACGGCGCTGCGATGCCCAGGCGGGGCATTCCGCCAAAGTGTGCAGCGCCGCGTCTTCAACAACATCACGGCAGTCACCGCCGTGATGACATCCGAGCGTCTCCTGCCGGCCTATGCGACACAGGAACTGGCCAAAACAACCGTGGCCAGTCATTACCTGTGTCAGCCGGAAGGTGAAGGCGCCATGCCGCTATTCCAGCCACTCCTCAAAAACGGGACTTACCGTCCACGATCGTGGCGTGCCCGGCACTGGGGTGCACAAGTCGATTACTCCATTCTTCCACCAGGACCTGGTTGAGTTCGGACCGTGCCGCTTCTAAAGCGGGAAGACCTGGTCCTTCGCCCCGAGTTAGCGCTTCTTGGCGCCAGTGGTAGAGCGACGCTAGAAGCGCCGCTTTCAGGTCCCAGGGCATCGATCCGGCGAGGAGACTCGCTGCCTCGAGCGAGATCGTGCGGTAACCTCTAATTAACCTGACGGCCATTGCACGCTGTGGCGCATCGAGCGCCGAAATATTATGGGCCGTCAGGTTATTTCCCCAAACTGGTGTCCCATAAAGGGCTATGGACCGCACGACCCCTTCGTAGAGCCTCCGGCAGGAGGTGCCTGGCCCCCTTAGGTTGGGCAGCAGACGTGCGAGCGCACCTGCAGCGCCCGAAAGCCTGGGGGCCAGATGACGAAAATGGTCTACAAAGTCCCATCGGCTGTCGAGCAAGAGACCCAGTTACTTGAGGGTTGGCTCGACAGTGATGCGGGCCCTTTCTACCATGATGTGGGCCCCTCAAGGTGGCCGGTTCCGAGAGCCGTGAAAACAAACGGGCTCAGACTTGGACAGAGCCACCTCAAGGCCCGAACACCGGATACGACCAACGACTTGTGCGACCCCAGCGGTCGCCAGTATGGCCGTCGTCCGGTGCAACTTACCCCTCGCCGTGACAAGTGTGTCGTCGGCGTAACAAGTGACGCCGACGCTAAGGAGGAGCTCACCTCGCAGCACCCAGTCGTAACCGATGTTCCACAGGAGGGGACCTAAAACCGATCCCTGTGGAACACCGCACGATATCTGTCGCCGACTCCAACCGTTGCGACCCGGGTAAACTACTACCGTCTCAGATAGATATGCCCCGAAAATTGTGCAGTGGTAGGTCGGCACTCGATGAAAAACGAGTGCCTCCCTAATATAACACCAGGGCAAGGTGTTAAAGGCATTCGCGATGTCTAGGGACACCGCGAAAATGACCTCGCCCTGGGACACCGCATCCTCCGCTAGGCTTCTCACATACAGGACTGTATCAATAGTGGAGCGCCCTCGGCGGAAACCATACTGGTTGTCCACCAAATCAGGACCCACTAAAGAAAGACGCTGGACGAGGTGCTCTGCGATGATAAATTCGAACAGCTTAGCGGCCTCGTCCAGCAACACGATGGGCCGGTAGGTGGACAGAGAAACCGCTGGGTGCCCTTCCTTCCTGATCATGACCAGTTTCCCCACCTTCAACCGGCGTGGAAACTGGCCCTGCACTAAGCATTCACTGAGGAGCCCCCTGAGTCGGGGCGCGAGCTCTTCGAGGGCCAGGGCCAATGCAAGGCCTGGAATGCCGTCGGGCCCTGGAGCGGTGTTTTTCGACCGAAGTCTGGACACCGCCGCTCGCATCTCTATAAGATCACAAGCATTCAGCATTCATCTATAAGCTCACAAGAACCATATGACAAGTAAAAGTCGTTGTTCCTTAACTCTAACTAATTAAATTGATAAAAGGTGTTTGAAGTGCAGTAATAGTGCAGTGAGTAAGCAACAAGTATAGTGCATCTCAGATACTATCCGTGAGTTTATAAAGCCATCTTAATGCTACATTACAGGACCTATTTTTGATTGTTATTAAAACTCAGACAGAAGAATTTATTTTTAAAATACCGACATTCTACTTGCCACTCGAAGTTTGCCACATTTGAGTATAACACGTAAACGACGCACTTTATACGGCGCTTGCGACCTTTTGGCCGTGCAATCCGCAGTACTGAGCATTGTCGTGGGTATTTATTACTGTGCCACTGTATTATTTAACGTGCAATTTAAACAGAGAACTTGTACGGTGAACTTTATTAGTGTCCAACTTTTATGGAATATAATATTATTGCTTTGGATAATACCACAATCAAATTTTGTCTGGGGATGTTGTTCGACTGGTGATAAAAATCAAAAATATCTTCAATGCGGAGTATGCATGAAGGCCTTTCACAAAGACTGCCTATCTTTGGAATCATCATTCGAACAGTCATCTTGGATGCCCCTTCTGCACCTCAACAACTTCCAAAGGCCAAAATAATGACAATACACCCGTGCGCTTTAGTCAAAATGTTACTGTGCGCTCCAACAAAAGGCAAGCCCTACAGTCCCCACCTGGTTCGGAATCGTCCCTATTAACTGAAAACGGTGTACGCGCTATAATTCAAGAAGCCATTGAGTCTCAGTCTGATAACTTACTGGTGAAAATTACTTCGACAATGCGCAGCTTATTAAACACGGAAATGAAATTGAACAGCTAAAAGATTCCATTGTTCATATGAGTGTACAATACGATGATATTCTAAGGGAACATTCAGAGGCGAAACAAAGGATAAAGGAGTTGACAGAGAACAATAGAAAAATGTCTACTGTAATTAAAGATATGTCAGTGCGCATTAATACTTTGGAACAAAATGCTCGCGCTAGTAACATTGAATTACAATGTGTCTCTCAGAAAAAGGATGAGAATTTAATGAACATAGTAAAACAAGTTGGTACGACGGTAGATTGTGAAATTAAGGCAGAAAATATATTGAATTGCACGCGTGTTATGAAGTTCAATGGCGATAATAATCGTCCTAAATCCATCGTAGTCCAGTTCAACACACAAAGACTGCGCAATACTTTCTTAGCTGCTTGTATTAACTTCAATAAAAAGAAAATTTTATCGACAAATTTAACACCTTCCACCTTGGTCTTGCGGGCGAGAAATCACCTATTTTTATCACTGAACACTTGAGTCCTACTAATAAGGCTTTACATGCCGCAACGTGCCTAAAAGCAAAAGAGAAGGGCCACAAGCACGTCTGGGTCAGAGGAGGCCGCATTTATATAAGAAAAACGGATGATTCAGAATATCGTATTATCAGAGACATGGACTCACTTAGCAGAATTAAGTCAATTTATCACTGTGATGTATTTTTGCATGTTTACAAGTTTATATATTTTTTTCAAATTCGCTTTTTTTAATATTTTCTACCAGAATATCCGTGGTTTGCGATCTAAAACTCAAGAATTTTCCTGTTATTTGGCCTGTACAAACTATGCATCATAATGCATTAGTGTTAACAGAAACATGGCTGAATAGTAACGTCTTTAGCACAGAACTATTTAATGGTAATTATAATGTTTTCTGTAGAGACCGAGAAACTATAGCATTTCACAATCGTAAAGATGGTAGGGGTGTTTTGATTGCCGTTCCTAAAAAGTGTGTTGCCAATAGGATGTCAAATTGGGAGAGTAATTGCAAGGATTTGTGGGTGACGGTCCAAGTAAAACACAACTTTTAAATTGCTTATGTGCAGTATATTTACCACCACCCGTTCAAAACTCAATTATTGATCACTTTATGGACAATTATAATTCTTTGGTTGATAAAATAAATAAGTGTCATACCATTCTCATCGGCGATTTTAATTTAAGCCAAATCAATTGGAATGTTGTGAATGGCCCAGCAGTTTCTTATCCGTTTTCTCATTCTACGATCTGCCAAAAAGTCATTGATTTTGCGCACATAAACAACTTAAGTCAGTGTAATAATATTTTTAATAACAAAGGTAAGATATTGGATTTGGTTCTTACTGATTTACCTAGTTGTAAAATAACTGAAGCGCTTACTGGTCTTTGTAAAATATATCCCTATCACCCTCCTTTTGAAATTATCCTTGTGTATGTACAAGAAAGTATCTCTATAAGACTAAACTTTAAAAAGGCAGATTATCGTACTATCAAAGACTATCTTAATAATACTGATTGGTGTGGCCTTTATCAGGGAGTTACGGATCCGAACGTTATGCTAAATACAATACGTACCACCTATTGCTATGAAAAATATCTCTAGGCCATCTTGGTTTAATCACAAGCTACTAAGGTCACAGCGGGAAAGAGATAACTGTAGAAAAATATATAAAATGTATAAAAATCCATTAGACAAGATTTCTATGCAACTATATAATACGCGCTATGAAATCCTAGCAAAAAAATGCTACAATTCCTACATTAATGACATTGAAAGCAACATTAAAACAAACCCTAGAATCTTTTGGTCATATATTAAATCAAAGCAAAATGGTAAAAGTACTTATCCGGCATCCCTATCAAATGTGGCTAGTAATGGCCATGATATATGTGACATGTTTGGTAGCTACTTTTCTTCAGTATATAACCCAATAAATCAACCCTATGGCTTGTCTTTATTGTCCTCTTACTTACTTATCTCATCAGATCACTCCGATTCATTTTCCAATTTAAGTATTGACAGAGAAGCAAAAGGACCAGGATCGGACAATATACCGCCAAGCCTTATAAAAGAGTGTGCTGATGAGTTAGCTATCCCTATGAGCTTAATTTTTAATGAGTCCCTAAGATCTGGCATCTTTCCTGATCGATGGAAACTTGCAAAAGTCGTTCCTATTCTTAAACCAGATGTTGGTGCTGGTATAGTTAGTAGTTACAGACCAATATCGATTCTTCCAACGTTGGCCTTTGAAGCACTGATATGTCCTCTTCAAAATTATTTTAGAAAGTATTTGTCAAGCCACCAACACGGGTTCACTGTCGCCAGATCCACATGCAGTAATTTGGTTAATTTTATTGAGAACATTTTAGAGTCAGTGGATGCTAATAAACAAGTGGACGCGATGTATACTGATTTCAGCAAAGCCTTTGACAAGGTGTCTCACCATAATTATCTTAGTTCAAAAGCTGTCATCATATGGCTTTGCTGGATCGTTGCTTCATTGGCTAAACTCATACCTAGTAAATCGAACTTTCTTCGTTGTGGCTGACGGTTATAAGTCCAACATATTCAAAATTACCTCAGTTGTTCCACAGGGATCGCATTTGGGACCAATCCTGTTTAATATATTTATTAATGACCTCCCTAATTGCTTCCTCTATTCTACTCCGTATTTATTCGCAGACGACTTAAAATATCTCGTGTAATAGAATCTAATACTGATGCATTGTTACTTCAAAGTGATATTGATAGACTTTTAGAATGGTGTAGTTTTAACAACATGCAAATAAATGTTAAAAATGTTCTCCAATAACTTTTACCCGTAAACTGAATAAGATACTCTATAGTTATAATATAAACGGCGTACCACTTGGTCACGTAGACACTGTCAGAGATTTAGGTGTAATACTTGACTCCAAACTAACTTTTGTTCCTCACATAGACATTGTTGTAAAGAAAGCGTCAAAAATGCTGGGTTTTCTCATAAGAAATATCAAATCAATCCGGTGTCCAAAAACTAAAATTGTACTATATATAGCCTCGTAAGAAGCATACTTGAGTATTGCGTCGTAGTTTGGCGTCCTCACTATGCAACTCATACCCTCACAATTGAGCGACTCATTAGAAAAACGCAGGTGCTCATCTGAATTATTATTTTTATTTAAACTTTTAAACAACAATATTGATTGCCCAGAATTGCTATCTAAATTTAAATTCAATATCCCTCACAGATATCCTAGAAAACCAATTATGCTCCTACATCCTCCTTTTCGTAAGTCTGTTTTAGGCTCCAACTCGCCTGTTTCACGGCTAAGTAAGATATGTAATCACTACAGTAAACAGATAGATATATTCGGCACAACATTTCAACTATTTAAGAACCAAGTCCATAATCTTACTATCGATTAACCATCCACTAATTACTGACTTATTCAGAGATATGTACTGTATATTATCCCACAATAATTACCCCACGCGACTTAAGATGTCAAGCTAAGTAAAATAATATTTAGAATATAACTTTAGGGCAAAGATATTGTAGGTTGTATGATAAAACAACTTGATTAATAAAGGAAAATACGTATGTTAGATTAAAGCACAAAACAGAAATGTGCGTGTTTTGTGACAAGATCTCCAGCAATCTTTTTCTACTTCGAATATCGATCTGAGTTATCACACATCTCAAGGTCAATTTGTGTAATTAAATTCGTTCAAAATAGAGTTTCGGTCTACTCTAACAAACGTCAAATATGAGCTTTATTTTGAACAGTTGTTACCTACTAAATTTTAACGAGTAAATCATATCTGTGTAAATGTTACCCGAAAAGTTTATCTAAGTTAGTTAAATATCGCCTGCTATCAGTATGTTTAACGGGACTGTTGTTAGTTTTTGATTGCCTGACTTGCGTATCATAATATGTTATTTTGTCGAAATATGTTTATTATAATAGGCGGCACTTGATGAAAAAAACGAACTCGCCTAATTGTGTGGAGTGCGGAGTTGTTGAAGACTTACACCACTTATTGATGGACTGTGTCCGATATGAGTCTGAGAGAAATGATCTGTTAAGGGTATTGAGGTTGAACAGACTTGAAGTAGGCACATTTCACAAAATCCTGTCTCAACCAAATGGTGATGATGCGAAGAGTCTGTTTAGGTTCATGGCCCAGATATGACCAATGTTTATTTAGGGTACGATGGGACTGACATACGCATTGCGGTTATAAATGTCCCTAAATAAATAAAGAAAAAAAAAAAAATAATAATAATAGGCGGATTCTTATGTAATACCACATGTTAGCTATTCTATGTAACTAGCTTGATTACAATATAATTTGATACATTGTAGCTAAGTTGCAACAACTGTTAATAATTATAGCAAGCGTAATAATTTACCCGTCTAAAATATCGTTAAACAAAAAATTCATACAAATAATACATAACATCTAATAATATAATTTATAAGAATAATCTATAGATATTATCAAGCAATAATAGCATACAGGCAATTCAAATAAGAAACATATTTGTAATTTTTTATTTATCACTAACATAGTGATAAATAAAAAATGTTGTTGTTCTCTTTTTCTAAGAATATCCGCGTATTCTAGAATTTGTTTTGTCTCCATATTAGACTCCTTTGCTTTGTCTTTTTCTAATATATTGTATTTTTTTATCCACCCAATATTAAATTATACGATCCTAGATGTCTAAACCACTTTTATGAAAATAGATAGGTTTCAAAAATAACATAAAATATAGTTAAGAAAATTATTAGATATGCTTATACGTATACATTGGTTGACATTGTGAATTTGTATTGTGATTTAATATGTACATATATCCTATAGATAAAACTTAAAACAACATGTCGATTGTGTAGGTATGCATCCAGTTCAACAGTGTTCAATATTGCCCCGTTAGTCTAGACTATCCACTAGTGGTATAAGCGTTTATTCAATAGTGGATCATAATTTCCATGGTTCGATTTATGAGACTAGCATAGGTACTCAGTGATGTTAATGCTAACGCAGGCTGGTAGATGGTGATAGTTTCACCTCTTCATTTAATGGAGGGCTGAACAATGCCCCCATTATGTTACTCGTACAATTTCTAAAATCATTGTTATATAAAATTTAAACACAAGCTATATATGTACTTACACCAGAAGTCTAATATAGTACGTACATAGCTTATTGAATAAAAATGTTCCTTCGAAGCCGTAATAATTATTTTGATCTACGTAGGTATTTACAGCATAATCTCATTCTGCTTACTGTTCAATTCACGCAGTGAAAATAGATGAACCAGAGTCCCATTAAATACTTCTGTTAGAGGGCTCGGATACGAATAATCCTACCTCAGGAAGTCACGACCGAGTTTTTTGCGTGACTTAAAATATACCCCGACACTTAGCCAACCTCGTTGAAATAGCCGAGGTAAATGACAAAAATATGTGGACTTTGACAATTTTAAACAAAAGAGATGGCACATTCCCTTTTATATTAGATATGTATCTCAAGATAAAATTTCAGCATTTGTTTTTTAACTAGGAACTTACCATTATAGCTGCCAATTATTCTGCATCTTCATATTCATGAAAATATAAGTTAATTTTTTAAGATATAAATTTCAGGCTTACAAAAAAATATCACAACCCTGGTATAGTACCACTTTTGGCATATTATTATATTCTATCTAGCTCATTAAATACTTTACATTACACTTAAGTTTTGATTACGAACCCAGGTCAGCCATTAAAAAGACAATTTAGGAAAATTGAATGTAAACAAATTGTTCCACACCCAATGTGAATGTGGTGTTCTTAATTTAACTAAGGTACACCTGAGGGAGTGCCCTGAATGTCCATGGTATATTGTTCTGAAGGCGATCTCAATAAGGCTAAATGAAATACCACCTGTGTGGTCTACCTAAATAGATTGAGACAAGTACAATAAAATAGCGGTAAATAATTTTATAACCGGTTGGGTTATCACCTAAAATATTTCTTTAAAGCAATTTTAAAGGAAATAGTTTTGCGGATGATATCCTGCTAAAGCTTGATTAAGTTTGTAGTTTGATTTATCATTACTGTTAAATATTGTTGGATTTTGTATTTATTTAGATATTTATTTAAAATATGATAATGATCTTTAACTTTTTGTATTTTATCAGCTCATTATTTTAATACGCACATCGTATCTATCGTATCTAAAAAAAGGTTTTGTAAATGATAAATTATCATCTAGCTCAGCTTGATTTTCATTTAAACATTGTTTGAGATAGGTGCACACTTTTTGCGAGTATTAAAAACAAACAAACGGTATTTTTTAATCATTATGATATGTGTAAGATTAGGTAAGAACTTATTTTTCAATGAAAGACCCCAATCCCAAACCAAACATTTTGTTTTGTATTTGGAATAACTAACAGTTACACAATATATAATACAAATTTGCATAGCATTTACATTTACGAAAATGTGCACTCACACATGTGTTATTCACAGATTACTAAATAATGAACTATCAATAATTTAATTATTTTTATTGCATATTTCAAGTTTAATTTCAAATATTAATTATTATTTATACAATTCAAATTACTGACATAAGTACAAATTTTATTCAACGAAGCTTTTAATATTAAGGATTAGGCTATTACGAAATTTATTAACAAGCAATGCAAACAAATCCAAATCTGTAAAAAAATGATTTTAGTTATGACATAAACGACGAAGAGGTGCACGAACTCCAGCGATAGTGCGACGAGAGGTAAGGGCAAATATAGGATGTGCACACACCTCCCGCCGAATGACAGTTCTTGGTACAACATAACACAATTTGTTAGTGATGTCAGGGCAGTTATATCTATTATTACAAACATCAAATAAAAACATTGCTTCTAGAAATAGACGTCTGGACTTGAGGCTTATCAGATTGTAAGTATTAAGTAGTTCTTCATAAGTGACGAATCTATGAAAACATCTGTAATGCATCGATTTAAGGAACTTACGTTGTACTGATTCTAAAATATCTACGTATTTTTTATAATCTCGATGGCGTAGTGGTTAGTGTAACCGACTGCCACGCCTGAGGTCACGGGTTCGATTCCCGCACAAGTCAAACATTTGTGTGCATGAACATGGATGTTTGTCTTGGTCTGGGTGTTTCTATGTCTAATATGTAAATATTTACAAAAAAAAATGTCTGCATGTTTATCCATTGTCTAGTACCCATAGTACAAGCTTTGCTTAGTTTGGGCTAGATGGTGTTGTGTGCATGTGGTAGAATAGTCCACCCTGAGGTTTGATCTGGGGATGGTGGGCTTTGTGGGCCTGCCCGCCATCCGTTCAGCACCAGGTCCGAGAGGCGGCGTGCGTGTTCCTACGCGCACCTCTGTGTCGAGTCCGTCTCCCCTCTAGGGGAGAAATGTGTCTATTATATTATCCACGTCGACGCAGGATGTGAATTCATTGTTCCAGTCAATATTAACAAGTGATTTGGTAATAGCTGCATAGTCCGCTTTGTAGTAATTAAATTTAATAATTTGCTTAGGTTTAGGTTTTGTATTTATTGATATGTGTGGTTCAAATTCTATGGCCGGTATATTTGGTCAATATCAGATAATACCAAATCAAGGGATTTGATTTGAAAATTTTTCTCCCAATTAAATTGTTTTAGGTTATTAAGAGCAACAAAGTCAAAAAGAAGCTGAGCTGGACGTTACTGGTGCAGTAGTTACGGGCCGTGGTAAAACTATTTATGTCATTTTGCATCCAATTAATACATAGCATGTTAAAATCTCCAACTAACAGTGTAGCACTATTGGCAGTGGAATCTATAACTGTATTACAGCTTTCTAGGAAATGCACCAATACTTCGTTGCATATAGGAGGTGATAGATAAACAGCACATAATTTAATATACTTATGTTGCTTTTTCGAACGTGTTTCAATTGTAACCCACAGGTCTTCGCAGTCACTCTCCTATTCAGCTCTGCGACATGAATTAAGTTTATTAGATATGGCCACAAGTACCCCACCGCCCGTTTTCTTGTCATTGTTAAGCTTAGATGATTCACGATCTCTCCTATGTACCGTAAATTTGTCTTGTCTTGTTCTTGTCTCGGTTAATACATAGATATCATACTCACAGTTGTGTATATGTTGACGCACTTCAGTTAGATTGGCCCGTAGGTCCCTTGTATTTTGATAATAACATTTAATACTGAATTATATATACTTTAATTACTATCAAGCACAATTTTACTACTGACTGATATTAAGTTAGGCATTTTAGTTTATCGGCACTATTGATAATTATGCTAGGCGACGATTCATCCTTCTCTGTGAAAATTTTACCGCCGCGTACCAACACGAACTTATAGCCAAGTACTTTGGAGCGAGCTCGAGTCGCCGCGTGAAGAGCCTTATTTTCTGCAGACAGATGTTCAACGACGAATATCGGTACTGTGTTGTCTGCTGCTATGCCTAGTAGACTTGAGTTTAACTTATTCTTAGGGTTGTTCTTATTGTATTGAATAGCAGCGGCGAAAAAGTTATCCCTTAATCGTGGAGTGTTGAATTTCACGAGGATAGACCGAAGCCTTGTGCTCTGAGTATCCTTCTTGGCCGTCCTAGTACAAAGTTGGATGTCCGTATCTTTAATATTGCACTTAATTACTTTGCTGAGCTGGAGCACAGTATTGGCTATGTTTTCAGTCCTATATTCAGGCACACATTGTATTTTCACGTTATTTGCCCGGGCGTACTGTTCCAAGATATTCATACGTTTTGACAAATCGCTAAGTGTATTTTGTAATAAGACATTGTCTTTTTCAAGTGTCTGAATTTTAATAAAATTTTCCTCTAAAGTTGTCCTCATTTCCTCATATTTGGTATCGTAAAACGATAAGGATTGTTTGAACTCTACAATCAAATTATTTATTATGTTAAATTGTTCTTTTACTAAGTTTTGTACGGTGTCTTGAATAGCAAGTCGTATTTCCTGCCTTATAATTTCCCTAAGAGAGTCAGTATTTATGTTGTTCGGTACCGCATCGATTTCCTGGCCATGTGTTTGGTCTTGACGTTGCTTGTCACAATGGGTTACATTAGGTACAGGAGGAGTGGGACCCTCATTTCTGGTGATGGGTACTTCAGGGCGAGTAGAACGGATCGGTGTATTAGTGTTATCAACCTCAGGTTGCTTGCTCACACACCCAGGGCACTTCCAAGCATTTTATACATTCGACAGATATCTGTTTGAATCGCCTTTCCGATATATTTGCACAAAATAAGTCGTACCATGAATGGCAAGCAGAGCATTGTAATCCTTTTCCACGCTTAACAAAACTCATGCAACCAGCACAATTCATCTTTGAAATCGCATAAAAATTCAAATAGGTATCTATAGCAATCAAACTTAGTGCTTCATATATTAGTAGTACTGATTTATTTCTGTATTTATAATTTATAGGTACTTTGAAGATTGTATTCCTACCAATTGGGAGAATGTTTAATTACAGTGGTATCACCAATTTCCGTTAGAAGAGTTTTTAGTAGTGGCAACTCAGTTACTAATGTCAAATAAGTGTTAGTTTTCACTTATCAACTCGACCACAGATGGCGCTGTTAGCCTTTTAACAAGTGATTTCATCGTTGGTAACCCTCATTTTAGTGTCAGCATATGTCAATTTAAGTTCCTCTACTCGCTACTAGTGGCGCTAGCAGTCTTTATGCTACTTTTAAATCAAACCAATTTTTCACAACGGTCTTTTTATGTGTTATTTGTATTGTACTGTACTTAAACTAAGTATTTCACTGCACTGATATTGTATGACCGAGAATGGAATGTTTATTATTCAAAAATATCACCTAAAATATATTTGAACTGTTTATTTACATATTTCGAGAACACAGTCACTAGTCTTTATTACATTGTTCCGATATTGTTTGTGTTTGGTAGTATTTTGGTCACTAATAATGTCACTTATGAATTGCGATGTTTACAGTTGATTTCAGGACAATACACACAGTTAAAAGTACAATTTGGTTTAAAATTAATTTTAAATACGAAGGCATTGTTTATTTTGATTATAATTACACAAGACGACTTGATCAGCAATAAACGAAACGTAAGCGAAGACGGACACTCAATTGTATATATTATGCTCTTAATAAAATTAAGATGCCATTTTATCTCAGATAAAAAACTAGAGTAATATTTTTCCAGGAAATGATAAAGAGCAGGGCTTATTGCGTTAATAAATCAGAAAGCCAGTTGAGGTAAATTTGTTTTAGTTTATTTATGTAGACGAAATTAAATCACTTTGTTTTTATAGTATATGCGTTTACAAAGGAATATTTTTCATACTGCAACATAGAGCTCTGTAAGAATATTCAAGGGTAATCTATAATAAAGGATTCTTCCACGGTGATATGTATAATATGTAACGATAGAAATAGATAGACTTTTGTGTCTAAGTTTTAGGAAATATGATATAATAAGAGTTGTAGGAAATAACCATCTATTATTTGATGAGTGACAATATATATATATGTGTTGTATATAATATTAAGTTAGTAATTCGATTATATGAGTGTATTAATTAATCACATCTTCAAGAATCACGATATAACATTGGCGAAGAGCTTGAAACGAACCATATTTTGTAACTACAAGTGTTACAAGTTCAAATTATCAATAGAAATAATTAGTGTCATAAACCTAACTTCAAAGTGAAAAGCGTGGGTTTTGTAAAGTTAATGGATTTAATCGAACAACAATTTAAACAAGGAAAAATGCTTGGATACACGAGAAAACTAAAGCAGAATTAATTCAGATTGCAAATAGACTAGCACAGAAAATTCTGTTTGTGGGAACGCATTCTATTGACGTAAGAATAGAATAGAATATATAATAGAATAAGGAAATTCTTACGGGAATACGTAGACAGAATAAAAACAGAAGATTGTTCGCGTGGCGCCATCATGACCACGCTCACCAGTTTGGTTGTATTTACCGGTGGAAACTGGAGTGCGTATCCACAATAATTAGAATGTTTCATATTATCGAACGCCATAAAAAAATAAAAAATGTGCCGTTACTTATCACAAAATTAAGTACGAATGTTTATGAGTTGTTAACAACTATAATGTATACCAAAATCACCAGTGAACGAAACATACGAAAATATATGTGAAAACTGAGAAAATACTATCATCCAGTAAAAAACGACGCGCTACATCGAGCAGAATTCCGTAAAAGATGTCAAAAACAAAATGAATCAATAGAACAGTAAATAATTTAACTAAAAACTATCTCATGCAATTTCAAAAACTTAGATGACGAAATAAAGGAAAGATTGTTGAATTATTGTGATTCAGTAAAATTTGAATTATTGAAGCAAGCTGATCAACCATTGGAAAGGTTGACTAATATTGGGAAAACAACGGAGATCCAAGAAAAAGAACATGAACAAACACAGATGTTTCAATTACAAGGGAAACGTCAACAAAAATAAAAACAATAGTGTTAAATATTACAATATCAGAAGCTAGATTTCATTGTTATTAGGACAACCACGAATTTACGGATATATAGAAAATGAAACACAGGTAGATGTACTTAAATATCAGGTTTTATTTAAGAAAATGAAACAACGATAAGTACATTTAACTATCAGATTATAATCAGATATTGCTTGTCCATTTGCATATTACATAAACAATATGCTTTCAAAGGAATATGGCACACTATATTAAAATTACAGAATAAGTAATTACATAACAGATTAAGTGAACCGCTTTTAAAGTTAAATAACAGCCACAGTAAAATATTTATATAGAATGGTATTTAAAAGGATCTAAATTAATTTAACCAAATGACTTACAATTGGTCCTTCTGGATTACACTTAAATGCTTGCACACAACTAGTCGACTCGTTGGTCTGCGCTCGAATGGCCCGAATACTCAGTAGTCCCCTCCTAAGCATGAACGTCCCAGTTGAATTAGCACAGACAAAAAATAAGTCATGTGACTGAAAAAGGAATAAAAAATAATCAAAATAATTCCTTTTTAACTTTAAAATAATTGAAATAAATAAGGTTATTTTTAAAATATTGACGGGTAAATTTTAAATTTTCTAACAATAGTTTTCGTTCAAACACACCTTTGAATAAACAAAATGGATTGTATTTTTGTTGCGGAAAAATGGACATGTGAATGCACAATGTTCACTCCGAGAAAATTCTGTAGTAAATGCGGTGTTAAAGGACATATCTAGAAAGTTTGTGATAAAAACAAGGCGTACAAAGTGAAAAATGTGAATTTGGTAGAAACTACAGATCTAAATGTCAAGGATGTCGAAAAAAACAAAAGTATAGAAGAAGGAACAGAAATATTTGATATTTTTTATATCAGTGATAAAAACAAAACTCCAACTGCAATATTGCTGTTTAGTGTAAATGGAAAGCTTCTGGACTTTGAAGTTGACACTGGAGCAGATGTGAGTTCTATTACCTTAGCTGACAAACAACAATATTTTCCAGGTTTAAAAATTAAACAATGAAATGTGATATTTACCAACTTTGATCAATCAACTTTAATACCTTTAGAGGTTATTGAAAATTTAAATATCAGCTATGAGTCTGTAAAAGTAATGAATCAAAAATTGTTTGTTGTAAAGGACGGACCGCCAAAAATAATGGGCAAAGATTGGCTCTCTTCATTGCAATTATGGCCTCCAAGATTTGAGCAAATTGTTTGTGAAAAATTACTAAAGATAAATTAATAAGCAGCATAAAAAGAGAATATTGTTCCTTATTTGAACCAGGTATGGGGGATTTCAAGGGAGAGCCAATCCATTTGTCTATTGAGCCAGGTGTAAAGCCAATATTCATGCCAGTGAGGATTTTTTGCATTAAAAGACAAAGTTAAAAAATAAATTGACAGATTGGTTGCAAATAAACGAATTGAACCAGTGGAGTACTCAGAATGGGGTACTCCAGTGTTGCCTATATTAAAATCAGATGAAACAATTCGTTTGTGTGGTGATTTCCGAATCACAATAAATAGGTATTTGCAGATTGATCATTACCATTTACCTACTATTAAAAAGATTTTGATGAAAATGCACGGCAATAATTATTTTTGTGAATTAGATTTGCAGGAGATTTCCAAGAAAAAAAAGAGCTCTTGCAAATACACCTCCATTATCACATTTTGATCATAATGCCTCAATTATATTAACTTGTGATTCTGCACATACTGGGATAGCAAGCTGTACTATCTGTAAAAGACAGTAATAATATGATGAGACCAGTAGCATTTGCAAGTAAAAAAAATGATACTCAAATAAAATATCCAATTTTAGAGAAAGAGGCTTATGCAATTGTTTTCGGAGTGAGTAAATTTTATGATAAGAATAAGAATAAGTGTAAGTATATACAGGGTTACAGGTTAAGTCGACGTATTCCCGTTAGGTGCGTGTAGTTTACATCATTACTGACTGATTTGACTATGAAACACCCTATCCTAAATCTAACCATTGTCGAGATATTTGAATTTAATGTTTTTTTTTTTAAATGCCCGATTTTCAGCTATCAGCTTAGATATTTTGCAATGCGTAAGTCTTATTATTACTATTTTTTTATTTTTACGTGTAAAATAAGATGCTTTATAACCTGAGTAACCAATATTTAAGATAAAATGAATAAATAAGTCAATGTAGACGATTAAAACTCATAAAATCTAATCCAAATTTAGAAAGTTTACTTTTCCTTCAAGGATATCTAAAAAAATATTATGGCACCTGTTCTGCAGATGTGCTTAAAATATCTACGTTTTATTTATTATATAATAAGAATAAGAAGAATTTTCATTTGGTCATAAATTAATTTTATAAACAGATAATGAGGCATTAACAAAAAGATTAGGACCAAAATATGATATACCAAAAATGGCAGCAAGGCGATTACAATATTGGTAAATTTTCTTGAGTGGGTTTAAATATGAAGTTCAGCACATAAAATCCAAAAATAATCCAGCAGACTATTTATCACGGGTAGCCATCAATTGTCAAGACAAGTCAAGAAATATTGAGATGATTGATAAAAGTTTCAAATGTAATACTATGAATTTCTGAATCAGAATTAAAAACATTAAATTAGCAAACTGTTCAAAATGAAACTAAAAAAGAGAAAATATTAAGTAATGTTATACGATATTGTAGAGATGGCTGGTCAGTTAAAAATGATTTGGGTGAAGAATGAATGAATGAATAATATTTAAAAAAAATAATGAAATGAATGTAGAAAAAGAATGTCTGATATGGGGTTTATTTGTTACAGAGTTATAATACCAATGAATTTTCGAGACAGAGTCATGAGTGATTTACATGCAAGTTATTTAGGTGTAACACGCATGAAAGAAATATAAAGGTCATATTTTTGGTGGCCAGGTATGGATAACGAAATAGCGAACATAACAAAAAATTGTATTAACGGTTTGCATAATTTAAGAATTTTTGTAAATTAGTGGGCATTAAACAGCCATTCTCCCCACTATACTACCCAGCAACAAACGGGCTAGCAGAACGTTTTGTAGAATCATTCAAATCACATGTAACAAAAACTGTAGAGAGTGGAAAAAAACTTGAGTATGCATGTAATTTGTTTCTTTTTGATTATAGGTGTACTATTTACAAAACCACAGGCTATTTCAGCAAAATTTATACTAGGAAGAGAGTTGAGATGTTGTTTCTCATTATTAAGATCGAATCCAGTAAATGATAAAATAGATTTTGAACAAGTAAAATTAACAATAAATAGTAAAGATAATTATAAATCATTTTCAGTAGGAGAAAAAGTATTGGTAAAAGACTCAAGAAAAATAAAAATAATTGGTCATTACTTATGTAAAATTATTGAAATCTTAGTACCAGGTGTTACTTACATGGTAGAAGTGGATGGTCTTAAATGGAAACGACATGCCAATCAACTTCTGGAATGTAGCCAAAATTTAGAATAAGATTTTATCTTTATGTCATTTCAATAAGGATATTACTTATATGTTACTGTTTCTTTAATATATCGCTATATATGTCAGTAAATGTTTTAGTCACTTTAAGTTAGTTTCTTTCTGGTAAAGAGAGGGAGAGTATTGTATATAATATTAAGTTAGAGGGCAGCACTGTCCTGAAGTGCTTAGTTCTGCAATCTATGGTTACACCATAGATTTAATCTATGATTCTGTATTGTGTGCTGATCTCATAGTAAACGTGTTTTCATTTGATTATATGAGTATATTAATTAATTATATCTTCAAGAATCACGATATAACAATATGTATGTGCCTATATATTATGTATTTGCAATGTAGCGTTGTGTACTCAACATTAATTGTTCAGTTCTACTCGTTCAAGTCTTCCTTTGACAATACGATTACCTAGTAAAAAAATTATGTTTATAATTTAACATGTATTAAAAAATATTTTACAAATGATGATATGATGATCTATATATAGAATGTAATCATTATATGATTATTTAGAACATTAGGTAATTTATCGATTAAAAGATCGTCTGCTTACAAAAATAATTCTCAAATATCATCAATAATACTGATTATATTAACTGGCATTTTTAATATTATTTATTCTCTGAACTAAGGAAATTCATTTGAATATTTAATAGCTGTTGTTATGTTCTTAACACAGAAAAACGAACAGTCCGGGGTCGATTTACCCATCACGTCAAGCATTTTCGACACGCTCGTCGGGCTACGCCAAAATTTTGGCATACAAAATTTGCACTTGTGATTTAACACAACAAAATACCTACCGCGGCAGAATAAGAGTAATTACTGGAAAAAGTATTTCTAAACAGGTAAAAGGAGCCGTAATATTCGTATAAAATACGTAAGCAAACTTGAAACTTCGCCTAAACTCAGCACAAGAGCAAAGAACTAGGATCTTGCAAGGTAAATGATAAAAACGTATGTGCTTAACTTAATTGGGGCATAAATTTGTTGTTAAATTATAAGTACAGTTACATAATTTTAACCAGCTATCTTATAATACAAATAAAAATGTAATGAACCTGTGAGGTTGACTATTAAAAGGCGTTAGCTATTTCTGGCAGTTTATCGCGACATCATACTAAAACTACTAAACGAATTTATTAGAGCTTGTATGGGAATTGGTGGTACACATAACCCAATGGTTTTAAAGGTCACCTTGTCACTGCCAATATATAGATTTTTGTGATTCAAGTCCAACAGTTAGTGTTCCCGCTCCGCCGCCTCCTTGATGGAAATTACTTCCTCGCAGAAGGAGGCGACGGCGTTCCACGACCTCTCACTCCGGACCATAGACTGAACTACGGCCGGGAGCGAGAGGGCAACCGATCCGACTGCCGCGATCAAATCACGGCGCTGCGATGCTCAGGCGGGGCAAACCGCCAAAGTGTGCAGCGCCGTGTCCTCTACAACGTCGCGGCAGTCACCGCAGTGGTGACAACCGGGCGTTTCTTGCCGGCGTATACGACACAGGAACCGGCCAAAACAACCGTGGCCAGTCAGTACCTGTGTCAGCCGGAAGGTGAGGGCGCCATGCCGCCACTCCTCAAACACGGGACTTACCGCCACGATCGTGGCGTGCACGGCACTGGGGTGCACAAGTCGCTCCTTCCAATTCGCAACTAGGACCTGGTGGAGCTCGGACCTTGCCGCCTTGATAGCGGGAAGATCCGGTCCTTCGCCCCGAGTTAGCGCCACCTGGCGCCAACGATAGAGCGACGCCAGGAGCGCCGCTTTCAGGTTCCATGGCATCGATCCGGCGAGGAGGCTCGCAGCCTCGAACGAGATCGTGTGGTAACCTCTTATCAACCTGACGGCCATGGCGCGCTGTGGCGCACGAAGCGCCGAAATGTTTCGAGCCGTCAGGCTGTCCGCCCAAACTGGGGCTCCATACAGGGCCATTGACCGCACGACCCCCTCGTAGAGCCTCCGGCAGGAGGTGCTTGGCCCCCCAAGGTTGGGCAGCAGACGTGAGAGCGCGCTTGCAGCGCCCCGAAGAATGGGGGCCAAACGACGAAAATGGGCTATAAAGTCCCATCGGCTGTCGAGCAAGAGACCTAAATACTTTAGGGTTGACTCGACGCCGATGCGGACCCCTCCTACCATAATATGGGACCCTGGAGGTGGCCGCTTCCGAGGGCCGTGGAAACAAACGGCCTCGGACTTGGTCAGGGCCACCTCGAGGCCCAACCGCCGGATACGACCAACGACTTTTGCGACCCCAGCGGTCGCCAGTGTGGCCGCCGCCCGGTGCGACTTACCCCTCGCTGTGACAAGTGTGTCGTCGGCGTAACAAATGACGCCGACACCACGGAGGAGCGCACCTCACAGCACCCAGTCGTAACCGATGTTCCACAGGAGTGGATCCAGAACCGATCCCTGTGGAACACCGCACGACATCTCTCGCCGACTCCAACCGTCGTGACCCGGGTAGACGACTACCCTCTCCGATAAATATGCCCCGACTGTGCGGCGGAGGTAGGTCGGCACTCGATGAAAGATGAGTGCCTCCCTAATACAACTCCAGGGCAAGGTATTGAAGGCATTCGCGATGTCCAAAGACACCGCGAAGACGACCTCACCCCGGGATACCGCATCCTCCACCAGGCTCCTCACACGCAGGACTGCGTCTATAGTTGAGCGCCCGCGGCGGAAACCATACTGATTCTCCGCCAGATCCGGACCTATAGAAGACAGATGCTGGACGAATAAACTATATATAAACTCAAACAGTTTAGCTACCTCGTCCAGCAACACGATGGGCCGGTAGGCGGACGGAGAGTCCGCCGGGCGCCCTTCCTTCCTAATCAGGACCAGTTTCCCCACCTTCCACTGGCGCGGAAACTGGCCCTGCTCTAGACACTCGCTGAGGAGCCCCCTCAGTCGGCACGCGAGCTCCTCGAGGACCTCTCTCACCTTGGGGTTTCGCGACCAGGCCTTGACCGTGTTAGAGGCGCTTGGTCAAGACGTCACGTACGAGAAGCTGTTGGAGGCATTGTAAGCGAGATACACACACCTGGAACACGTGTTTCGCGCCCAGCTGAAAGAACGATTGCAGTGTTGGTAATAATAATAATAATATAATAATAATAATAATTTATACAATATAGATTTACAAATTTCTCGTAAACTGATTCTAAATAAAATCGAACATTGATACATTAGATAAGAGGTTGTCGTTGACGACCGTGCTAATATTAAATTGTGTTACAGTCGTCAGCGCCTTCCGCCCAGAAATAGGATATTTCTTGGTATTTGTTTTACAATGCAAAACATATTCCTTAAAATCATTAAAGCAATAAATTGCAATGAAAGTCATTAAATAAATAGTATTCAACTTTGATATAAAATTAAAATAATAATGAAAATATAAATTAATAATAAACTATTGAATAATTAGAAAAGTAAAAATTAAAAATTAATAATAATAATAAAAATCAATTAAATATTAAATGGAATTTAAATATTAAATATCTATTATATACAAAATGTAAATTCGAATATTATATAAAGCAAAACAATGAATTACGACAAATAAATTGTTTAGATTATAAAAAATACAAATCAAATATAAATACGAAATTTAAAAAAAAACATAATATGTCTATTTACCATGTCTGAGAATGATATCATTGGATTGTATGTATATACAGGATGTCCGGTAATTTTAATGGATAACCTGAAAATGTCTTATAGTGGAACTTATGGCCGTTCAGAAAAAAATATGAAATAAAACCTAACTGCTACCTGAGATATGTGTTTTTTTTTTAATTACTATGTATAACTTTCTTGTATACTACGACCATAAATGAATGAAATCCATCGGATTTTTGTTGTTTTATTATTAAACACTAATTATGCTAATAGATAGACAGTCAAAAGTATGCTATGCTAATATAGCTTGCACTTTTAAATATATATATATAAAATAAAAAATAATAAAACATTTTTTCTTAACGGCCTTCAGTTCTACTATAAGACATTTCAAGGTTATCCATTAATTACCGGACAACCTGTATGTATGTATTTGAGTGTATGTGTGTGTCTGTGTGTGTGTGAGAGAGTGTGTATGTGTATACAAGTTCTTCTGTTTTATTGTAGTTAAGCTTTTTGAGCCAGTGTATGATAACTGATTTGAATTTGTTGGTTGAGAGTGGATATATGTTATTGTCAACATTAGTGGCATTGTATAGATAATTACCTAGGACATAATAATGCCGACGTGCGAGGGCTGTTCTATGTCGAGTTACAGGGAAAACCTTGGTTATATTACGTTTTAAAATTGCCTTAAAATTGGTGCTCTTATGCTTCCGAATTAGTACGCACTTGATGAAGAGTTGCCTTAATGTAAGTACGGGGCACTTGCTATAGAGTAAGTCAGTGCTATACCTCCTTGGTTTGCCAAGTATAATCTTCAGTACGCCTCTTTGCGCCCGTTCTAAAGGGAGTAGTGTCGTGCTCCCTGCTCCACCCCATGTGATGTTGCAGTATTGTAGTATGCTCTGGGCCAGAGCATAATATACACATAGCAAAGTATCTAGGTCTGCAGAACGCCTCAGTTTTCTGAATATAGGCACAAGCTTTCTTATGTTCATTTGTTAATATGGGCCGACCAGTTTAAGTGTTTGTCTATGATGAGACCAAAATACTTTACCGTATCCGCACGTGTTAGGTTGGGACAAACGCAGTTATTTTGTCTAGAACAAGTGTGCGCTTGGATACTGAAGTGTGGAGAGCGTTAGGCGTTTATTCGGTGAGAGAACGCTATGTAACTTGTTTTATTTATGTTAATCGTAAGGAGGTGGTGAAACCTTCCAGCAGTGGGCGCTGGAGGTGGAGAAGCTAGTTCGAAAGGCCTACCAGTCCTCACCTGCGCTCATCGACGGAAACCTCGTTCAAGCTTTCACCGATGGGATCCGAGACCTGGACGTTAGGGCCGCAGTGAGACCTTGGACACTTCAAAAACCTGAAGGATGCCCTAGCCCACACTCTGGAAGTGGAAGCAGTGCGACGGGACGATCGCGCTCACCGTATCAGGGAAGTGTCGACTTCACCCCGGTGCTATAGCTGCGGCGAAAGAGGCCACATCAGATTAAGCTATCCGAAGCGAAGGTGTCCACGCAGCAGAAACCAGTCGATGGTAGGAGGAACACTTGATTTGCCTGCCGAGCAACAACATCAGGGAAACGAATAGACGCTAGGACTACGGGGCGGGTGGGGCTGGTGATAGGAGAGCCCCAAGGATCTCGATCTCACAATCGTCTGACGGGAACAACTTAACAATCAAAGGCGAAATTAACAGAACGCCGTGCATGTTGACATTGGACACTGGAGCTTCTCGAACAGTCGTCAGTTTCCGACTAGCAAGCCGGTTTCTTGGGGACTACTACGGGAACCATGAATGTGTACATCTTAGAACAGCTACTGGTCAGCACATAACCGTCCGAGGTGAGAAGGAGGTGGATATGAAACTAGGTAATAAAATTTACCACCACAACGTCATCGTGACTAACATAGTGGACGACTGCATCTTGGGTTTAGACTTCTTGCGGAAGCATCACTGTGAGATCAACGTTAGTCAAGGAGTATTGAAGTGGGGCTCAGAAGAAGTATTCATGGAGGGCGCATCATCGGGAAAAGTGTACTGCCTAAAGAAAGTAGTACTTCGTCCGAGGTCGGAAACAATCATACCGGTTTGCCTACCAAGGAATTCTGATCAGGCAAATCGATGTGTAATTATAGAAGGGTTGGACAACAATGCTCCATGGAAGATTGCACTCACTCTGGTGAAGGATACCAACGTTACATCGGTACGCGCACTGAACCATGGATAAACATACATAGATACTTATTTTTATTTTTATTTTCATTTGTCTTCGTAATACAGCATCGCAGTGGTAAATCACATAGTAATGCAGATGCCCTGTCGCATAGACCGTGTCCCAACCAATGTAAGCACTGCGCCAGGCAAGAGGCCAAGCAGGAAGGACTAGTGAGGATGTTGAGGACGGATCTTAGCGAAGACTGGAAGGAAACTCTGCAGAGAACGCAAGAAAGGGACAAAGACATAAGATCCATCCTCGAATGGAAGAAAACAGGTGCTTCGAGACCTCACTGGAGTGAAGTTGCGGCAATGAGCTCTATCACCAAGAGTTATTGGGCACAGTGGGAAAGCTTGGTTATCTAGGATGGAATTCTGTGCCGTAAATGGGAGAATGCTCGAGGTGACAAGTATCACCTGCAAATGGTCGTGCCAAAGCTCAAGGTACTGGAAGTTTTGCAACTCTATCGTAATGGGAGTTCGGGAGGTCACATGGGAGTTAAGAGAACTCTGATTAGGATCCGGGAACGATTTCTTTTGAGATCTATTGCCGAGAAGACGTTGAGGAATGGTGCCGCAAATGCACGATTTGTGCTGACGTGAAGGAACCACACACTCGCAGCAAGGGTGCATTAAATGTATAGAATTAGATGTTGCCGGACCGTTTCCTGAAATCCAAAGTGGGAACGAGTACTTCTTGTTGGTCATGCACTACTTCACAAAGTGGCTGGAAATGTTTGCAATTCCTAATCAAGAGGCATCTACGGTGGCCGATAAGCTAGTCCACGAAGTCCTTTGTCGTTTCAGGGTGCCCTTAGAGATCCATAGTGGCCAAGGTCGGAACTTCGAGTCTGAAGTTTTAAGGAGACATGTCGTGTGATGAGTACCCACAAAACGAGGACGACTGCTTATCATCCGCAATCAGACGGCATGTTTGAACGATTTAACCAGTCTCTGGAAAGATATCTGGCGAAAGTTGTAGAAAGCAAACAAAGGGATTGGGACAAACACATTCAACCGTTTCTTCTGTCATACCGTAGTGCCGTTCACAAAAGCACATCAGTAACACCTGCTTTCGTTAACTTCGGCAGAGAGCTACGATTACCTGCAGACTTGATCACCGGCATCTCACCTAAATCTCCACGCAGCAGATTTAGAACAGATTATGCGAATGATTTGCGCAACAGAATGAATGTATACGAGCACATCAGACAGACCGGTCAGCAGATGTCTGAGAGGATGAAGACCCGTTACGATCGGAACATCGGTGAACAATAAAGGCTTTGAGGAAGGATTGCTGGTGTGGTTACATAATCCGGTACGCAGCAAAAGAAAATCGCCTAAGCTGCAGGCAAAATAGGATGGACCCTATTGCATAGTCACTAAGATGAATGACGTCACCTACCGGATCCAGAAAGGACCATGAGGTACACCAAAAATCGTTCATGTGGATCGATTGGCACGCTACTACGGATCCAACAATGTTCCAAACGAACATGTCTAAAAGGGGGCAGTGTTACACCCAGTGCCATCTCTCGGCATTGCGGGGAAGACTCGGCATTTCCGTCTAATAATTTATTACAGCGCCATCTATTTACGTCTTACAGAACTACTTCGTCGGTACGAGAAGAGTAGAGAGAACGCTGGCACATTCTCGAATACTCGTACTGTTACGTACCGTGTATAACGTTTCTAGAAAACCCCGGAAACGCTTTAACCGCATATAAAAGGGGAAGGCCAAGGCTCGCCGAGTCAGTTTACAATCGTAAGCGGTCAAGTAATTATCGAAGTGAACGGAAGCGAAAATACTACGGAGTTTGAAGCAGTTTCAGTGGAAAAGTGTAGTATAGTGTTTGTTGTGTTTTAAAGTTAATTGTGTGCTAAAATAAAGCGTTTTAGTCGGTAATATTGTTTGACATTCTTATCCCTCGAAAATAAGCTAAGTTTAGTTTGGGCTAGATGGTGTTGTGTGTATGTGATAGAATATTATTATTATAATGCTTATTAAAAAGGTAATAACATTTTTAGAAACACAGTATGCCTAAAAGGCTCCAGCTCAGCCTATGATGCGGCGCTAATTTTGAGCTGAGGCTCACGAGCGACTCACTGACGAAATATATCGTAAAATATATAATAATTTATAATAATAAAATTTGGTTGTTTAAACGAAGTTGCATAACATTTACTTAATTATAACGCATCTACATTACATAATTTTAAATGGTTGTCATTAGCCATTTTGGTTTACATACATAAAAAGTGGCGGCCTCGTTTTAAAGTTTAGATATTTTATTTGTATGTGATAAACGGATTTCTTTCTTGATTTAATAAAAAGTATTTTGTTCAACCAGATGCAGAATAATCGTTTGTACCTAAAACCCTTAACAGTTAACGCGAAGCGACCATTTGTCCGCTACGCCATCCGTACAGTCGCTTTTTATCCACAAAATAAACTTTTTTTCAATTTTTTTTTTTTTTTTTTTTTACGTGGGTGAATGCAATGACGCACGTAAAGTACCTCCCGGAATACCGACTAAACCTACCACGGTGTTCCTCGACAAAACCACTATCGACGGGGCCGCGCGAATCGCTTTCGCATGCGGTCGCGACCCCGCCGAGGTTACGGCCCGCCGTATGAAACGGCAGGCCACTACACAAGAGACCTACCCAAAGGGCTCACTTCATGAAAATTCCCTACTGTCTCCCCCCTAGGGGGGAGACGGACTCGAAACAAAGGCGCGCGTGGGAACACGCACGCCGCCTCTCGGACCTGGTGCTGAACGGATGGCGGGCAGGCCCACGAAGCCCGCCACCCCCAGGTCAAACCTCAGGGTGGCTGGAGGTCGTCTCGCGCCCTCCGGCGCCCGGCTCTGCGGTTGGGGAGAGGGTTTAAACGCTCCCTCTCCCGCTCCGCCGCCTCCTTGATGGAAATTACTTCCTCACAAAAGGAGGCGACGGCGTTCCACGACCTCTCACTCCGGACCATCGACTGAACTACGGCCGGGAGCGAGAGGGCAACCGATCCGACTGCCGCGATCAATTCACGGCGCTGCGGTGCCCAGGCGGGGCAAATCGCCAAAGTGTGCAGCGCCGTGTCCTCTACAACGTCGCGGCAGTCGCCGCAGTGGTGACAACCGGGCGTCTCTTGCCGGCGTATACGACACAGGAACCGGCCAAAACAACCGTGGCCAGTCAGAACCTGTGTCAGCCGCAAGGTGAGGGCGCCATACCGCCTCTCCAGCCACTCCTCAAAAACGGGACTTACCGCCACGATCGTGGTGTGCCCGATCCACAAAATAAACTAACCTAACCTACATTTACGCGAGCAAAGTTGCGGGCAAAATCTTGTTAAGAATGTCAATATATATACTTGTGTATATATTATGTTAATTATATGTTTATAAGAAAGGTTAACTTGTAAAAAAGGAAAAGTAAAGAATATGTCTGCTTCTCAAACTAACACTTTGTTACGAATTTTACGATTCGATTAACGGCTGAAATTAATAATGGTAATTTGGATCGTAAACCAAGTCCTCTGCGTTAAATCTTAATTTTAAGATTTTGGATTAGATAGATAATTAATTTCGGCCGTGAACCGATATTTTATATCACACTCAAAAACTTTGCGTACTCATGGTATGAAAAGTTTTTAAGTATGACGTAAACGTCTTGTTGTAGATTGACATCGTGGTGCATTGTTCGCAACGAACGCTTTATAAAGTGTATTCATTGATATATAAAAATCCTAGATACACAATCCTATACAAAACTTACACTTAAAACTGTCCTCAGTTGCCTATAAGTAGTTATATTAATTATATAAACCTTCATTAATGCAAATTAAACCTTACCGCCTTAACTTTAAGTTGAATATACAAGACTATCTAAAAATGGTAATCAAATTTTACGAGCAGACTTCGCGATAGTATAAATAATGAATGGAGTAGAATATTGTTTTTAAACATTTTAATGTAAGTTAATATTCTGACGTAATTGTGTAAAGTTTATAAAATGCATGTGAATGTGTGTTTTAAACACATATTTGTTTTTACTTGTACCTTGTATGACACAAACTTGGTGAAATACCTACAGTATTTTACCAAGTTTGTGTCCTATGATATTTAATAAAATGAAACTAATGTACTGCCATTATAATTTATATATGGCAGCTCTAAGCAGATGGTAGAAACTCTTTTATTATTTTACCAGACATAACAGTAGTACTTATTTAACAAAATAGACAAGATAAGTAAACCATTTGTAAAATAGCATGTTTTTAATATATAACAGTAATAGATAATTAATACGCACGTAAATTACATTACGAGTATGTTTCATTGCTGTTCATATACGAGGGTGCGTTTTTAAGTTCGCGGAATGGAATAGAAGGGGATGAAATAATATTACAAAATTATTTTTCCTTTTCAATATATTCACCTGAAACCCTAATACATTTCTCAGATCTATGAATTAACTTATGAATACCTTCATAAAAAAATGTTTTGTCTTTCTCTGAAAAATACGCCGAAACTGCATCCTTCACTTCTTCATCGGTTGAAAATTTCTTTCCTCGAAGCTCTTTTTTCAGATTTGGAAAGAGATAATAGTCGCTGGGAGCCAAGTCTGGGCTATAAGGTGGGTGATCAATGATATCGAAGCCCACCTTGTGCAAAGCAGCCAACGCAACTCGACTCTTGTGAACAGGAGCATTGTCGTGCAAGAGCAGGACACCTTTGGTCAATTTTCCTCTTCTTTTTTCTCTGATTGCCTCTTTTAACTGCTCTAAAATTGAAGCGTAGTGTTCTCCGGTTATGGAAACACCTTTTTCTTTGTAATCAACCAACAAAATTCCTTCTGTGTCCCAAAAAACTGTCGCCATGAGCTTTCCCGCCGATTGCGACACCTTGAATTTCTTAGGCGGTGGTGTACCCTTTTTATGCCACTGCATGGAATCTTGTTTAGACTCAGGTTCATAGTGATGAACCCAAGTTTCATCCCCAGTAACAATTCGCTCCAAAAAACCATCCTTGTCTTCATTACACTGGCTCAAAAACGCACGCGAACACTCGACGCGCTTCTGTTTTTGAGGCGGTGTGAGCATTCTAGGCACCCATCTTGCACTGACTTTTGTCATGCCGAGATGATCATGGAGAACCTTGAAAATGGTCGTTTCAGATACTCCAACCATCTCTGCGATTTGTTTTTTCTTCAAACGTGCATCCTCCAATATTAATTTTTCGATTTTTTCGATAAGATCTGGAGTGGTGACCTCAACAGACCGCCCAGGCCGGGAATCGTCTTCAATTGATTCCCTGCCTTGCTTAAAGAGGTTGTGCCACTTGTATACCATGGTTTTTCCTGGACAAGAGTCCCCGTATACAGATGACATCTCTTCCAAAATGGTTTGAACATTTTTTCCTTGCTTGGTAAGGAACTTTATAACGGCGTGGAACTCGATTTTCTCCATACTTCACAATTTCTTCCAGATTGAGTTGCTTGAGGGACGATAGTTCAAAGACTAATGACCTCATTATGATAATACTCGGTATATATACTAATTATTAGTTGCTAAACACGTTAGTGACTAAACAAGCACCCCCACCACCTTCCATACCCTCCATTCCGCGAACTTAAAAACGCACCCTCGTACTTGGCTGCCCGACTTTGAAATTATACGTGTTTGAATGTTACGCGACTGATTGTACTTACAAATTAAAATAATATAAAACAATAAAATGAAAGAGAAAATTAAGATTTTTAACTTGAAAAGATACTACATAATAAGATGTCGTTGAAATAAATTGAGTTTATTGTATAATCTTCTTTTTGACGGCTTTTAATTTTGTCCGTATTTTCTTTGTTATATAATGCAATCTTATCTTGATATATATCTCGATAATAGGTTTAATAGTATTATTTACATGAATGTTATTTGATAATATGGCACTTTGAAGAATATAAGCTGTCTCCCAAAAATTATGATAAGTGTTGTTGCTGTGCTTCCTTGTGGTTGTTTCTGTGCTATGGCGGATATCCATTTTGCACATCGCACGGGATCTCGAGGAAAGCTGAAATCCAACTTAAGTATGTAGATATATTTTATAAATATCCCAATAAAATGACACCGCAAAGATAGTTTCAAAAAAAAATTTAACCTTATATTGTTATGATTTGTAATAAAACAAGTCTAGTAATAAATAATATATATAATCGCATTACTATTTTAAACCAAATAAAATATATTTATTTTTATAAAGTAACAGCGTCTCTATTAATATTAGAACAGAGTCAAAATCAAAATCAAAATAAATTTATTCAAATTAGGTTACAAGGTAACACTTATGAATGTCAAAGTTACACGTAAATTTTTTTCTGTGAATTTACATTTATTGCCACGTTCAGCATAGCAAGGGTGTGTAGGGCTCATGAGAAGAACGGGCAAGAAACTCATAGCCACTCTTTTTAACCGCCAAGTGTACAATAATATTTCGTTTACAAATGATAATTGTAAGGTGCTGCAACCATTTCTCCATGAACTACTACTCAATATACTCAAGCATTTGATAAAAATTGATGGTAGCCTCTAAAGCAGCAGTATGGTAAATAGGAGCATCCACTTACATGTACATAAATAATCAAGACAAGACGTGATTGTAGTCCGTAGTTTAATCTAATTGTTTAAATAAAATGTAGTAAGTAAATTATCGAATTCCACGAAACCAGAATTCTGAATAAGACTCAAAAGAAAGCTTAACGGAACTGTCCATAATCACGAGTTGTCTTCATTGCACATTCTTCTTGATTAAAATACGACTGAATGTAACAACAATGCAAATACCAGCCTAAACAAGGTGTAATATTACAAAAAAAAATATATATACATATATTAAAAAAAACATAAGTGTTAGTATTTGAGATTTAATATCCTGTGATCTGATGCAAATATTAGTGCCATAGATGTTTGTCATTTAAATAATCATCTATAATATAATATGCTTTAAAAGTTAAGCAAGTTTTAATTTTAACTTTAAATTTAATCTCTGGTAATTCTAGAATATTACTCGGGATTTTATTATAAAAACGTATACCAAGACCCATGAAGGAACCATGAACTTTATGTAGACGGTAGAATGGAACACATAATTTATATTTATTTCTAGTATTGATGTTATGTATGTCACTATTTTTTATGTATAAATATAAATTTTGACGGACATGCAGTCTATATGAAACCCGGACTAATCAAGTGGAAATATAATAGTATAATTAATGCGTTTAGTACTTGTTCATTTTAATGAGACGTGTTATATGGTCGGTCTTTGTTACAAAATAAATAGAATATATTTTACGTTGACTCCTTGACGCAATAATTAGTATTATAATATAATTCTAATAATATCTCTAATGAAAATGAAAATAAAAATTTATTTATTATTACCAAAGAAAACAACATCTTTTGTTCGTATCCAGTGGCCCCACGCTTGGGAAGCCTGTCCTGTGGGTGCCTACTACGTAACATTAATAACATTATTACTTACCGAAAATATGAAACACCGTCCTTTTTTAGTGTCCTGGAAGTGTGATTTTACAAGTTTTAAACGAGCTCTACGACATGTTTACTTTCGGAGCAATCGAACGGTACTAAATTAAATGAGCACCCAAATGTTCAAGTGGGTGCTCATTTGGTGAGGACGTTTTTTGACGCTGATTGTGTATCTAGGTTTTTTATATTGTGAGTGTATTGCTCAAAACTCTATTCCAAAACTGCGGATAATTACAGTATTTTACTCATTCATTAAAATTATATATGTGTGTTTATCTCTCAAGCATGTAGTTATTTCTTGTCTGCATTTGTTTAATTTAAGAAAAGGTAGCAGGGACAATAAATTAAAACTTGATATTCTGTTTTCGGTTCGATGGTAATTTAACATACCTATTATTGTTTATTGCATTTTTTATACAAAATATGGGCAATATAATGAAGTAGTAGGTACAGGCTTTACATTTTGTTATTGTAACAATAAATTTGATTAGAAGCACGAGCCCAAAGTTCACAATGTTGTTTTTCCTGTCATCTAAGTTTAGACGCTTTATTACAAAATTGAGTAAACTTGTAAAGTAAATATTTCAGTAAGCCTTAATTTACTGGATGATTGTATTAATATACCATTTTGCTATATAATATTTTATTGCACGAACAGACTGTTTTGAAATCCGGACTCATTTATATTCCTAGTGCGATTTGGCTATGTCTAATATTTGAATAAAGAAATACGCATGTATTTCTTGTACAAATGGTAGTTTAAAGTTTGATGCAGCATAAAATCTTTAAAAAGGAAAATGTATAATATTATTAGTAATTGATAAACTACTATTTATGCATAGAGCACATCCAGTAGAACGCACTGACGGCAGTTATTTTATATGGTAAAAAAGTAGCAAATAAAAAGAAAATATGCTTTATTTTGTATAATAAATAAAAAAATATTAATTGTACTGCAGAATTTTATGTGGCCTATTTTAAACTATCGTATTTCAACTGAGAAATGGTGACCTATAGGACATTTTACTATTAATTTCACGGATAAGAAGCCTTTAAAAATAGTAATTGAAAATAGATTTGATAAATCGTTAATGACAATGACATGACTACGATATATTCGTTAGTTTAGATACAATGACCTCTGCGGCGCGCGGTGTCGAAGGTATGCCCTTTTTACCATCACGGACTTATATAATTATTCATGTATTCCATATTAATGGAAAGAACCAAACTTTATTAAATTGAGTTGGTGTTCTTGGGAGATCTCAATGCCCACCATGAGACCTGGTTGGGTTCTCCAGAGAAACAGACCACGCTGGACAAATTGCCCATGCGTTCGCTCTCTCGCATGACTTGTCTCAACTGGTACTCCAGCCCACCCGGATACCGGACATTGCAGGTCAGGCGCCCTCTCTGCTCGATCTGCAGCTAAAATTCGAACCGGTACAGTGTCTCGATTCGTGCTCCTCTGGGCACCTCAGACCACTGTCTGGTTTGTGCCACAGCTGTTGTTGTTACGATATATGGTCGTGGTCTGTGGCACTACTCGTCAGCAGACTGGGATGGGATGCGGGAGTAGTTCGTATCCATCCCTTGGGCTCAACGCTGTTTTGAGAACAGGGATCCATCAGAGAGCGCTACTGCTGTCGCTGGTGAAATCATTCTGGGTATGGAATATGTTGAATCTTGGCAACATACATTGTTATGCGGACGACAGTACCGTTCATGGGCGATATCTCGGACGTCCTGGGGCCAAACAAGCTGAGGTTGAGGGGAAAAGGTAGGATCTTGTCGTTGATCTTGACCAGACCTTGGACCGCATCTCTGAATGGGGACTGAAATGAAAATGGGGACATGAAACTGGATCATGTTCTTGGTACACGCCAAGAACATGGTCCAGTTCAACGCCAAGAAGACCTAAGCATGCGCGTTCTCAACAAAAAAGTCTCCGTTCCTTCCCCTCCCTTCTCTGAAGAACACTTCACTGGTGATACGTGACAGCCTCTCCATCTTAGGTATGGATCTTTGCCGCTTCCTTAATCCCAAAACCTGCATCGAAAGCGTCATAAAGCAAGCTTCGCGAAAACTCGGAGTTCTAAACAGGGTGCGGTGGTTCTTCGTTTCTATTGTATAAGCACAAGTGCGCCCTGCGTGGAGTACTGTTCTCATCTTTGGGATGACTCCGCGCAGTACTTGCTAGACGCTCTTGACAGGTTACAGCGGCGGGCTGTCCGTATCATCGGAGATCCAGAGGTCACGAGTTCACTGGAACTCCGTAGGGACATTGTCTCATTGGCATGTTTCTACAGTATATACCACGAGGAGTGCTCTGAAGAGTTATGCCACCTTATCCTGCCCTCTCCTTTCCTATCCAGAACAACGCGTGCTGGGCTCAGATGCCATCCTTACACGGTTGAGTTGACAAGAGTGCGTACCAAACAAGTTTGGTCATCATACCTTTGCCGAATGATCAAGGCATGGAATTCTCTGCCAAAGCACGTGTTTCCTTCTTCCTTCAATCCTGGGTCCTTTAAATGGGGCGTGAAAAAGCACCTTCTCAGGCCGTCAAAGTAGAGACCTCAACATCGCCTCGGCTGCTATGAGGACGGTGTGGAGGCCACTGCTCTTAGACCACACGACTGCTTACCATCAGGCGGAGTGTGGTAATTTTGAGAAGCAAAGTAAAAATTAAAAAAAAATACCTAATAAAACAAGCAACATATTTATCCGTATTTTCAAGGTTTTCACTTGATATCTCAAACAATGCATTAAAGTCATTTCCGTATGATAAATAAAAAATGTATGAAAACAATATTTGATGTAAAGTAAGTTTCTTTGTCAGTGTAAATATCTATAATTCATGTTTGCATAGTGCCGCACGACATATTTTTTTATTTTCTGGTTTCCTATTGGTTATTCGAAATTTGTTTGATAAAATACTACTTAATTGACATTAAAACATAAATATACGTTAGCGAGGGTGGAATTAAAAGAAAATATGAGTTTTTTTCTGAATGTATGTTTTGTAAGAAGTGTTGTTATTGTAAATACGTAATATTTTTAATACGTAATTGGCATTTTAAACCCTACATCATGAACGAAATGTGGCTGAGCGTCATAATTTCAGCAGGTATATTTTTTACTTTAATAATTGATATAGGTAGTGGGCTTGTAATTACAGTTTGACACTCGCAAAGTAAACCAAATATATTTTGAACTCGCTCAATGAATCCAATCGAATGATTTGATTATATAATTAATTTAATAACAGTAATAATTGGACATCACTAAAATATCTATCGTCATGTCAATGGACCATTTGCTTACCTTTTTAATAAATTGGATTGAAACGGTCTTATAACTCTTAAGGCCAGGTTCACCGCTATCAAGTAAAAGTTATCCGAAAGATAAATCGCATGCTGTCTCATGGTTAAAGAAGAGAGATGGCGAGACTTTTATTTTATAGATAAATGCTATTCGGAAGTAATGGGACAGGCCCTTTGTATCATGAAATAACTAATTCATACTATATAAACTTAAATTACCACTCACTGATTTAGAGAAAAAGAAGTCATATAAGGGGGAGTCGAGAGCAGCGATATCTCAGTTGGGAGACCAACAGACTGCAATGCAGAGGGTCTCGGGTTCGAACCCACGGTCCCCAAGTCATATAACTTCCGAAAGTCAGAGGTGCGCACCTCTGACTTTCGGAAGTTATATGACTTTTCGAAAGTTATATGACTTTTCGAAATTTTGTCGCCTGCTTCGTACCTCGGAGAGCACGTTAAGCCGTCGGTCCCGTCCTATGAATATCTATGGCAGTCGTTATTGAGGAATTCGGCACAAAAGATCCCACTGGGTCGAAGTGTCGTCGGTCTGTAAGGCGGAGTCGTAGGAATTAAGTTAATATAGCGTCGTATAGAGAATTGTTCAGAAGGCCCGGGAAAAATGCCTGACCTTTGGAAGGTCAGCTCTTGGGGGTGGTACCCCATCGGATCTCGGAAACGGTGATATCTACGGGTGTCGTTCTCGAACAAAATCTTTCTAATACCCTGGCAATTTTTAAGGCGAAAATAAAACATGGCTCCCATACAAAAAAACATGGCCGCCAGTTAGAAATAGGCGGGGTGTGTTCGAAAAATTTCATAGAGGTAGATGAGATATTTCCAGAAAAGGTCATTTTCAAGGTCACCAGTGACCACCAATGGTCCTAAGGCACTTAATTTTTGGCTTCGGGAGTTTTCAAGGTCCCTGAATCTGAATCTGACATTAGTTTTTTGATTCCTTCCCCCCTCGCTGTACACGCGAAATATTAGTTTCTATATACATATATGTATGTGAAAGACAACAGACATAATATAATATAGAAATAAAAAATTCAATAAAAGCATCCACCAATTATAGTGATGACAGGCGTTATCACAGGCTATTGGGCAAGTAGGATGCAACTTTGTGGTTAAAGTGCGATGAATGACGTGCCACATAAAATACCCGCGAGCGGAATAGAATACGGGTAGTTGAGGAACATTACTTAATTAATTATTACTGAAATGTGCGATTGCTTAGATTGTCTAATGCAACTTCGGTACTACATTATACTCGATAACAAAGTATTGCGAAATCGCTCCCAACTCAGATAAGTATGTAATTTAACTCCGTAATTTATTGCTGTTCATTATGTGTGAATTATAAATGGAATGGAAAATGATGAACCACAATTAAAATGTCTGTCAATTTAATCGCGCTGTCATTTAAAGATGCTACTAGAGGCTACTACAAATTACAATAATAATAATATTCAACCACTACACACAACACCATCTAGCCCAAACTAAGCAGAGCTTGTACTATGGGTACTAGACAATGAATAAACATACATATATACATTTTTTATTGTAAATACATATATATTATACATAGAAACACCCAGACTAAGACAAACATCCATGTCCATGCACACAAATGTTTGACTTGTGCGGGAATCGAACCCGCGACCTCAGGCGTGGCAGTCGGTTACACTAACCACTACGCCATAGAGTTACGTGGATACTAACTAAACAACGTAGAACTATTTGGCATAATAGTTGACTCAAGTCTCAGTTTACAGACGCAATGTCATTCACAACATGATTAATTTAATTTACTGTCTGATATCGCGTGTGTTGCGACTATTTTAAGATTATAAGGAAAAGTATTTACTATCTATTATTGCAGGCCTGTAGAAGAGATTTTTAATCGATTACATCTGGACGTAGAGTGCGTTAACCAACGACTAACATACGGTGAACAGTGAACAGCGAATGGAGACCTCTACTTCGGTATTAATAAAATAATTGTCTCCGGCTGGTTCATGTTCACTTAAAATAATAATATAATAGAGCTGAGCGAAGAATATACAGTATTTAAAGAAATGCTGTATCTTTGAAATACATTACCTACTGCTCGTCTTTGCTTTCTTGATTGGATATCTTATCACAATATAACATGCATATTTCCATAAAGTAACAGCCACCTGACCTGCTTTATCCAAATAGCCTAATGTTAAATTGTTTTAATTCCGATTTCAGCGATTATTGAAACAGCTTTCGAAATTCAATTAATTGAATAAATATTACCAATTGTAACATCCAAAAGGGCTAACGGATACGACAAAAAATAAACAGATAAAGTGGAAATCTCGTTAGCATTTCCAGTAGAAGCATTACTGCGAGTAAAACAAAAGTGAGATTATATCTAGTTTTGTACGTTAAGTATTTTCTTTATCCTAGTCATGTCAGCCTAAATTACTGTTTTATGATATTGAACACTTATTTTTTTAATATTAATAGACGTTGGTCCAGCGAGATCTTCATATCAATTTCGGATTTCAGTTAAAATGAAGCTATTTTACTGGGCAAGTAAGAGTAGAGGAATCTATAGAAGGTCGCAGGCTAACAACGGTACGTTGTGTTCTTATGTAAAGTAGGCTCTATAAGATGCTTTGATATTAGAAGTAGACGAATATTCTGTGTCTACTGCGCTAACATTACAAAGTTTCGATTGCTCTGTTTTTGATAACGTTCGTAAAACACTGTGAAATGATTTTATTCTTCCACAAAAGGTAACTTTAATTAGTCCTCAACTTAATTTTTTGTGGCTATTATATTTTCTTTGTTCTTTCACAAAGACGTATTGCCGTTGTCTATACTCTCATTATTCTTTTGATGGAATTAGTAAAATTGAAAGCTTATTTCATAAATTTTAGTACACAATATATCATAAATATATAAATCATTATTGTGAAATTAAAATACAATATTTATATATTCTCAATTAATGTTGTATTATCGAATTTAAATTAAGTTTATATGTTAATAATTATAATACTTGTTTTGTAGCTTAAATGGGTATTCATCCGCAGAGAATAATTATTAATTTTATTACGAGAAACTAGAGGCATTTCATAGTATTAAGTTTTCTTTTCTTATTCTTTATACCTCTTATAATAATTGCCGCTGCTTGGTACCAGCGGAGTAGAATAGAACCATCTCATATCTGCCCATGGGTATCGTAGAAGGCGATTAAGGGAGCGTGTAAAAGTACTGACTCCTTATAAATTGTTCACCGTTATACTGTTTCTACTATTCGAGTCTTTCTCCGGTCGTAACGGTCTCCGTTCCACTGGGTTCAGGAGGACGAGGATGAGTATATGCACCTGTGTTTCGCGCGTATACTTGTGCACGTTAATATATCTTGCGCAATTAACCGCTTCCGTATAAGGACTCCGATTTCATCTTAGTCCTACGGCGATGGGCGAAGGTAGAGAGTCTTGACGTGATGCTCGTTGGGCTTTGTCTGACTCCTGCACGTAAGCAGCCTTTAGTATACATCGAGGTTGCTTCTGCTCTGCATCGGAGTGACAGAGGGGATTCGGCAGCATTCGGGGTAACAAAGCTCCGCTCAGCCGGGGAAAGGGCTAGAAAAGGTGCCCTCAACAAATACTCACTGCAACCCATAAGGAGGGTACCAACCGCGGCTAACTCTGCATTTCAGATTCGCGGTCGACGCCACAGGGAAAATAGCGTTAAAATATCGACATCAATGACATTTGGCGCGTGGAATGTGCGTACACTTCTTAATTGCGAGGCAAATGTCCTGAATGTAAGACTGCCATTGTAGCTCGAGAACTTCATCTATATAATATTGATATGGCTGTACTCAGCGAAACACATCTCCCCGATGAAGGAGAGCTGGTAGAAAATGGTGGCGTATACATTTTTTTTTAAAGGACTTCCTTCTTTAGAACCTCTAAGGATTGGTATAGGCTTTGCTGTCAAGAATAGCCTTGTTAAACAACTATTCACAATTAGATCTTACAATTACGAACACTATATTCAGATTGCCTGCCAAGTACAAGACAACTTGGATGCACCCCAGATCGAAGCACTGGCACCTTATCGATTACGCTATCGTGTGTCAAAAAGATCTTTCTCCAGTCCAAGTTACCCATGTCATGCGTGGTGCTCACTGTTGGACTGATCACTGGCTTGTTGTCACAAAGTTACGTCTTTGTCTACGACGTCCTTGTAGATCGGAAAGATCAAAACAGAAGCATCTGAACCTTGAACGACTCCAAGAGACTAACACGAGGGCAATATATGCTGAAACCTTGAGCACTGCTTTGCTGCCCCTTGATCTAAAATCCGGTGAGGTCAGTACTGTCTGGGAGTCCCTATATTCTTATATTCTCGGAACAGCTACATCTACTTTAGGTCTGAGAGTCCGGAAACATGAGGACTGGTTTGATGAGAATGATGGGGTACTAAAGGACGCTATTAATAAACACCGACGGCTTCTGAGGCAGCACTGCAGAACACATCTAGGTGGAAGTATTACGGAGATACGTCGTAGTGACCTGTAGCTGTGTAGACCCGCACGGAAAGCGAAAGAGAAATGGTAGCAGGAGAGGGCTCGTCGAATGCAGTGACTCGCTGATACCAACCAGCTTGGCGAGTTTTAGACTGAGGTACTAAATCTACTCGGTACATCCTCCACGGCAAAAGTCCCACTGAGGCCAACCAGTAAGGAAAGGTTTCTGAAAAGCAGGGAGGAAATACTCGGGCAATGGGCGAAGCATTTTAACAACCTACTTAACGTGGATAATTCCTCTGACCTAGACCACTTTCGCTCCTTACTTCAGCAATCTTATGCCCTCGAGCTTGACGAGCCAGTCTCACACGATGATGTTACTCTTGCTATTAGGCAACAGCAAAATAACGCGCGGTTGGTGTTGACTCTATACCGGTAGAACTATTGAAGTACGGCGGTGTGAATTTAAACTCGACGAAGTTTTTTTAATTTTTTATACTAATAATGTGGCAACCAAGCATACGGCTCACCTGATGGTAAATGGTCAACCTAGCCTATCGACGCCTGCAATACCAGAGGCATCATTTGCGCGTTACCGACCTTGTAAAAACCTTTCAACGCCCTTTTTGAAGAACCCCATACTGTAGTCTTGTGGGAAAACCTGGGCAGAGAGTTTATTCCATAACCTGAACGTCCGCGAGAGAAATATCCTTTGGAACGGTGGCACCAATTAGGTTGTAAAGTGTCAGAATGACATCCCTGCCGATGGCGAGCAGTGCGATGATAAAAAGTAGCTGAGGGCATCAACTCAAACAACTCATCAGAACACAATCCATTATATAAGCAGTAGAACACACAAAGGGAGGCAAAGTCCCGTCTGAGACTTAGTGGCTCAATACCGTCTGTGAGTTTGAGCTCATCGACAATTTTCAATGCTCGTCTCTGTACTGCGTCAAAAGGATCAAGCTGGTATTTTAGTGCTCCTGCCCAAAGATGACTGCAGTACTCCATGTGAGGCTGGAAATGCGACTTATATAGAAGCAGTCTTTGCCCCGCAGTGAAGTACCGCTTAGCTCTATTAAGCACACCAAGCTTTTTGGAAGCCCGCTTGACCTTGCTCTCTAAATGACTGCGGAACTGTACATCACTTGAGATGTCGAGGCCAAGGATTCCAATACTCTTAAAGATGGTGAGAGGCGTGTTCTGGAATTGTGGAGACACAGTAAATGGGGTTTTCTTAGCGGTGAACACGCAAGCTTGTGTCTTAGTTGGGTTAAACACGACTAAATGTAGTCTTCCCTATTCAGATACTGTATCCAGAGTATTTCTGATTTCAGACACAAGCCGTTGATGGCTTTCTTCCACTGTGGACCGAGGGATATTAGTGCGGCCCGTGTAATAAGTACTGTCTTTCGCATAGCAATGAATGCCATCAATTATTTCTTTCTTTTCGTGTGGTTACTGGCCAACCTGTTGTCAAGAGTTGTTCAAGCCGCCCGTAGGCCTCTGACATGGCTTAACGACTGCTGTCAATTTGGCAACAACCGGGACCGACTTTTTACGTGCCCTCCGAAGCACGGAGACACTCAGATGAAATACCACTAAGCGGTCACCCATCTATAGACTGGCTGCAACCAATGTTGCTTAACCTCCCTAATCGTTTGCCGATCAGTGAGTGCAACTGGCTATAAGTTGCCATTAATTGACAACATATCATTGACATGCAGCAGGAACAGCGTCGGGTACAACACAGAGCCTTGCGGGACGCCAGCTTTTATGTCCATGCGGTTAGAGCAATCACCGTCAACAGTTTGGATGCATCGGCTGGAAGAAAAGCTGGCAACCCATTCGCATAATCCCTTGGGCAGTCCGTAAGATGGTAACTTCGATAGAAGACCTTTGTGCCATTCTTCCAGACCTTTAACCCGATCGAAAGCCTTCGCCATGTCCAGGCTGACAGCCAATGACTCACCTTGGCTCTCAATGGCTAATGCTCATCGGTGTGTGAGATACACGAGATAATCACCAGTTGAGCGACGATGACGGAAGCCGTTTTGTCGGTCACTCAACAAATCGTGACCCTATTTGTCGTTATGTGGGAACAAGAAGAAGTTCCTGACACTTTTAAAGTATCTTCTCTACTATTTATGCCTGAAAAGTCTTCGCCAGAATTCTCTTAAACCACCTCAGTGATTTATCTGAAAAATTCAGCCAGAATCCCAGTTTGGCTTCCGACCTGACCGTGGTACTTGTGAAGCAATTTTTTCATTGTGTCAATTGCAAGAAAAAAGCTGTGAACAGGGTCGTAATATGTATATCTGTTTTGTTGACTTTGAAAAGGCTTTCGATAGTATACCACGAGAAGCCCTCTGGATAGTGCTGCGGAAACTTGGATGCACGGAAAAGTTTGTGAGACTTCTGAGACTCCTGCATGATGACATGCAGAGCTGCGTCGTTGTAAACGCAGATTAGTCAGAGTTCTTTCCCGTTACCTTTGGAGTAACAAAGGTGTGTCCTTGCACCCACACTGTTCGCGTTAAAACTTTGCAGTCGTAGTCCAGAAGTTCTACAAACAATCCCTGAAGGAATCCGCATCCGTTTCTGCAATGATGGCAATCTTTTTAACTTAGCCAGATTCAAGGCTCGTACGAAAGTGTCTTACGCACTGATCACAGTGATCGTCTATGCAGATGATCTATGCTTTGTGATCGATTCCCCAGATGGCTTGCAGCAACTTATGACTACCTTTTACGAGCCCTGCCGTAGTTTTAGTCTGAAGATTAGTGTCAAAAATACGGAAGTGATGTCTTTAGATATCCACGGTCAAGAGACACTGACCATCAGACTCGATGATTGTATACTTAAGCAGATCAATAAATTCAGGCACCTAGGGAACACTATAACATCAAAGTGCGACTTTGACGCGGAAATAAACAGTCGAGTCGGTTCCGCAGCTGCAGTATTCAGCAAACTGGATCGCAAGGTTTTTAGCTCGCATGCCCTAAAGCTGGCTACCAAAATTTATATTTATAAGGCGGTGGTGTTGACAAACATATTGTACTCTTCAGAGTCACGGACAGTATACCGCCGCCACATACGAACGCTGGACCGTTTCCACCTGAAATGCCTACGAAAAATATTGAACATCCGTTGGTCTGATCGCATTCGGAAAACGGTAGTGCTGCGGCAAGCCAATATTATGGGGATTGAGGCCAACCTCATGCGTCAGCAATGCTGTTGGTGCGGACACGTGTCACGAATGTCAGATCAACGTACGGCAAAGTGCATCTTTTTCTCAGAACTTGAGGAGGGCAAACGTAAGCATGGCGGACAACTCCTTAGGTATAAAGATGTGCCTAAGTGCCTTATGAAGAAGTGCGACATTGAGCCTTCAGAGTGGGAATAAACAGCCGTTCGACGACTGGAATGGAGGTCTTTTGGTGAAAACCAGATATAAAAACTTTGAGTTGAATTGCTGTTCTGTACTGGATGCTCGACGCGATAAACTGAAAGCTCACCCACCTTGTGTTATCAGTTATAATTACTGCAATGGTGTCCTCACCTGCCCGCATTGTGCGCTAACATTTATCAATAAGATCGGCTATGTTAGCCATACACGAGCACATCAACGACAATTAGAACGGAGTTGAAGTGGTTGCCGTGGCCGAAATCGGTCGAGGAGGATATTATAATAAGTATGTGTTTAAGAATATGTCTGCGTTAACGCATATGCGCTATGTTATTTATATTCATGAGTATATAATAATATTGCCAATCATTGTTTACCTAAATTAAATGGCGTGAAAATAGTACTAGCCGCTTTTACATCTACGATAATATCGACAGTTAAGAGGCACGATGTACGAAACTTATATCACAGATATTGCGTTATCAAACCTTGTTAAGTTTTGCTTATGACGATAGATTTGTAGCGAGTCTACCGCTACTAGGCAATCCTTGTAACTGGCATTAATAGGTTGTGCATGATCTATTTATAAGTGATTCAAACTTGTTCGTTATGGTTCGTAACTGAATACAAGCCTCAATGTATGTATTCATTGGAAACGAAATACAACGTGAAGTGAAGGCGAGAGTAGGTACTGAAAGGCTAACGTATGGGATTAGATACTACGAAATAAGGTAATAAATTCAACATTCCGACATTTTCCGAATACTTATCTGAAGTTGTTTGAGTAAAAAGTTTCACCATCATATAAATAAATATATGTAATTCGAAGTATTATAGACTTTTACATATCTTTTAGGAACTGTTTATAATGTTGGCTGCGCAGAGAGAATTACTAGGAAGATAACAGCGAAAAGCTCCGAAAATATGATTTCTAATTTATATAAAAACTACAGTTTGTATATAAATTTAGAAAACATATTTTAGGAATGCTGTCATACTAAACGAATGTCGTTATCATATGCATATCGACATTACGACGTATAGTGTGACAGCATCTAATAGTAATGACCGTATTAAAATTTTAAAGAAACGTAAGGGCTCTTTGTTGCGACGCAACGCAGCGGCGTTGCGTTGCGTCGTTGCAGCTTCGATGCTGCGTCGTTTTCCATATATTTTTGTGACATGCCACATTAATGAATTGCTTCTTCGCACGCGACGTTTTAACGGATCGACGGACGAGAAACGAAGCGGGGCAGGGTGCTGCGCTGCGCTGTCGGAGCTCCGCTTCGGTGCGACGACGGACAGTGTTACGATCCATTGTGGAATGAAGTCTTAAATCAGTGAGTGCATCGCTCCGACGTCGCAACGCAGATGTGGCATACAATGCGTTGATCCGTTGCAGCGACGCAACGCAACGCACTAATGAGGCACCTCCTTTAGTTGTATAAGTTCTTACGTAAATATTGTTTTAAATTATATTTTTCTATAGCTAACAGGAAAGCACGTTCTTATATTGGCTATAATTTAATCTGCTCTAATTAGTCTATCGTGACGTAGTGACGTGTGCTACATAATCACTCTCATTTTACAACCCTCATTGTACCGACGCGGTATTCCGCTTTGTTTAATATTATAATTGTCAGGTTTGCTGGTAGAATACTCCTATTGAATTAATTTGCAAATAAATACTTATTTATTTATATAAATGATTAAAATGTTACTTTATGTTCCGTGTTTAATAAAGAGATTAATTAAAAGTATCTATATAGACTGTAGACCCATTTAAAAACATTCATTTTTACTATCGGCCCCTATAAAAACTGGAGTGGAAATGGAAACCTATTGTGTTATACACATACTCAAAAATAAACATATCATTTGGAATATGCAACAACAATAAGGATTTTGTTTTTTTTTGTGCCTATATATTGCGCTACTTACAAGTGACAACTATTTCGTAACAGCGCTAGTAACGCCACTAGTTCATAAGAATACGCTATATAACGATTGAACTATATGTTACCATTGGAAATTGGAACAACTAATTCAAACATAGGACATGTTCCACGCGCGGGTAGGGGTAGAGAGATTTTTTTCTGTCATTATAGAATAAAAATCAGATGCCCCATTCTAATGCCGCAATCATTTCTACTTTCTGAATGTAACGTGTGATAATGATAAAATGAAATACCTACTTTTAAATTATATCATTTATTTCATTCATTCGTTAGTATGAAAAATTCATATGGGTAGTATACCCATATGAATTTTTCATACTAACGATACGACTTTGCTGTATGTTCTTAAGTTAAACGCCTATAATTTACTTAGTTAAACATTTATTAAGTACTAGCGACTTGCTCCGGCTTTGCACGGGTAGTACAAAACCTTAACAAATTATACATCTAAACATTCCTAATGAACCACTCTGTCTATTGTTGAAAACCGCATGAAAATCCGTTCTGTAGTTTTTGAGTTTATCGCGACCAGACAGACAGATAGACAACGTGGTGGGGGTTTTTTTTTAATAATATGTTGTGATTGACATTTTAAATATTTTTCACAAATTTTGCGGCATTTGCAAAGTACACATGGCGGCAAAATTACATGAATGTTCGCGGTTCAGCTATCAGCTTCAAAGAGATAGGAAATAAAATAATTGACTAAACATTTTATTTTAATGGATATGTTTCTATTTTTAGAAAATATTATATAACTAAAATAAATATACTTATTAAATAAAGTAATATTCCCGTAAAATTATTATATGACTATTCCGTTAAGTTCCTACTTACTGTTCTGTAATATCTAGTCTATAATCGCATGTTGAGGTGAGATAGAGCTGTTGTGTTAACTGAGGTGCGGTATGTGCACCGCAGTTGAGTGAGGCATAAATATTGTTCTGAGTTTCTGTTCTAGTGGTAACATATAGTTCAATATGCATAGCTATCATTACTTTGCTAACAGTGTGTAGTTTTTAGTTTTAGTTGATTGTTCTATAGTTAAACCTGACAGACAACCAGCAGCAGGGATGGTATTTATTTATTTAGGAGTCGTACCTATATTACAGGCATTAACCAGCCTATAGCTATCTTCCAGACAAAGAATTTAAAAATAGCCTGTTTCTGATTTAACAAGACTTGGTTATTTTTCAGTTCTACAAACAAATGATTCTACTTATACAATGATTCATACTGATAATTATATTGACGGGGGAGGAGGGGGGGGGGAGGGTATGCAAAAATAACCTACCTAGTTAACAATATTTTATACGTTACCTATCTTTAATTTGAATCCAAACGAAAAAGTTACACACTGTATTATTTTTTATAAACACAAAATAATGGAGACACTGTCAAAATTAACTAAATTTTAAGCAAACATTTGTTATTTTGCGTTAATATATTCACTGAATATGGGGACCGTTACCCTATTATCTGTAACTATTATTAATTTGTATGAAACAATCATAAAGGCATGATATGCCTTCGAGATTGTTTGCCTGTGTTTCCACAAAGTGTTACACAAATACGTATTACAACCACATTAAGAGGATATGCGTGCTGGGGTTTTTATCTATTTCCTTGGGGAATAACGAGACAATAGAGTATTTAAATAGTTAAAATCTATAATTACCATAGTTGAGCTAGATGGGACGACCGGTGATCCAACGACTTTGCGTATTTTTCTAGGCACTAAAGCATATTGAACTGCCAACTCCAGCTCTTATGAAGACTATTTTATTTCAGGATTTCTTTCTTAATATATAGTATTTTGAAAACTTTACCAAGTAGCCTGATTAAGAATACAATTGCAAAATGGTTCCACTTTATACCCTAGTATAACATTCATTAAACCAAAAAAGCATATCCCCGAAGGAGATAGATTTGTATTATACCTATATTTCATCTGTATACCGGGTATATTTTCAAACAACGTGCTTTTGAGGATATTTTCTCTTAAAACCTAACTTTGCCCTAATCGAAAATCATACCCGAAACCTTAAATTTAACTTTGTCTAGTATTACTTTTGGCCAAGGTGAAAAGAAATGTAAACCATTTTAAACATATTTTATATATTTATCAGTTTTATGTTACAATTTGACACCATACAAATAATTTGATATTTATAAACCATTCAATTGTCTATCAAATTAACATAAATATTGCACATAAAGCTTAAAACTAACACAAATTAACTTTATTAAGTTATAAGTTAAAACCTTCTCAATAATATTTTGATTTCAATGTAATAAAATCTGAATCAACAATAAACATTTATTAGATTAAAACGACAAATGTGATTTAGATAACATTTGATTAACTATAATGATCACATATATGAATATCTTTATGTTGATATCAAAGTAAGTTTTGGTATCAATCAAGTTAGGAGCTTATTGGAATTTAAAAAATATATAAAGCAGATACACATTTGTGAACCTTATTTAGGTCAAAAATCTCATACAATTTTATTTCTATGTTACCTTAGTGGATAGATCACTTGTAATCCGATGTCACGAATCATACACAGCAAACAATAAGCTCAGCTAGGTCAGCCGTGTTTAGTTTGGGTATGTTTCATGACCAGCTGGTTAGTAAATTCTGGCTCAGCTCAACTTATCGTCGCTAATCCTGCTCCTGGATAATTGTCACCGTTAGGAAAATTTAGTGGCATGGGTACTTTCTTCAATATTTATCATGAGCATATCATAATTTTAGATTAAGTATCTTTTTGTGAATAACTTCGTATGATTTGGAATACTTACACTTGAAACACAACTTATTGTTCTACGTAATGTAAGTCGTACAGTGTATTTAAATTGATGGGTTTCCTTTTACGGTACTCATAATCTTTTCTTGCGTAACGAAAACTATTCTTGTTGATAGCTTCTAGGTGATGGGTGTGGTAATGTGTCTCTATATGCCATAAAATAAGCCGTACAATTAATACAATAACATTTAATTACCATTTTGGTATATAATGGTACCTACCTCCATTGAGAGCTATAAAATAAAATCCAGTAAAATTTGAGGATTCTTTACACAAAAAGTGATATTATAATTAAACTACATATATCATTCATTTTAATTTTAAAATAACTGAATACTTCGCTTTATAAATAGAATTGCTCAATTTTATTTGAGATTTCTAGGAACGCTGAAAACTATTTAAAATTTCTAAACAAAATAAATGTAGCATAATTATATAATTTTAGCAAATACAAATTGAATGTACCTAGTTGCTATAATTTAACTAATAGGCAATATGTATAGATTTAATTCAGGGCTATGATAAACTCGATTTAATTGGTTCTAAAATCAATGGTGATAAAAGCCTATATACCTAATATTTCGATTAATAGAAAAACAAAGTTAATAATACATATCTAAGCATGGATCTTCCGAATACTTAATTATTTACGGGTTCACTTTTGGAATAATTAAGTTTTTTGGTTATCTTAAGGTTTTTAATTATTGTTAACGTTGAACTGAATGATGCCTATAATATTTATTTGAGCCATTCGTAAAACCCTAACGTTTCATATGAACTTTTTTTTTAATACAATTTTAAAATAACATACCAATGCATGGCAAATCTATCTTAAAATTTTACAGTCTAAATTGTGTAACTCGATTTTCTTGAAAGAGATCATTTATTATAGATACAAACTGCCTTACATTAATAGATTGCAGAAAACAGAACGCTCTAAAAGTCCCTATACATTTTGCGGTCTGAAATAGAACCTAATAATTTATTCTCCGTCACTTATTTCTCAAGCACTTTATCTGGTATTTTATTTAATGTACAGTTATACTCGTACATACATACATATAATATCACATATTTACGAACTTTCTAAAAACCATGTGAAATATATTGATTTAAAACTATCTGAACTTTATTTTATTTTGGTAAATGATACATAAAATTGCCTTTAATTTGTGTATGATAATTTAACTCTGTTAATGTAAAGCTAGATAGTAGATAATCTGAGACTTCAGTGTTTGTTTTATTCCTGTTCGTGGTTACTATACATTTAAATCACATGACTTGCCTCAATTTAACTAACATAAGCCAATGCACGTAATAGGTCCATATCTCAAAAATCAATATGTGTTTTCTCTATACCCTTACATAAGTTTTAACGTTAAGCTATGTACGATGGTTCGACTCACACGCACGTTAATTACATAAACTAGTAACGCGATGGCAATGCTACAGACTTATGAGTACCTTAATTAATACCAAACATCTTAGTGACTGAGAAATATGTGCTGGTAAAAGGAAATGTGTAATATTTAAAGAACGCAATATATATATATATATATAGAGCTTCTTAGGAATAGTCACTTTAAATGAAACAATAATATATAATTAAAAATCAATAAGTATTCGTGTTTTAGTACCGTCATATCTTAGTTGTTCATTAACTTTTGTAAAAATAAGTTAACAGCGTAAATAATACGTAATAACGATGCTTATGGATGTATGTACTATATATACCTAAATAACAACAAGAGCCATTGAAATTGATGTATTATGTATTTGTATGTTTGAACGAATGACGATTACTGAGGCCAATTCTCGTAATACAATGTGTTAAAAATAAAGTTCCAATCTAATCTTATAAACGTCACATGTCAACTGAAATGCATTTTATGTTCACATTTGAAGTTTATATTAATTTAGTTGAATACTATTTGTGATATTATGACCTGAGACTAGATCTAGGTTAGATCGGTAGCCTAAAATTTGAATAATTATGTGTTGTGTATGATTGTAGGTAGTATTATGGAAATTAGTAATAATATGAACTTTGCTTGAATCGTGTGATTGTAGAGTTTGTTCTATGAAACCAGTGTTAGGCGGCACTATTACAGTTACCTAAATGAGTACAAAATGTTTGGATATGTTAAATATTTACAAATTTTTAACAATTAAATATACGTTAATGACTGTTCAATATATTAGAAGATAATTTTGATAATACCTAAATACTTGGTTACTTTTTACATTACAGATCTCTTAAAACATACACATATTTGAAAGAGTTAAATATTATAATATTGTCAGTTACGTTGCCTGCTCAAATTTATATTTAGCTAGCTTGTAAACCGCTGGCTGCCTCAGGTTTGCTTCAATAAGAAGTTTATCAAATTTTTACTCATACTATTATAAATAAATATTTGTAGCGGTTTAAAACCCTTCAACCAAAATGTTTACTCTATTACGTTGTAATCACATTTTTATAGGCCTACATTTGTACCACATTGCTTCAATTTTAGCAAAAATAACAACTTAGTTATCGAAGTTAACCTTTTCCATATTCATTATTTACATTATCAGAGAGCCAATTCTCGTAAAATAAGCTAAAATAAAGACAAAGTACCGATTTAAAAAAAAGTACCTATCTATTTTAATAAACGTCAAATGTGAACTGAAATGCAAATTCTGTTCAAATTTGATGTTTATTATAATTAAGTAAAAAATAATATTTGTGATATTTTGGGCACTGGGACTACATCGAATCATTATTATGAACAGTATACGAGAATGGGCTTCCTGATTATACACATTATTATAAATAAGTATTTTTACTTTAAGTTAATACTTTGACCATGTATGAAAGCAAAAATAAAAATAGTAATAGTAAAAGATAGTTCTAATAACATTAACTGAACATAGATATGTCGCGTTTGGTCTCAACACACTACATCTAGTTTATCCACCTAATCACAAACATTGAAGATTTTAAGCTCATGAGATCACCAAGTTCATGTCCACTCGACTAGAGTTACATAGTTTCACGTTGCCGAACGGCGGAGTTCATCAATAACTTCCTAACGAACGTTTATTTACGTAAACAGCCGCGATAGCTACCTGTCACTTAGTCGTACAAGTCACGCCTTGATATCGTCGAGACAGTATAAAAGCCACTGCTGTCCGTCACTTCATCAGTGCTCTCCGTTAATCAGGAAATATCGATGTTTTCCACCTTGTACAGGAAGCGGCGTCGACGCATGTCTCATGATTCTCCGTTCGGTGCTATCGTAACAGTGCTGCAGTTGGCGCGGGTGGAGCGCGTCGAACTGCGTCGCAAGCCCCCACCGCCCACAGGATTTAGTAAAATTAAATTTTCACTTTTTCTTTTCCCATGACAGTTACAGAATATTAACTCCTTCATTCCCTTTCTAAAGTTTTTTGATAAAAAAGCATATAAGAGTGGGTTGATACCAGAGTTGAAGTATGTAATGAGGAAGGTTAGCGGCGTGAGGAGCGTACTGAAGTCACTGGGACCCTCGTAGCCACTGGACCAGTACTGCCACATCTTGCGAGCGTGGAAGGGTAAGTTGCAGATAGCAAATGTGAGGACAACCACGATGAGCATGCGCACAACGCCGCGGCGCGCGCGCAACACGTTGCGTGACAGGTGGCTCAGGTGATGGCAGTTGCGCGACTCGTGACTCCGAGCACTCTTCGCGTTGCTGCTCTTGTTACTGCTCGCCATTTTCTGTACCACAAAACAATTTGAATTACACAAATTATATAATTTATGTATGGACGAAAGATCCGAGTACAAAATATTTATTTCTACCTATCCTTTTTACATGTTCTAGAAAATGTTTTGATCTTGTCTAATAAGGCTTGGAAAGTAAGTAGACAGCCTTATCTTTAATTACATCTTGAAAAGCGCGCTAATTACTTTTTTAAGTTATCTTAGTAGTAAATAATAATTAATCATCAGTTTTATAAAGGAGTTTTTCAGAAAAAATTAAGAAGAAAAGGAAGGAAGAATATGCGTATTGAGGAGGTCAGTAAATTTCAGCCAGTGAGCTAGACCATAGTTGAATTCCTCTTATAATGAGATAATATTCTAGTCCAGCAACAATATAGTATGTCCGTATCGGAATGATAGAAAAACAATACTGTAATTAAAAACTTAAGCCTTTAAGTACCTACTTTAAAGATATGTGCTATATATTTTTATCGTATATTAATAGATAATGGTCAAGCTATAAATAACAACTCAAAGTAGATTTCCAAGATTACACAATGAACTTTTTAAGTATAATATGCTCAATGCATGTTATACTCCACCATTCTGGCGTTAGTTCAGCCCACGACCGTGACCACAATAAAATTGTTGATAGATTTATAGTTGGAAAGTGTACATTAGACAAGCGTATATTTGACTCAAACTGTCTGACTGATTAGTCCAAATAGCGCTTTGTAAAAAGGTCAGTAATTTACTGACTAAGAGCAGGGTTACCCTATAGTCTAACATGCCACGGTTTGGCAGATATTTTTGTTTACTATTATAAAATTCACTATTTATTTATTACACACATTTATTCGAACAGTCATAGTAGCGTGTTGTGGGATTGGGTCCCTCTAAGGAGACCTTTGGATGCCAGTGCTTTATAAATTATATGTACAGTCAAGTTACCAATATTTTGACATATCCAAGCTTCAAATAATTATTTGGGGACTTAAACATAGTTAGATAGAAGACAGCATCACAAAATATTGAAGTTTCCATAATACGTAATTATGGGTATCTTCTATATTCGCCGTAGATAAAGTTTTTTGAATCAGTAGTATTTTAGCTTAATTCTTGTGACAGTACGAAGAGGCGAGAGCGCGTGGGCGAATCACCGTCCACAACGTTGTGCAAATTCCATGGTTATTACTGCTATAACTCATGCGAAATTCATAGCAAATATTACACTTCCAGTTAGGCGTATTACACTATTAATCAATTGTCAATTGGATGTTAATCATGGCATAACCGACGCCAGATTGAGTAACTTAACTCCATCTAATTAGATTAATTAACTAAAATTGCTCAAGATCGGCAATTGGTCCTATGTATATATGTCACGTAACACGATTATGACAAGGATTTTGATATTAAATTGGCTCCGAATTTATAAAAAGGAAAAGGTGTCTTATATTACAGGTGTGATTAAATTCAATTTTACGAATAACAAATCATATTTAATTAAATTTATCTATTTTAATATTGTTGCATGGGAGAGTTTACAAGCACAATAAAAACACACACACATACTCGAAACAAACATCATTTGTAGATCACACAACTACGAGTATTTGTCTGTCAGACCTCAAAGCAGGTTGGCGGTGACAAGGCGAATACATAAAATAGCGTCAACGAGTATATTAAAAAAAATATAACTCATTTGAAATTATTCTAATTAATATGTCTTAGAATACCAGACATAATTTAAAGTTTATTGTATCTGGCTGCCGCTGCGACTCAATAGGTTAAACAGTTATTTGAGCCGTAACGTAGCTTACGTTACGGCTCAAATAATCAACCTTAATTTTCTATATATTGTTGAAAAAAAGATAACTCCCGCCCTCGTAATAAATCCTGTGTCGCGGGTAACTTTACAAACAGTCAAACAACGGACACATAGTAGCAACCATTTGTGTATTACACAAAGTTTTGTCCCACGTGGGATTCGAACCGAAAACGCTCGGCGCAGTGTTAGTGGCGAGACGACCACATAAACCAATACACCATCCGTGGAGTCTATAGATATTATCAATATGCCTCTTTGATCATTTAGTTGCATAATTTTAAAAGTCACCTGTTCTAAGCTCACCTGTATTACCAGGAGGACCTATTAGCGCCTTGCCACGTATTTAAAACAAACTGTTTCAGCAGTAGATTTTTATCCACAAAGACACCGCTATACATTATATAATCTAATCATCAGTCATCATTTGACCACATTTTATTATTTAATTATTTATTATAAGCCTAATTGGCGTTCCACTGCTGGGCAAATGCCACCCTATTCCGACTTCCATCTATCTCGATCGCTTGTTATGAGTTACCAATCCCTTTTAAAGGCATCAACCTCATCTCACCATCTCCTCCTGAGCCGGCCCCGCTGTCGCTTCCCGTTACATGGCATCCACAGTGTGGTTGTTCCCGTCCATAACTCTCCTGGCATACGGCAAACGTGGCCTGCCCAATTCCACTTTAATTTGGCAGCTGAGTGGCCTACATCAGCAATTTGAGTTTTGGAACGTAGTCTTGAATTTCTGATGCGGTCTGTAAGTCTGACTCCCAAAATACTACGTTCCATTGCTCTTTTGACAGACCCCGAGGGCGGACTTTTGATTTTTTGTCAATGACCAAGTCTGTGCTCCATAGGTAAGGGTGAGAATGAGTAATGGACGAGATCCTTTCATTAGTGATTTCATCGACCAAAAGCTCTGCCAGGCATTTTCGATGCGTCGTGCGACTTATTTATCTTATTATCTAGATATTATATGTACTCATGGACATATTCAATGCTCACTCCCCCAACCATTATATTGTGCACCCTGGTATTGGTCATGACCTTGGTTTTCTCCATGTTCATCCTAAGTCCGACTTCGAGGCTGGCTTTGCTCAGTTGGTCGAGCATGAGGCCTAACTAAGCTGACGAATCTGAGAAGACGACAATGTCATCAGCAAATCGGAGATTAGTTAGTCTTCTATCGCCAATGGCAATGCTTTTATCACGCCAATCGTTATTGAGTTCCTGTAAAACTTCTTCCAGCACTGCTGAAAGCACTTTAGGCGAAAGCGGATCTCCTTCCTTGACACCTTTTTGGATTGGGAAAGATGGACTATCTTTTATGGATGCACTGCTGTTGGTATATATGTTTTGGAGTAGATGGATATACGTGTCGTCAATGCCTTGTCTTTTAAGAGATTCAAAAATGCTTTTGTGCGATAAACTATTGGACACCTTGGAGTAGTCAACAAATGCAAGATATAGAGGAAGATTAAATTCTTGATGTCTTTCTATAATTTGATTTATAGTATGCAAATGATCTGTAGTGAACAATCCGCGTCGAAAATCAGCTTGTTCTGGAGGTTCGTGCATATGCAGTGTACTATTCTGTTTTCTACTATTTTTATAAAAAGAAAGAGAATGAGATGAGGCTGGTGGGGCGGTAATTAAATCTGATTTAGATCCTTTCTTATGTAGAAGGATAATTTCGGAGTGGCAAAAATTATAAGGAAATCGAACAGTTTGCAAAATTGTGTTGAAAAATTTGGTAATAATCGGTTGTAAGGTTGGCTCTCTAACTTTCGATGATTCTGTTATAATACCATCTTCACCTGGGCTTTTGTTAAATTTCAAACTAGTCAATGCTCGACATACTTCGGTTTCAGTGATCAAATTGAACTCTTCAGGGCAAGAGTAAGATTTAATTGTAGGTGAAGTATTCCCTGAATATAATGATTTATAATATTGAGTGCATAATTCCATAACTTTTACTTTGTCACTTTTTATCACACCATGGCTATCTTTTAGTTTCACAATTAAGGATCTGTTTGAGTTCATGCCTCGAATTGCTGTTCTTAAGGAACTGTTGTTGTAGAAAGCTGTGTAAACTACTTGCTTATTGTGGGCTCTCACCACATAATGAAAAAAAATGTATGGTGACATTTTGGATCTAACCTTTATTACTTTACCTTCAAGCAAAGCATATTAAATACTATTTTCCATGAGAGACAACTCATGAGAATACTTTAGTTTTTATAGTATATCACAGAACTTGAAGGTATATATCATCTTATTATCATATTAAATGCAGTCTCTAAACATATTGTGATAAGCAATAAAAAGAAAGATAAAATTAAATTTGATAAAAAGGAATGACCGTCATAAAAATAATGTAAGAAGTAAAATTCGATAAAAAGTTTTGTGTCCTATCGCTATGACGCAAAATTACCATTTAGTACTAAACCTATTGTAATTTATAGTTCCTTAACATCTAGATATCTAATTTGCGTATATATTTCAATAACCTATGATACAATTGTCAAGTCCTATAATCGAATATATAAAGGCCCAATATATATTTACTCACTAAACATAGTACATGTTAGCAACATGTCGGATAGTTTAGGCTGTATAATGTTATTATTACTCAGGCCTCACAGGGCTCATAACTGTAGCCAATCTTATAAAAATATGCTTCTAACTAGTAGCATACACGAACATTATATCCAAAGAATATAGCTATAACCATAATAGTTAAATACTATGTCCTATCTAGACTAACAAAGCGCCATTGCGGTAAGATGCCGGAAAAAGGTGATAAGAAAGGTTTGTATTAATTTAAGTGATCTTTGTAATCTATCGTAGCATTAGGGGTGGCGTTTACTATTCTAAGTAGAACTTTTATTTTATAGACTTGCCTATAGTATAACCTTAGTATACTTGGCAAAATCACCATAGTAATGAAATGTTTTTATAACGTTGAACAGTTCAGATATCACATTGGCGGTAGCTAACAGTTAAAGTAATCGATAAATTGTAGGTTTGATCCCCACCCACCCCACAAGTGACGTGAAACCACTTCTAACACCCGCATTAAGCTTAGTTGGAGGAGTTAATAAGAAAACTTGTTGTTGCCATATAACTACTAACAGCAGAACATATTGAACTATATTTGATGGCATTATTGGCGACCAACCGAACTAAAGTGTCTTGGCGATTGCCGTAGGCTAGAGTTTTTGTAATTTTCGCTCTAGGCATTTACCAGATTAATCTAGCAGTTTTAGAAATATGTATTTTTATAGTAACACATAAAATATGTAATTCACAATGCTCGTAAATATGTGAACATATTTATGTAGGTAAGCACTAAACAATGTCTATTAGTTTAAGTATTTAAAAATCGGATTAAATTTTAACAATCATCTTAATGTATAGTACCTAAGTGCTTAAAAAAGTTTTGCATTAATCAGTGCTTTAAGTAATTGCGTTGTAGATTTATTCTGATGATTTACTTTTTGCTTTTAGGTAAATGGCAATAAAAGGTACTTAGTAAAATAAAGGCTAATTAAAAAATATTGTCGAACTAGAATAGATATGAATATAATTCAACTGACCCGAGCAATAAGCAAACATTATTTATGTTTAATGAATTCTAGACTGTTAAGTCACAAATCGTAAGTTCGATATCTCACCAAGTAAATTTAATGTACGTACCTAAGATATTCATAAAATTATGATTTACATAAATTATAAGAAGAGAATGAGAAGCAAGACGATGAGAATAATAATAATATTATACATTAAAAGAATATGCTTAGAGGTTGCTGCATTTGCAACCTACTAAGCATATTACTCTATTGTTTCAGGTGTGGGTTCACGTTGTTAGTATAATGGTTAGGAATCGGGCCACCACCGCCGTTTCATATAGTTCACTATCACTTGCTTTAAAAGGAATCAAAATAAAATTTTGTGTGATGTCTTTCACACTGGCTTGGTTGGAATGATAGAAAATAACTATCCTCGCAGAATCGTGTCATATCAATTTAGGAACTGATAATAATCATATGTAATTTTACGCTATTATTAGAAAAATGTATAAAATAATAATATTTAATAGAACAAGTGTGTGTATATTTTTGAATAAAACAGTAAAAAATGCAGCTGGCAGCTCACACAACTCCGGCATGTCGGGTTGTAGGAACCAAATTCTTTGGTATAAAATTAAACAGCTGCTCACAGCGTTGCATTGTCTCTCACAAGAGTTTGCAACATATTTGCAGAATGAGAATTGTTTGTTGTCGTAGTAGTGTTTTAAAAATAAATGCTGAACGCCGAGCGTTGAGCGCTCAGTCGACATTCATAAGCTTTGAAGACTCAATGTGCGTTAAAAACTTAGACTCTAACGCTTGAGTTACATGCTCAAGCGTCAAAGCGTTATAATATTTAACTCAGGGTAAAATGATTTATTAGATAATAGATAAGAATATTGACTGTTGGAGGGTTGGTGGATATTGTTCATCGCTAAAGTATACACAAGTGCAAGCTCGTTAATCAATAATATTTATTTTTATGTTGCGTTCGATGTTTATATTTTCTTCGAATCTGAGATGGCGCGAGAGATAATGTATCGCGCGATCTCAGTTAGACTTTTCGAAGTTACGTATGTATTTATTGTAAATTATTGCTTGCGTACCTCGGAGAGCATACTAAGCCGTCACTTTCGGTTGTCATCAACATATTTGCCAGCCGTTATTGTGAAGGTCAGTTCCCTCAAATATCACAGCTAATGACAACTGGTCTAACATTAAGATAACTTTTATCCCTATGGGTTGTGGAAGTCAGATGACAGTAGGCCCGTGGAAAACTAATATTCAGTTAATTTCGATAAACCAAAAATAGCAGACTTTTAGCTTCTAAGCGCAAGCTTAGGATGCAACCAGGATAAACGCTTGGATGAAACATCACCCATTAACAGATGATGACACTTATTTTATATGCTCGATTCTCAAGGTCGAGTCGAGTGTCAAGCCCCGCGATTTTTATAAGCGTTTTCATTAAACCGATCAAGCCACTGCTTGAGTGTTCTAGCAATAACTCGAGTCGCGAAGTAGGCTTTTACTAGGTAGCTGCTCGTGTGCCGAGTGGAGCTATAATATTCACTATTAGGAATGAAGAAATTTATTTCCCATTCTATCAATATATTGATGGATTTGTCTAGACGAGCTTTAATTTGCAGAGTTTAGACTATAACTGATTAAAAACGACCAATGATACAAATAAACTTTATTTGTTAGTGTCATTTTAGTAATTTAGTTTTTAGTAACAACCAGTCAAATCTTTATACATTGCAAAATCCACCTATGCGTTTTTGTATCATGAGAACAAAGTTGTGGTTATAGTATAAAGTTAGGAAACGTTGGATTTAATATGAATACAACTTAAATAAGATTCTATGAGGCCTGCTATTAAAGATTAAGTTTTAGCAGGATGTTCGAAACATACTAATTAGTATCATTATAGTTCAGGTGTAAACTCGCTAAGCATCTAACGTTGAGTTCTCTGTTCTTCGCACACTTTGATCGTATAATAGTATATTAGAAATAAATGAAGATCTTTATTATAATCGTGTTCTGTAATATGCGTCTAGTAGTAAACATTAAAACAGAGCTAAATGAAGTGCGTGGAGTAAACGTAAGTGCACGAACAATAAGAAGAAGGCTTAAGGAAGCGGCAATCACCCCTTTTAGACCAGCAAATGGTCCAAAGCTGTCTGCAGCTCACAGAAAAGCTCGTTTAATATTTGCGCATAAACATCTTAATTGGACTGCAGAATAAGAGGCCTCCATATTGTTTCCTGATGAGTGTAGGACGTCGACGCGGGGAGAGATATGCTCAAAGTTGAATTGAGGAGCGTGTTCCTTTTGGAGGCGGTTCGTGTATGGTGTGGGGTGGCATTTCGATGATCGGGCGAACGGAACTTGTGTTCATCGACAGTATTCGTTGAAACGGTAGAAGAGGTGGTTTGACGGCACAACGCTATATAACATGGGATTAATAGGCGAAAATTTTACTCTAATGCAAGATAATGCCCGATCCCACACCACTGCACAAGTTCGACAATATTGCGAAGAGGTTGGGATACATACCATGAATTGGTCAGCACGCAGCCCGGATCATCCCATTGAGCATGTTTGGGACAGTTTAAAAATAACTATATATGTGAGAAATCCTGTGCCCAGTGGCAGCACTAAGAACAGCGATTTTACTAGAATGGAACAATATTCCGCAAGACCGATTAATAACCCTAATTAGATCTATGTGGAACCGATTAGAATTTGTAATAAGGGCAAGTGGGGCCAATACACCTTATTAAAAGTAAAAAAACCTGCGTTTCGATTTTTTTTTATTGTAAACCCAATTTTTCAATAAACCAATCAAAACCAATCTTTGTTGCATTTATCGTTTTTTCTTTCAAAAAAATTGAATTTTCCTTGCCAGTATACAAACATACACTTAAGGATATGATACTACGCTGTTATGAAGTTATCGAACCAATATAAAATTCAATTTAAATTTGTATAAAAAGTTTGAATACTTAGTTAAAATGTTTATTTCAAAGGCATCTTAAACATTGATGTAGTTTATGAGTCCGTCAATGTATATGAAATTTTATTGTGAGTTAGTAGTTCATGTATCTAATTAACGAATAAAGAGGTGAATATTGCTTCACACTTAAGTGAGTAAGACTCAGAAAATACTTAATAACCACTACATTCGTTATCCTAATAATGCCTCTTATTAAAAGGAATCACATGTGAAAAAGAAATTGTAATTTTCCGTTTCGCCGATCGTGAGCAATGGCTGAATTGCCGGTTTGGACAAAGTGTTATTGGTATTTATTTTATTAGGCAATTCACAGTAGCGCTCTAGGGTTTGGTATTGTTTTCGGTAAAGGAAGTTTGCGATCTACATTTACAAATCCACGTATTTTATTATAATTTTGACGGCAATAGACTCGTTCCTTGTTACTCGAGTGGGACCAAAACAGGTGGCGAAATGTGTTTGAAATATGATACATCAATATACTCTTAAGGGATATGTTTGACTCCTGTTGGAGAGAACAAGAATTTGTTTTTGTAATTGTTTGGTTGTTTTAAGCTTACTAATAATATAAGTGTGGTCTAAACTTTTATTAGTAAACTTAACATTAATACATTTTATATGTAAATTTTGATAAGATAACTACATTTTTTGAATGAATGAATTGAAATGAGTACCTAAATATATATATATATAGGAAGATGCATTATAAGAAATTTTCGCCGCCTATTTGAGCTTCACGACCGTTATGAATAAACCAATTACTATCGTTCAGAATAAAATAGTGTTAGCTAGCTTTTTTTGTATATAACCTTATCTTCAGTAGTTCCTGCAAAAGGCCGCTGTGCGTCATTTTGTGTAGTGCTTGCCTTCTCACCACGCTGGTGTTGAGTAGCGCAGCATTGAACTCGCTCCAAGTGCTGAAGTGCGTGAGAACTCTGCCACAGACCCACCGCGATTCGCGTATACAGTACCTGATTGAAAACGAAAAATATATAAATAATAATACAATCAAGCACCATAACATAGATTAACGTTTTCTGTTGATACAGTAAAAACTTTTGTGTTCTCGCAAAATATCTACAATACAGTGTGAGTTTTCATAAAGTGCACATATGAAAATGAGTGAAACTAGACATCATTTTATCGCTGGGAAAAAAAAAAAAAATTATTGTTCTATTTATACCTATTAATATTTGTTCTTTAGTAGTTATGGATTTTGTACCAAGAAAACCTTGTAACTTTTGAACCAGATGGTTAATCGTGTTGAAACAAAAACAGTAATAATACGCAATGTGTAGACAATAACGGCGGTATACTGTTCACATCCAAAAAATACTGGTGGCATAAAAATAAGGAACATTTTAGACCAAAACTGAGTCTCGTACAAAGTTTTTTTTAAATTGTTAAGAAATTCAAAAAAACTTCGTCATTGCCCCTAGTTTTTATTAATTGACGTTAATTTGTATCTAATAAGCTTTAAAACAACATAAAAACCACACCTGTATCCCAAACAAAACAGTTTTTATGAAGGGCTAAACAAATACCTTGCCGCCATCACGTGCATCTTTTTTCGAAAACTGCATTATCTATCTCAGGTAAAAAATTAGGTCTTATCTAATCCTTTGCCATAAATTACTAAACATACACTTGGGCTGCAAGTGCCACTTATTTTTCTATAAAGGTACGAAAGGTATATGTAATAAATAAAAAATATCAAGTAGAAATAAGCACGTTTATTTAGTTTCATCAACCTACAATAAAACTTTTAATGTAGCAAGTTTTCAAAACGACTGCCACGTTGTTGTAAACACATAGTACTTCGCAGCAAAATCTGTTGCGTTGCTCGTCTTATCATTGTTGGATCTTCCTTTATGGCACTGGTGCAGTTTAAAATCTTCTCCTGCAGTTCTACCTCACTATTGATGGGAGAGTTATAAATTCTCTGCTTCATTGTCCCCCACAGAAAATAATCAAGGGGTGTCAGATCGCGTGAACGCGCAGGCCACCCGACAGGCCCTTGTCTACCAATCCATCGATTAGGATAGCTTTCATTTTAATAATTGCGAACTATTCTTGCATAATGTGCAGGGCATCCGTCCATTTGCAAAAACATTGTACGTCATGTTCGTAGGCGTACATCTTCCAAAAGTAATGGGAGATCATCCCTTAAAAGTTGGAGAAATCTGTCTGCAGTTAATGTTTTTGGGAGTATTAATGGACCAATCAACATATCATCAATAAGAGCTGCCCAAACATTGATCGAAAACTTCACTTGAAAAGTGGAAGCTTTTTAGCTTCGGGTTCTCTCCTTTAGGACTCCAAAAATGTAAATTTCTGCAGTTTGTAATACCGTCTCTTGTAAATTGGGCTTCATCCATCCAAAGAATAGTTTTTACGAAATTCAGTTTTGGTCTAAAATGTTCCTTATTTTTATGGCATCGGTATTTTTTTGGATGTGAAATAGTATACCGTCGTTATTGTCTGCACATTGAGTATTATTACTGTATTTGTTTCAACACGATTAACCATATGGTTCAAAAGTTACAAAGTTTTCTTGGTACAAGGTCCATAACTACTAAAGATAAAATATAAATAGGTATAAATCGAAGAATATTTTTTTTGATATTGCCTTATGTTTACGCGAATGTTATACATTGAAATAAAACACTTTATACGGATTTTGTCGCGTTGTTTATTTTACTTTAAACACTGTTATTACATAATTTTGAAAACTCTAACACTACTATTATTGAACTTTACTACTATTTAAGCTATATATTTTCTAATTAAAACTATTTATATTTAAGTTGACACTTTGCTCCGACGTTTCGGTTGCTTTACAGCAGCCATGTTCACGGGGAGACTAAGATGGTAATCCATCTATAAACAACGCGACAAAATCCGTATGAAGAGTTTAATTTCAATTGTTTATTTTTTTCCTAATGATAAAATGTTATCTAGTTTCACTCATTTTCATATGTGCACTTAATGAAAACTTACACTGTACTCGTATAATAAGTAGTTATAACGTTTAACAATAGTTTCTGTTATAGCCACAGAGTTATGCTGCTTGTAATCTCTGCGGTTGTAAAACAGATGACTTATATTTGGGATACACTCTACTACAGAGATTTGCAGGCGCGATTTTTGTACCTCCTCAATATAATATCTTGTTATGAATGCCTACTGAGTATTCCAAAATTAACTTGATTATAATGCAGACTATAAAAAGTACGTCTTAAAGTAAGTTACAGTTATAAGAATACAAAATTATTCATGTTTATGCAAATTTAAAGGCGGCGCACTCAGCACGGCTTTCGGAGACTTTATAGTCTTACGGCCTCTCCTACAACTAATAAGTAAAAGTTATCCGAAAGATAAATCGCATGCTGTCTCACTCATGTTAGGTTAAAGAAGAGAGATGGCGAGACTTTTATTTTATGGATAAATGCTATCTGGAGGTGGTAGTAAAAGCCCTTATGGTCGTAATTTTTAATGTAATAACATTTTATAACAATTATATTTAATCAAGTTAATCACTATCGTGACTAAGACTAAGCCGCTGGTCGAATATTTATAATCGTTGAGATTGGTTTTCTGTTAAGCTATAACAGAGCATTATGTTTGTATAATTCGATGAGTTATGTAGAGGATAGCGATATGAATTATTATTGATTAAAACATCGAAGTTTTAGGTGACACGAAGTATCCTTTTTAAAAAGGAGGTTTATTTTTATTATCAACACGTTGAGCATACATTTTTAATAACTATTTCTAATGTTAAGTAAAGTGCTGAGATATCAGCATCCCGTATCCGGCGGCGGCAGCACGTCATTTTATCATAAAATGTGTTATTATCCAATCGCAGTTTTAAATATTCGGTTATTATCTAAACTCTAACTTTTTTCATCAAAACTTGATTTAATCATATTTAATTGAATATTTTTCGAATACTCGATGTTTTCCCGTAGCTGTTACATGTCGTTATTGGGAAGAAAGGAACTGGCCACGTACCTTCAGATTGCCCACTCCAATAGAAAAAGGTTGACAATACCGATCTCTGAATAGGGATACGACGTGACTTGTCGTATATATATGTACCTAAGAAAAACCATATATCCTTATTATATGTAAACATGTTTAGTCATAATACAAAATTAATACTGTATTATAATCAAACACACAAGTACACTTGAAAACCTAGATATATTCTCTAGTAATCTTCTAAAGAATAGATCAGTGTTACTTTTGCAAGGTCATTTTTCGCCATTCACGAGGCGGCCGCCACAGATCTCTAGCTAAATTTTGGATTCTAAATATGAATGTTAGCTATAAACCACAGTAGCTAGGCTCAACCATCAATAGCGACCTCGGTATGGAAATAAAGAAGAAAAGCCGATAGGCTAGATCTTTATAGCCCTGGATGCTAGATATATTGTTCACGGAGACATTTTCAGTTTGCTGCTATAACATATTTGACATCTTTTATTAACATATATTATGTTTAAATGATTGCCGGAATTGTATTAATCTACTTTCTTCATTTCTAAACCCAGCAGATTATTAATATAAAACCAAAACGATAGCGTTACGCATAGTGCCTGTTTTATTTAATTTTTTATAGCTATAGCTATAAAAAAAAATCTTTGACTATATGGTACCCATTCACGATACTATTGTGATTGTAGTTCATTTTTATGTACGTACTATCGACTGGAGCGACGGTAGACCATTTCAGAAAAAATTTCGCTTACACACGATGCTTACACATGTTGACCATAAGTAACTTCAATCCGCCCTTAAAAAAAAACCCTTGTATAAAAACTCAAACAAAAGGGTCGTAGTTGTGGCCTGCTATGCGATTTTAACCTTAGGAGTGGTCATCCATCGCTTAAGTCGATAGTACATGAAACCATATCCAAAAATTAAATAGGTAATCATAAAATACAACATAGTGGAATAATTAATGGCTACAATAAAGTTCAGCTCACGGAAGAACATTATAGACTACAAACATACTAAATACATTTCGCATTTAATTATTTTGTTTTTTACCATTAGTGTGGCAAATAAGAGAAGTACCACGGTTTATTTTGATAATTATAGCAAAGATCTCCAAAGTAACATGTTAAGAAAAATCTTTGAATGGGTTTGTACATAAGAAGAAACATATTTCAAATAGGAGCCGGATCTACTGGCGCCAACATTAAAAAACTTGTTTTGGTTTCCTGGTTTGGTAATCAAAACTAGCCATAGAACAGTATTAACAATTAATATTTATGAAACTGTACTTTTCTCCTCATTTTGTGACGGTTCCTTTCTGAAAAAGCTATACCTATAGCACAATAATTCATGTTAAATTATAATTAAAGTTAATGGAGAGCTCATTTTTATAAAGTAAGGCTGAAGGGAAAAGACAGTATATAAGTTACAATTAACTTGATATTATTAAATTTTCTTTATAAATATACTGGCATTTAAACACCAGTAGGTGTGTTGCAAAAGTTGGCTAGCCAATTTTCTTTCAAATTATTTTAAAATATCACAAATTGTGTTTTAATAAAGCTTCGGTGTTTTATTACGAATACTAAAACTAAAACTTGGTTTAATCTTAGACGACAGACTTACATGGAAACCTCATATAGGCCATGTGAGAAATAAAATTAACCAACTCACCGGTGCCTCATGCAGAATGTCTAATTGTATACCGCACAAAACACGACTGATGATATATAATGCACTTGTAAAATCCAACCTAACTTACCTTATAGAGATCTGGGGTTCCGCTGCTAAAACTAATATCGTGCCATTACAACGTGCACAAAATAAGTCAATAAAAGTGTTGTTTCAGTATCATAAGCTAACACATACACCTAAACTTTATGAAAAGACTAGTATATTTACCCTAAAACAAATCTACACAGAAAATATATGTACATTGATTAAGAAAATATTATTGGGTCACATACACACACAGACTACGCTAACTAAAAGAGAGTTCAAACATAACTTAAGGAACACTAATAAATTGACGCTTTCTACACCAAGAACTGAATATGGCAAAAGAAGTATGTTGTACGATGGCATAAAATTGTTTCATAATTTACCGGATGAAATAAAGGAATGTGACAGCTTGTCTAATTTTAAAACTAAACTTAAAAATTACGTAAACAAACACATACATCTAACTTAAAAATATAAAATATATAATGGTAAAATAATATATACGTATATAACTACATTTTAAATATAGGTACATTTTAGCAAAGCATTTATCTAATACCGATTTATGTATGGTATGGATATAAATTGTATGGTTACAAATCTGGTTACACTAGACTTTATTTTAAATATAAAATAAATGAACCTAGTGTAAAACATAAAACATAAAAAATATTACCTATTACAATTAAAAAAATAACTAGGTACTTAAATACGTTTTTGGGTCATTGATAGATTAAAAACAAAAACTGTAACTTATAAGATTCACTCATGATCGTGCTACTGTTATACTTATACTTTATTTTTTATTTATATTGTATGCTCAGTAAGTGGACTGTAATGTTCTTTTTGAGTACAATAAAGATCTTTAAACCTAAAACTTTATGTTGAAATAAAGTATATTTTCGTACTTCACTACTTTTCCAATATATAAATGTACCTAACCTAAAATAAAGTAAGATACTTTTTTATTAAGTACACACAGCTAATTCTAGTAATAAAAACTATTCAAAATAGAGTGCGCGTTGGCAGACTTCACATATCTTTGAGAACATTATTGAGAAGAGATGCAGGTTTCCTCACGATGTTTTCCGTCACCGTTAAAGCAAGCGATAATTAACTATTACGCATATAACACCGAAAAGTCAGAGATGCTCGCCTTGGGATCGAACTCGAGACCTCTGCGTGGCAGTCCAACCTGTTTGCGAGTTTGTGCATATTAATCTTTAGAATGTCAGAGATATATATTGAAATCAGCTTAAGCTAATATACAAATTATGTCATACATTAGTGTAAATAAAAAGATAAGTGAGTTTAAAGTGCGCGCAGGATGCTTAAATGACATAAGTTTATTAATACATATTCTCATGCATAGGCGTAACTATATATTTATATAGATATAGATCTCGAATGAGGTATATACACCCTCATCTCGTCAGTTATGGTTTTAGGTTTCACGTACAGTAACAGTGGGTATGGCTATTGGCGTCTTCCGAAGACAGTGACACACACCGCGCTCCTATCAAAAAATCTTAAAAAGACAAATCTAATACATAGCACTTTGACCGAAGACAAAGATTGTAGCGTCTAAGTACCTCTAACGTTATTACACTTCTATATAAATATGTATATATATATATATACATATATATTAAAGTATTGAAATTATAATAATTGGCCGGATTTCATTTGTTCAAAAATGCTTTGTGAGTTGCATTCAACTCTTTCTAATTTATCGATGGCATTCAAATGATGTACTCAAATGAATAATAATATATAAATATTATTGTCAAAAATAAATGAAGGAGAAATATCAATGTGTCATCAAATTTGCATGGAATGCAAAGGTAATCGTACAATTTTGAATCATACGTAATTGTTTTGTGAATTAATAGACGTGGCTATTTTGTAATTTCATTTGTTAAAATCTCTTGGCTGCGGGTGTGCAACTGCCACTCAATAACTTAAGATTATTTAAAATTCTAACGTTTTGCATTTTAAAATAAAACGCCTTTACTTCAATGGTTAAGGCACCGGAGTAAAAGTATCATCTCTGGAAATTCTTTCGAAATACAAGTAATAGGCCGCGCTAAAAGTTTTAAGCAATACAGTTTAGCGTGTATATTATGCGTCTAGCCAGATTCAGATCAATATAATATGGCGTGGAGTAACATAAATTTGATTTGCGCGATCCAAATAGATAGATATAATTTTACTACAAGGTGAGAACAGCATTATTAAATAGATATTTGTATTGAATAAAATAATAAAAAAATGAAATGGATTTAAATCGAACCTGGTATTTAATTCTTCATAGTATTTTCTTAAGAATACATAAACATTTTTTAATGAACGTCTGCCTCTTGCGTAGTGTAGATAAAAAAATATTAAATAAATTCAACTGTTTATAATAATAATAATATATACAAACGTAAATTTTATTATTATTATTTTAATTTAAACCAATATTCTGTTAGGCAATGTTAACACGTTACACGCCAAAAAAAAAAGCATCTACCCGTTCAGGCCGCGTCGGTCAGTGATGGTTGACAACGAGACTTTCCGCTCGGGCCGCGTCGGTCAGTGCTGACTGCGTTTTACGCGTGTTTTCGATCCATTCATACAGGCCGTAGGGCAGTGCTACCAAACTAAATCCCATATTCAATGAACCGCGTGGCCCTCTAGTTACTCCCAATCAAGATGGTTTTTGATAAACGTAAAGGACTTAGAAAAAACAACAATTACTAAAGAGTGAAAATTTGTATGGCGCGTAATTGGAAAGGCCTTTGTTCAGCAGTGGATTTCTCCGGGCTGATGATGATGATAAAGAACTTAATTTTGTAGGATCGTCAGGATCCTACAAAATTTATTAATACAATTATTTTTTTTAGATGTAGAAAGTAATCTCTAAAACTATTCATCTGATTTCAATAATGAAAAGCTTCGTATCGATCTAATATGATAAATACACATTGTTTTGTGTGTATGCGTAAGTACGTGTGCGTGCGTGCGTGCGCGTGTGTGTGTGTGTGTGTGCGCGCGTGTGTGTGTGTATGTGTGTGTGTGTGTGCGAGATTGTGTGTGTTAGCGAAAACTATGAAAATCTCTCATTTCGTATAGGTACCTAAAATTTATACAAAAAGGATTGTATCAAATAGTAATCTAAGTATAATAATAACCTTTCACAATTTTTCTCACTAATTAGGTAGGTAACAACTATATCAATTAGCCATATGAAAAGAAATTCCGAAGATCATGACAGATGACAATCATACATGAACGTTGGCAAAACATTCAACACACAGAAAAGGTTTATCCACGCAAGTGTCACAAAAAGTATGCACTATTTTAATTTTGTTCGCTGTAACGACGTCTCAGCTCAAGATATATGCGTCAACTGCGTAAGCGCGGGTGAGATTTCAAACTCGGTAGCTGCGGAAGGAGACTCGACACCGAGACCCGCGCGGCCTCGTTTAACGGAAAGTCGAATTTTCGTCTCTAGGAGCCGCGGCGGTCAATGCTGTCCGACGTTTAATATTAGCATAGATAATGGCTAAAGTTGACTTTTGTGAATAAAAATATACTTTGGACAATAAATATAAGTATACTAATTAAAAAAACATTAGGTCTAAATTTGGATAGAACTGTGACTTTTGCTTGTCCTAAAGGGAAAGTTCGCTGTCGGTCAGCACTGACCGCGTTGGCGTTCAACGTGTTAATAAATAAAAGCCTTGAAGAATTCTGAGAATCTATTTGAGTGGCACATTTTATATGGGAGGTACTCCATGCCATATATGAAATTGATCTGGATCTGCTTAGACACAAAAATATCAGATTTCAATTTAGTTCGAAATTATGATAATATAACACACGCATATTGACCTGGGGGTGGTGGGTCTGCTCGCCACCCGATAAGCACCAGGTCCGAGAGGCAGCGTGCGTGTTCCCACGCATACCTCTGAGTCATGTCTTCTTCCCCCCCGCAAGGGGACAGTAGACGGTGTTTTATGTAGTGGCCTGCCGTTTCACACGACGGGCGGAAACCACGGCGGGGTCGCGATTGCATATGAAAGCGATTCGCGCGGTCCCGTCGTCTATGGTTATCTCGAGGAACACCGTGGTAGGTTTAGTCGGTATTACTGAGGTATCTTGCCCCCGGTGAGCCCGACATAACCCCACCACCCCGCGGAGAGGAATGCGTCAAAGCATTCCTCCACGTAAAAATAAAAAGCATTGAAGTCACAGAATCTGTTTGTGTTGCACATTTTATATAGTAGGTACTCCATGCCATATATGAAATTGATCTGGATCTGCTTAAACACATAAATATCAGACTTCAATATAGTTTGAAATGATGATAATATAACACACGCATGTTCTTATTTATTTTGTTTAGTTGTTATTCATCAGATTACACCTTTTATCGCCTTGTTTTGAGTTTAATAACTTAACCTCTCTCGGTTTGACGAGTACAAATCTGAAGACGCCGATCGGCGTCAGCGGTATTTGAGAAGTTAATGAAACTTGTCTACAATATTCAAAACGTGTCTATAATATTTAAATCTTTCTTAAGGCAATTTGCGTCAGCACGATACCAGAATTTAATATAAACTACTACTCATATATTACATTTCTATATTATGGCTTGATAAAAGCAAGCTTAAAAACACACCTAACATACATACATATTTTTGTCATAGTCGCTGTCATTACTTCTTTCATTTATTTTGAACTACACATTATTGATATATAGGTACTCCTCAAAACAAAATAAGGGCCACTAAGATTTTTTGCTGTACCATGAAAACAATAAAGACATTAAATTGTTGAACTTATGTAACTACAAAATAATGTTATTGGTTATAATATAGGCTAAAAATTGTTTAAAATAATGATCATAAATTGTTTTTTTAAGTTCATAATGAAAATGGCCATTTTGAATGAAAAACATGAACAAAAGAAATCAACGGAAAAGACAAAATACTGTTCTTGTCACTTTTGTTTCTTCTTTTAGTAACGAGTATGTCCTCCTCTCTTAGCAATACACTCCTGAAGCCTTGTATGCATACTCTGGATCAAATACCTCACGTTTTTCATCTGGAATCTCCTCCCAGGCACGTTTTAAAGCGTCAATCAGCTGCTGTTCGTTGTAGACCCCTTGCTCATTCTCTCTAACCCTTCGTTTCAATTGGTCCCACAATTGCTCGATTGGATTTAAATCCGGACTGTTAGCTGGCCATGGTAATACCTCAATATGAGACCTTTCTAGGACAGTTTGGGTCGATCGAGCTGTGTGTGCACGGGCATTGTCTTGCATCAGGATGAATCCAGGCCCCACTCGCTGTGCAAATGGGATCACTTGAGGCCTAATGACGTCCTCGATATCGTTCTGCAGTTACGGTACCCGCAGTTAAAATGGTGAGCTCGGTTTTACCGTGTAAACTAATCCCACCCCAAACCATTACGTTGGGACCACCGAAACGGTCAACTTCGTGGATGCAGGACTCCGAAAACCGCTCGCCGCGTTGTCTACACACGCTAACACGCCGATCATCATTAAAAAACTTTACTTTGCACTCGTCTGTTGAAAGCACCTTGCTCCACTGATTAATCCCCCAGTTCAAATACTGACGGGAAAATCTTAAACGGTTTGCACGTTGAGCCCTGGTCAGAGGAATTCGAACAACTCGTCGTCTTGACATTTGCTGGTCTTCGTGCAATCGATTACGTATAGTTTGATCACTGACACGGGTACCCGTTGTCAGTGGTGGTGTTGTAACTTACGGGCCGATACTGTACGATCACGTCGAGCACTTAGTTGGACGTACCGATCCTCGTGCGCCGTTGTTACACGAACTCTACCTGAACCGGGTCTCCTGGCAACGCTGCCGGGCTCTTGGAAGCGATTCCATACATTTTGGACAGCTCTTCGAGAAAATCCAACTGCAAACCCACGTAACGCTGAGAACGTCCTTCTTGAATCATAGTATAAATGAATCAATTAAAATTGAAGAAGTAAATCTTTTTCCCCAAAAATAACCGAAACAAGTTAAGAAGGCAATCGAAGAAAAACATAAGAATAACATCCAATTATTTTTTTTCTTAAAGTGATGGCCTTTTTCTTTTCAAATTAGGAACACGAACACCAGCATAAAAGATATCAAACACCAAAGAGTTCGTAATATCAATATAATGCTACTTATCAGTTACTTTCAGTTTACTAAAGTGCACTTAAATGTAAACAAACTAGTGGCCCTTATTTTGTTTTGAGTAGTATATTAGTTTTCATCAATACTGTATTTTGTAAAAATGAAGTGTTTTGAAAATTACATTGTTACATAAGAGATTTTAAAGAGAATTCTCAAACTTGGAATGCTCTCTAGTGTCATGGCGAATTATAGTAATACTGTAATACACACCACTCAGTCGGTAGCTTATTCTATTGTTTTTTTTTTCACTGTCTTACTCCTAATGCATTGGAATAGCATAATAGTTAGTATAGTATAAATAGAGAGTCAGAGTCACAAGCCATGTGTCTTTTAAACAGTGGTAATGGAATATTTGACAGCTATTTCCGTCACTCCCGACATTAACACAACATTCACAAATACATTCCTTAATCGCTGATGTGTAGTGAGCACGATAAACAAATTTAGTGTTGTCTTATACCACAGTAACTGCAGGTAAAGTAAATATGTTTGTTGAAATTAAACTACTATATACGGATTTTATCGCGTTGTTTATTTATCACTGTATTACAAAATTTTGAAAATATTACACTACTACTACTATTGATTTTATTTTACTAATTTATAAGCTAATGAAATTATTTAAACTATTAAATCTATTTATTTTTGGTTTATACTTTCCCCGACATTTCGGTTGCTTTTCAGCAGCCATGGTCACGGGGAGACTAAGATGGTAGTTGTCTCAATGTTCCAGTGTAGTTATTTCAAAGTACCCGAACATAATTTAGTCATGGGTGTTTCTATTTACGCAGAATGAGCTCAAAGTATCATGAAGTCTAGCTGTGGTTTGTTTCTTCTTGGGTTTGACTATTTGAAGTACTGGATCCCAAGCTGGTGGTACATTCCAACCATCTTCTCTATTGAAATTGGGATGTTTTTTGATTTCAATAGCCTCGCGAAGCATCCTTGGCAGGAGTCGGTGTTCTTTAGCGAGAATCTGTGGTTTGTCAAATCTCAGGTAGTGGTTGGTCCCCTGTTGTACATGTTCACACACAGCAGACTTCAACGAGCGTTTGTGTTTTACGTCAGCTATGTGTTCTTTTATGCGGGTGCCTATGCTTCTCTTGGTTTGACCAATGTATGAGAGTCCGCAGTCACAATCTATTTTATAGACCCCTGCATCTTGTAAAGATCGGAGATGTTCTGGACAAAGGCCAGGTTAAGAGCAACTTAAGCCGGCGAGCGTATATGAGGAATGTGATGAAACTGAATTAAGCCAGAGAAGTAGAGGTGTCAGGATCGTAGCAAATTGAAATCAGTAGTCTCTGCCTACCCCTCTAGGAAACAGGCGTGAATCTATATATGTATGACAAACATCAATAGTGTTTTGAAACACCTATTTAGTATTTGCTTATTTGCTTTTAGTTGTCATTGTCGGTCAATTGAAACTGTCTTATGTTCCCTGTCTTCTGATTGTTTTTTTTTTCATAACACTTGTATTCAAGATTTATCTATTGAATACAATTGTAATATTGCAAAGAGTATAACAAGCAATCTATCCAACAGAGAGATTTCCACTTGTATTCAATAGATAAATCTTGGTTATGAAAAAAGCACTCAGAAGACAGGGAACATAAAACGTCGTTGCGTCACTGCATCACTTACAATCAAGATTTATAGATATACTGGTAAACCTTAGGTATTCATAAATTTTCTGAACATTTCAAAATGCTTGAAGTTTTGAGCGACTTAGGCATGACATTTATCGTCGATATTTATGTTAGTTTAGTTATGTTTTTCCTTTGGATATTCTAAACCTCATCACATTTATGGTAGTAATTAAAGAACAATACATATATATAGGTTGATCTTAAGTTGAAGTCTAAATTAAAACATTGCTTGTTGTATTATTAATTGCATTCTCAATACTCTGAAACAGTGCAGTAATTATTTTGCGCCATAGACTCATTTAGCTATCTTTAATAACACTCAATTTTTTATAACCTAGTAAGAGATAAATTCCTAATTATATTGAAGTGTCCCGGCCAAACTTAACGGTGGTAACTGGATTTATATAAGTATATAAAGATTAATAATTAATGTTAAATCATTTAAAAATATATTTGACATATATATTCAGTAAACAATTAATATCTTACAACGAAAATATAACAATGAAATAAAACCTACGTAGTGTATTTTATCTTGCGCGGCTATATTGCGCTTATGAGTGCTAACACCTGTCGAACCGCGATATAGTGAAATACAGTGTGAAATGTGAATACTAAACAACACAGACTCAGAGCCGACCAAAGACAAACCTATCGATCTTAAACAAAATGACTTTCAATTATACGAAAAAGCGTTTAAAATTTTCTTAAATAAAGAGAAAGTTATAATATTGTATAATATTCTACCACATACACACAACACCATCTAGCCCAAACTAAGCAGAGCTTGTACTATGGGTACTAGACAATGGATAAACATACATATATACATAATTTTTTTTTGTAAATACTCACATATTATACATAGGAACACCCAGAAAACATCCATGTGCATGCACACAAATGTTTGACTTGTGCGGGAATCAAACCCGCGATCTCAGTCGTGGTAGTCGGTTACACTAACTACTACACCATCGAGGCCGAATTTGATAATTCAAATGAATATGACACTAATAATGTCTCAGGTACTTATATAAACCTAGTAAGGCGTGCACGTCACCTAAAGTTTTGGTTAAACAAAGCACACGGACATGAAAGATAACATGCAAAGTAGTAAATTTACATCCAGCAATGAATTACTATTTTTGTGATAATGATGCAGAAAACAAAATGTCAATGTTTGCTTTCTATTTTAATATCTACAAGAGATAACATTATATTATGTGACATAAGAGTTAAAAATCTTGCAATATATTGCAAGTTTTCACAACCCTTATGTATTTACGCAATCTTTGTGAGATTTGCCGAATATCAGCGATAATTTTGATCACTAACCTAAGCTACAAACTCAATCACTATACATGAGTTATATATATATATATATATATATATATATATATATTACACATGTATAGTGATTGAGTTTGTAGCTTAGGTAGCTTAGCTTATTATATATATTTTATTGTGTCAAATAATTCGTTTTACAGAAAGTTATGTTCGAAATCTTCTTTTAAGCAAATAATGCCTGTAGTATATATGATATATATACATTATAGTAATATATATTATGTATTAGTATATTTCTCTACATGAGTTCAGTATTAGCCCTTGCTTTTAAAACAAATAATATAATTTTGTCTCTACTGGATAACTTTATACATTAGGTAAGGTACTTTACCTTAAGTGTCGCCAGCTGATCCCTGACCATGCTTCCGGTCACTTTTCAGTTTTCTGTCATAAACATTCAGCTGGTCATGATCTAGAGTACCCAAAGCACCACTGCGCTTTGCCATATAAAGCAAGGTTTGTGCCGTTAGCTTCGATATAGTTAAGGCCTATGACAGGGTCTGCTACAAGGCCCTTCTATCATAGTTACCAACGGACTCTGCAAAAGAGTCGACAACGTTTTGGATCCTTTTACTTATAAAAAAGTAACTCCCTCGGCATAATTCCTGTATCTTCAGGGACTTTACTACAATGCCCACAAATAACACCCAGCCTCGTAGAAAACGTTTGTAGATCACACAAAAACAAATCCGAAACACGTTTCATATATTATTATGATATTGCCTGCGACCACCAGTACCCGAAAATCCCTTAGCACGGGTCGTTTCACAGCTTGGATCGGGGTTTTTCTTTAAATTGTTTGATTTTGGAGAGTTCCTTTTCCTATATGTATTACTGACAAATGCTGACGTGACCCATCTCCACAGATGTGTACAAAATTACGCATAATTGTTTTCATACTCCGCCCGCCGCACCTAATTCAATTATATTAAATTCTTATGGGTAACACCAACATTGGGAATCTACACGGTAGGAAAATTCTTGCGCTGTTGGTGCACTAAATAATGGTCTAATTTATCTAGCTTAGTGCTTCGGTTGTTAAATTAGTCATTTCAAAATAGTAGGTTATACAAACACGTTTCATACACCAATAGCAACTTCTAATTAAAATCTATGTGCTTATTGTATATAGAACGTAGTTTGTGTAAAATTTATAGCTCGCCTGAATTCTCTGTGCGTATTTGAATTCCTTTGTTTATAGACGGACTTTGTTCAAATTGCAATATACCTAGCAAATTGCAATCAGGCAAAACCCGATGGACAGAAAAAAATATCGGTTTTATACGTAGCGTGTACATACACTCAGAAGAGGTTAGACAATAGTGTGTTCACATGTTACCAATTACTCAATACTCCAATTACTCAGTCATAATTATATGACGTATATGTAATAATTTGAAGTACGTGACTATGTCTAATAGCAAATTATGTAAAGTATGTAGTTCAGCATAAACCTTATACTTATTATAACATGTACCAATATTTTTTCTAAGGACAATAATAATTGGTACTGAAACGTTTAATATGTAGCAAGATAAAGAAATACCATTATCTTATATTTCGATTTGCCTCATTTCAGATTATACAGAGAGTCTTTTACAAGTACCTATCTAATCTTTTAATGTTTATCTCAACACCTTGAATAAAACAGGTTACATCTGAAATTCAAAACGGAACGGTCGGTGAAAACGTGGAGATACGCTTTCTTTATAACATTGGCCGTACCTGCTGAATTTAGTTAGTAGTTGTAGGGCAGGCGAAGGTAAAATTTTCATGCACAGTCACTTCTAAGCCAAGCATTGTTCGATGTGAAGACGACAGGAAACTTTTGCAATCAAGAATGGCAGACTTGTAACACAAAGAGACCATTTGCTAACAATAAGAATTTTTTAATTGTTTGTTTATAAATATGTACATATTCTTTCATTAACTTAAAAAGCTCATTGAGATTTCTATTTAACATACTGTGTCAATATCGAGATTATAAAAATGGCCCAGCGGGCTATATACATGTATCTAAGTAGTACATAGGAACGAATTAAAACAATCAAACATCAAAATAAGAAATAGAGTTCCGATCTAGTCTAATAAACATAAAAATGTGAACTGAAATGTATTAAAATACATTTCAGTTCATAGATACATAGACAGACTAGATTTTTACAAAATGAGAGCATAAAGTGCTCAAATTTTTTTAAAACTTACTCTTAAACCATTCATATTTATAACACTGAGACTTCAGAGGCGAAAGTGTAACATTTTCTTGATTTGTGAATATTATAGATACTATTGATTAAAAATACACAATTTATTTTGTGAAACGTTAAGCCTGGTCGTTATTTCATGTAGCCTGCGAATAAAGTAAATGCCAAAATCATGTCAAAATGTGCATTATAAAAACCTAATACAAATCGACAGTCTTGGTCGACAGTTTCAATATTGTGAGAAATATTGAAAGGCTTACGAGAGGATGTAGGTGAGCAGTCTAAAGTGGGATCAGCCAGCTACCGAGGTAATGGCTGTGGCAGTTGCAGGATTATTGCTAATTACTAAATTACTATTAAAATTAATCTTCAGTCAAGTGGAGTGACGATCTGAAGTAGGTTATTGGGATAAACTCGCGGCAGAAGACGGACGAGACAGCCTTTGACCTTTTTATAAGTGACGTTGAGGCGTATTCATACAAAGTACCTAAAACGTTGATTAAAGTTCAGCAAAAATGTGCACAAAACAGCTGAACAGCTGAGTGTCTAAGATTAAGAATATTTGATAAACACAACTAAGCAACGCATACAAACATTATAAATTTAATATTTCATATTCATAGATATCGATAGATTTATAAACGACTAGCTGTCCCGGCAAACGTAGTTTTGCCACAAAAAAAATTTCTGACCAAACGATTTAAAAATAATATTAGGGTTGGACAACCCTTATCACTAAGGGGTATGAAAAATAGATGTTGGCCGATTCTCAGACCTACTCAATATGCTCACAAAATTTCATGAGAATCGGTCAAGCCGTTTTGGAGGAGTACGGGAATGAACGACACGAGAATGACACGAGAATTTTATATATAAGATTTAGATATTTTATAGATATAAAGTTAGGTATTTAAACCGGCATTCTTGGTATTATTTCTGTCTGGTTAATACCGGTTAATCGGTATAGACATGATGTTACAAACATGGCCACAAAAATTACACGTCTAAAATAAAATTAATTTGTAAATAAGTACTCACATTATGCAAATAGTAATCATTTCAATATTATTACAAAGCTCAACAAAGCGAGGTTAACTGAGCGATTAAAATATATAAGTTCGCTGAACACAAAGTGCCGCAATTTTCATTCAGTTGCGGTCATTACCTGCTGAACCTAAGTGGATTGTGTGATCGTTACTAGATATTTGAAAAAAAAAATATCGCTCTGTCCATTTTATTTTACCTAAAAAGTACATTATGGCTCATTTTTATACATCAGACAATGTAGCAATTAATTCTTTTAATTTAAATTAACATAGTCATGAGCTACGAAAACTTCGAGATTTATTTCTGCTCTATGGGATCACCACATATTTACGCACCACATTTCCTTAGTGCATCAGCGTGATTTTATAATTTTTATTAAGTCACGCTTTTGCTTTCAAATCAATATACACCTACTTATATAAGGTTGTAGCCAAATAAATTGATGTCCATGTGTTTAATATAAAAAGTGCTATATACGTGCAGTTAGTAGTTACAAGTATAAGACACCTAATCCTAAATATTCTTACCAATACTGTAAATGAGAATGTGAGTTTGTTTGTTTGTTCGGTACAGTTTCACATGTTAACAACTCGACCGATTATCATGTAATTACGCATACACGTTCAATTTTATAGAAAAGGATGTAGGTTTCCATTTATCCAGAAAAAGTACTACTCCCGAAGAATAGAATTTGTTGGCAAAATCTACATTACCGCGAGCAAAGACGCGGAAAAATCTAGGTTTAGCATATTTTGTAGAAAGGTAAGCATTTACTTGTATTTGTCAACTTTATTAGGTAAGTAATCCCGACTATATTTTCGCCACTGTAACATAATATTATAGCCACGTTGAGCAGTCCCTGAAGATTTCACGGCAAAACCTATCAACCGTCGTGGCACACTCATCAAATTATAATAATTATAAGTGGAGTATGTTGGTACAAATGCAAAATATTAATTTCACTTACTTACAAAGCGGGCAATAAAATAAAGAATACTCAAGATGATGCGTAATTTATAGAAGAGGCAAATATAACTCTAAGCAATAAGACTTCTGATTTATAAAGTGTACCAAATTTTATTAAAATGCTAGTTATAAACGGACGCATTTATATTCTTACTACCCGCCATCACAGTGCCTCCGTGGCGCAGCAGTAGTGAATGCGACTGCTGTGCATGAGGTCTCGGGTTAAGCCAACCAAAAGGTATTGGGTTTTTATTAAATAACGTTAAGCCGTTGGTCCTGCGCCTGATCTCTCTCCAGACATGTTGGATCATGAGAGTCGTCGGATCATGAGAGTTAGAGAAGAGAAAGTGCACTTGCGTTTGCGCATACACTTGTGCATTACAATAATTCCTGCGCAGACGGCCAGTCTCCGTTAAGATTGGCCGCCGTGACCGAAATTCGGTCTATAACATGGTAAAATTTAACTGTTTACAGCTAAAACGCATTGTTGCTTGAATATAAGAACCGAGCGTTACTGGAATAGACGTGTTACTGGCTGACGAATGATTAAGTTGTTAGTTTTTATGAAATTATATCTTTTAAAAGTATATTCTTAAGTTTTAAAGCTCAAGCTTCACACCAATAATTATTACAATACCGGTCTAACTGTAAAAACGTAATGCTCTTCGAATTGGCTTATTGCTTATCTTTAGTTATCTTTAATCAACTATAATTATAAATATTAAATAATGTGAAACATGGCATTCAGATTTTTGAAATCAACTACATATACATTGCTAAATATTCTGTCTCTGTTGAAATTTACTGGATCATGACTATTTATAAAACCTCCTGTATCCATGGCTAGATTGCATTGTTAGATCAATCTAACCACGTCCACTCTTTTGTGTCCTTAGTCAGACCGATTAAATTAAAGAGCTCTCGTCGGTCAGATTGGTAGCCATAGTCAGATTCATTGAGTAGAACAAAAAACACTATGTAATTTATTTTATTTTTAACCTTAATTTAATACATCAAAGGTTCTGTTGAATTTAAATATCAAAAATTTAAATGACTATTTTCATAGTTATTTAAATTTTTGGTATTTAAATTCAGTCAGAATTTTACTCAAAAGGATTCATAGGGATACCCTTATTTATTTAGTTATTTATATTTATTTACTATGCCGTGGAGCAGACTCTACACAGAAATCTGTTAATCATAATTTATTTTCTGTGTGGGAATTGAACCTACAACACTTGGCACGTCGATATGCACCCGGTGTAAGTGATTAAACCAATACGCCATACTTAAAATCAAATCATACAATAATGGCCCTGCAGAGTTCCGTTTATTTCGGTCAGCTTGTTGGAAAACGTGTTTTAGTCGGTAATATTCTTTACAAACCCAGTGCGTAACAATAGTTTAAAAAACAACTGAGTCAGTATGGTGTATGGTTATTTGTCACGCCCGTAATTTTTTAATTATCTCATAATTATTGACAATTGTATTCTTTTGTTATTATATTTTTATAAATGATTTATTTACCTACAAATTTGAAGTCACGTAACAATAGATAGGTACTTACTGAACTATTTAAGTAGATAAAAATCACATTATTATTCCATGATAGATGCGATATAACTACTCCTAAACCTATAAAACGCTGTTCATGATTTAGTATGATTTTATTTAAATATGCTTGTCTAAATAATTATTGTAAGGATATGGCGGCGACGGTGACGCCCAACAATTTTTTTTAACTCATGTAATATTACTATTAAATTCGAATATTTATTATAATATCACCTGGGTAAAATGTGATAATAATCGATACGAAATGTGAAGTCGAATGTAGAAGCAAAAAACACGACCAGTTTTTTAAATTAATACTTTAAAACTTCTATTTCTCGAAGTAAAATATTAAACATCGTGTCATACCTGGCCTTGTAGCGCGGGGGTGGGCGGGTCTTACTCTGCCCACCCCCACGCCCGCACCCGGCGCGTGCGATCCTGTGCCAGACGAAACATTACAAACCTAATAATTTTGTTATGTAGACTTGTATAAACACATTAAAGTGCCATTTAGTGAACTATATTTAAAATAAAATGGTAGATCGATGTGTGATGTAAAAAATAATATCTTTAAATCATATAATAAAGGCGTTTACATTGATATCCGTTAATTAAATATGTTCAATATTTATTTATAATAACATATATTGGTCAATTTCTTTCCTATAATGCATTTTAATTGTTCTTAATATTAACTTTGGTACTCATAGTGCCATCTATAATCTATTTTCGGAACTGTTTACTTTTTGTTCTAATTAGTACCCCATCGTCTGTTGGACATTATCACTTGACATCAAATCCGCAGAAAATTTGTACGCTATAAAACAATATTTCAGTAAATTAAGAATTAGCCCTAGACTCTTTCAAAGTAGGTACTATTCGTACCTTCTTCGCCATACCGACTAGGACTTCCATTAATTCTTTCCAAATAAAATGATCATCCGATTCGATTGAGGAATGCCTCAGATATAAAATAAAGTTTATACAGAACAGTCAGATTGTGAATTGCCGCCGTTTTTCAATTCACCCGGTTATAAATAAAATAAGGCAATCAACGGCATAGTCTAGCATTCTACTTATCAATTAAAATTTGGAGACGTTAATTTAAATTTTATTGGTCTACCAGAATTTCATTATACCATTCCTATGCTATAAGATTAAACTAATAAAATCATCACGCCATACAAAAACATTATTTTTATTGTTATTTGTTAAGTGAAATGAAACGAAACCTATTAAAATTTAATTTGAATTTAGAATTCAAATTAAATTTTATTAGGTTTCGTGTTTTGTTTAACAACAAATTTTTACCCTGTATGGAGTATGAAGGAAATTGATAAAACAACACACGTAAATTAAAAAAAAGCTAAGGAACGTTTATTTCATAACTTGTATTCCCTCCCCGAGCTCTTATTACTGCTTCCATACGGTTCTTCATAGATCGGATGAGAGTCACGATCAAATGTTGTGACATTCCATTCCATTCCTCTTGGATTGCATTTTGCAGCTGGCTAAGTGTTTCTGGGGCAGGACCTCTTGCACGAATTCGTCTCTTTAATTCATCTCATAGATGTTCAATCGGATTCATGTCCGGGCTTCTTGCTGGCCATTCCATAATGGAGATACCGACTTCGGTAACATAATCTCGTACGACGCTCGCGGTGTGAGCCCTAGCATTGTCGTGCATGAATATGAAACCGTTGCTAATAAAATGTGCATAGGGCATTACCTGAGGCTCAAGACACTGTTCGAAGTACCGATGACTGTTTAGTGCAGGCAGACGTAACCCAGACACAAAGGCAAGCTCTATCTTACCGTCGGCGCTGATTCCTCCCCAAACCGTCCACGAACCGCCACCATAGCTGACCTTTTCTTCAATGCAGCATTGTGCAAAGCATTCTCCATCTCTTCTGTAGACCTTGTTCCTACCGTCGTTACCATACAGCATTATAATACACTCATCAGAAAAGAGGACTTTGTTCCACTGGAGGTATGACCAATTTAGGTGCTCACGTGCAAAGTTAAGGCGCGCTCTTCGATGGTCTGCAGTTAATTTTAGCCCATTTGCTGGCTTGTGCGGTACCAGTCCACGTTCCTTCAACCTTCTTCTAATTATAGAGTCACTTACAGCCACCCTACGTACAACATGAAGCCGCTGCTGCAGTTGAAAAGCATTAAGGCGTCGATTTCGTTAAGAAGTTGTTACAATAAATCGATCATCTCGCTCAGAAGTGACCCGATTCCTGCCAGATCCTGAACGGCGCGTGAACAAACCAGTCTCCCGATAGCGTTTGTAGACTATATGAACAGACGACAGGCTTAGATGTAATATTTCAGACACAACACGCTGACTAAGTCCAGAATCCAGTAATGCCACCACTTGGGCGGCTTCTGCGGGCGAAGTATCCATATGTTTTAGAAAAATAATTTTCAGACGTCCCAAAGTCACAGTACACACACAGTATATGGAACACAGAACAAAAAGTTTTAAGATAAGCGCTAATTTTTAGTTTTCAAAGGTGAAATTTACTCCAACTCTAAACACACAGTTGTTTGAGACAAGTGTGTTGGAGTCTAACAGTAAATCATTTCATTTATAGGATAAACAAATGAAAATCGAATTTTGAATTGAGAATTTTTGCTTATCACTGTAATGGCCAAACTGCCAGCTGACTTTTTTCATGGAATGAAAACTCTTTTGTGTTAAATTAAGACAGAAACCATAAAAACGGAAGTGTTTCGATTTTTCTGATGAGAAGTGTATATAACAATAAAATAAGGCTGTCTTCTGTTTACGCGAATGTTATTCATTGAAATTAAACTACTATATACGGATTTTATCGCGTTGTTTATTTGACACAAAGTGTAAATTAAAAGTTAAATATAAATAGTTTTAACAATTGAATTAGCTTCACAGTTAGTAAAGTTTAATAGTAGTAGTATGTAGTGTATTAGTTTCTAAATTGTTAAATTCTGAAGTGTCAAATAAACAACGCGATAAAATCCGTATATAGTAGTTTAATTTCAATGAATAAAATAAGGATTTACAAAATGTAAAATAAAAATGTATCTGCATTGAAATATTTTCGCATAAATATTTTGTACGATTTGATAAGTCAATCAAAGGCAGAGGACTTACTCATTAAATTTACTAGCGTTAAAAAGAATAACTCTATACATTTTAAGGGGTCAGAACCCACTGGTCCCCTGAAATTCGTACCCCGTGCCCACTTGTCCCCTCAAATGTTTGAGGTTCCCACTCGTCCCTTGATCTATTTTTTATTTTAAAATTATTTATATTGCTCATTCACTCTATTAATTTAGATATTTCCTTTCGGTTCCTGTGGTTACCACAACCACAGTCGCTTACAATGGGTTAAAAATATAGTAAATAGATAGATACCATAATTATGTATTTCAAATCACAGAAAATTATCTCAAAACATAAGTTTTAGTAACAATCAGTCTTTTAAAAAGCAAACCATTAGTGATTTTCTGTACTTTTGAAATTAATTTATAAAGATTATTAACAAATTAAAGAACGAGCACATCTTCACAGTCACTTAGAAATGCTGTATGTTGCAGAGCGTGAATACCATTTTTATTTTCAACGATCTAATAAATTTTTATAATATAATTGTTTTAAATTAATTTTGTAACAGTACTGTTCACAAATGTACTACATATGTCAACGCCTTTTTATGTAAAAAATGGCTGGTTTTCTATTAGGGAACTCAAAGGCACCTGAGCAGGTGTGTGTTTAGTTTTGTGTATCTATAACTTTTATTCCAGGGGACGAGTTTGTACCTTAAAAATAAATTAATATTGACTGGTATCCTACCGCGGGACCAATGGGCACCTATATAGGGGCGGATCCACAACTTTTATTCCGGGGAACGAATATTAGGGGTCCAGTGGATTCTGATCTATTTTAAGACGACTATTTACTGAATAATTAATGTAAGGTGCTTTACTGATTAAAAAATTCAAGCATGGTCCTCCTTGTGCAAAGATGCCCATAAATAATCTCATGCACACTATCCTATCCAATGTGCAAAACCTGTGTGTGGTAAACCTCTTCACATGTTATTCGACTATTCCCTTAGATTATATTTATACGGCCTGCACATTTTAGCTGTTAATAGTCGTCAAAGGACGATACTTCTTACTTCGTTCACCAGAGTTACTCGAAGGCGCTTTATGTTAAAAAAATTCTAAGTAGGTATGTCGACAGTTTATAGCATTTTCCACAGGAATGTGAACCTCACATCTTAGCCTATTCAATTTCAAATCCTAAGGAGCAACTAGAGCATACGCATTCTTTCATTCATAAAAATAAAAAAAACGACGAAGAAGACACGCATTGTAGCTAGGAAATTATATCATGCATTGTATTTTTGCCTAAACCATAGTATTTAAATAATATCCATAATTATTTTCCCTATGTACTTACTAAAATGGCTATTGAGAATTCATCAATAATATAATCAAATATTTAAAACATATGCTCATTTTAAAACGAAAATACAATTATGTATGTAGACATAATTATAGTATAGTCATTTTATATAAACGTTATTTTATGAATTTTCGGTATACCGTTATTACCTACATTATAAAGCATAGGTGCCGTATGGTGATTATCTGCACTATTACTTTGATGCTATTTAATTGTCCTGGAATTATCATTGCTCCAATTATAAGCTGTTCCTTACTGACGTAAATAAACTACTTACAGTATAAAAGCCTTTAATTATAGCTTTGTTTTATTAAGTCATTTAGGTACGTCACAACGTAATTGTGAGAGGATTTTTGTTATGTAAAGCAGGAACAATAAAGGTTAATTAGCTGATAGTTTCAATTGCAAAAAATAATTAACGCACAGACTTCGGCAGTCCGAATCTATTTTTCAAAAATGGCATAATACATTTACATGATTCGAAATCTTATTAAACTTGAACTTATATTCGGTTAAGCTAACGTTTGATTTGTGATGTAATTTGATATTCTATTATCAAATTTGATACCGGTTATGATAAATATTATAGGGGATCAATGCCCTCATTCACATACTGATAGCTTCCATCTTTGGTCCATTGAGGCAACGTATCATTATTACTTCGTGGAAAACTTTTCTTTTATCTACCTGAATCTTACTACACTAATGGCGACCTTAATAAAATTGATAAGCAAGAAAACCTATTTACTGCTTTTAGCTAAGATAAGAAATCTATATACTATAATGTCAAGTTCATAAACTTGACCACGTATACTATAGTATAGCAGTATAGCAAATTATCGAGCACATTGATAGGACAGTCTCCGCTGCCCACAGGGTTCTGGTATTTGTTCTTCGAAGTTCAACCATAGTTCTTTTATACAATAGTCTTGTAAGGAGTAGGTTGAAGTATTAAGCAGCATGGTCTGGAACCCGAGCTACCAAGTCCATGTAGCTAGAATAGAACGAACATAAACGAACCTGGTTCGTCATTTGTCTTTTCGAGACAGAGCTGCAGGAGAACTAAGGTGTTACGATAATAAACTTACTCATTTCAAGATCGTGATTCTCAAGAATCACGTCATTCTCTCTCTCTGATTTGGTATTCTTGTACAAGCTGCTCAATAACCAGATTGACTGGCCAGAACTTATAAGTAAAATATACATCAATGTACCACATAGAGTCCCTCGCTATCCTGTTTCGCTACTTAGACCACCACGACAGAGAACTAACTTAGATATTCACCGATAGTCAGATTATTTTACTTTAACAACGATGTGTCGCAGACTTTGGAACACATAGATATACTTAATAATTTTCTGACGAAATTCAAGAATGCTGTTGAAGTTCATTTACGGAATGGTTCTTACATCGCGTTTCTCTTATTTTCTATATAATTTTGTACCAATTTTTATTGCATAGTTACTAATTTTAGATTATAACTATTATTATAATATTTTTACTTTTATTTTGATTGCATTTATGTATGTACTACTTTGTTGCATGCTGTGATCTCTTGTAAGTAAGAAAACATTAGAACTACAACTGTATGCTTTTATTTGAAATAGATGCACTTTCTTGTTAGAGATCTTTATAAATAAATAAATTCATTAAAATATATTTTCTTACCAAAATGGTAACTAAACACTATTTCAAGTTGAATTGTAGATGCTGAGATAAGCAGCTGTGCCAGATAGACGCATGGGCAGGCCATCTTGGTTCAATTATGATAACAACATAAATGATTACCAGCTCGATGAGCCTGTTATTGTCTACAATAATACTCCAAGCACCCAGCTTACAAACAATCATAAAAATTTTGTCGAGCACCCAGCTTACAAACAATCATAAAAATTTTGTCGCCATGCGTACCAAAAAGTGCTCATGAATACAAAACTATCTATCCACCACTGGCTATTATTTAGAACTCCGTTAAAATATACGTAAGAATGGAAAGAATGCATATTATGTCCATTAGCTTACTCTTTTGGATAAGGGAAGGTCATTTATAAGATGCTTCATCGACCAGTAGCTTTTCTAAGTGCTGTTGTTAATCAGATAATTTCTTTGCTTTCTCTCGCGTTTAAGGAGACTATTTGACTTGGATATCATTTTTGGACACATGTTCTTCCGCCGCTCATATACCTATGAGGATGAGAAATATTCACCTTTATGATGTAGACTGTTAAATTTTAACAAAATATTAGAGATTCAACTAGAAATTGCTAACTGCACAGCTATAAATCGTTATCGATAGAGCAATATTATCATTAATCAATATGCTTTTTTATATATTTATACAATATTTGTTGGAACTAAATGAATAGTTGAAAGATATTAAATATGTACTACAAAAGAAGTTTATAATAATAATTATGGTAATATATTATATGACTGATTTCGTTGTAAAATTCCTTAGTAGTTTTGATTTATTACTTTCATTCCAATGTAACAAAGATTTTTGTAAAGCATTATATTTCTTCCACAAGAGTATACAAATTAATATCAAAACCATATTGCAGTAGCTACGTTGTTTTTAGGTCGCACGTTTTAGGGGCGAGCCTGTCTTCCATTGACAGGCTCCGTATTAGTACTGAAAATTATCTAACAGGAAAACCAAATAACACTATTCCCCGACTCAGGACTACACAAGTAAACGTTCAAGCATTATATTGTAAACATAATTTATTATATTTGCATTTCGGGACAAATTGATGTATTACAAGTTGTTATGATTGGTTATAAAATGTTAAGTGTTTTATGTTAGTTACAGATTTCCCTATTACTTTTTTGACTATGACTTTAAATATGACAATATCTCAATCTTGGTCGCGATTAGATTTACAAAAATACAAACAAGCTTATGGCTCACTTACTCTAGCTCGTTAAGACCACTTCGGTGAAAATACGATGTGGTCCATGAACCCAGAGTGTTTAACGCTTAGCCGTCTGACGACTCAAATCGCAGCCGAAGTCGAGCAAGTTCAAGGCATATGTCAGGCGAGCAAGTATAAATGAATCTATAATAATTGTTTCTAGATCACACAAATTGTTCGTGTGGGTAAGCTACTACAATAGAAGTACTGACACCACTGAATTCTTGAATCAATACCTATAGTACATTTTTTTATAATGCTGACAAATATAGTGTTATATTTGCCCTTGGATAGGAGAACGACAAGATAGAAATACAAAAACGATTAGTATTTAAGAAAGCTTTTGGAATTTTATATAATACTAGCTTTTTCCCGCGACTTTGCTCGCGTGAAAGTAGGTTAGGCTGTTAGTAAAACACCTATTTTAAATTAAATTTAGCCTAGGTTACTAGGTGATAATATAGCTTTCCAATGATCAAAGAATTCTTGAGTTAAATCCTTACAAACAAACAAACTTTATAATATTAGTATAGATTATTTCATAAGCAAAATTGCAACCTGTGTTTTCTACGAAAGCTTTAAACCTAAATTGAGTATTTGATCTGGTCTTGGTTCGAAGTGGTGCTTCGTCGACCATTTTAGTTAACACACATAAAGCCAATAGGGTAAGTTAGCTTTGTGTCCAAACTTGACTAGCTCCAGCTATAACTACGCGTTGGATGCTAGGGATTTTACAATATCCAGTCAATGTTGGGTAGGTGCGACTAGATTCCGTGAGGCAAGATGGTTTGGGGAGGCATATTGACTACACACAACGTAACGTTCGCTGGCACTGCAGATCTCCAATATTTACATGATTTTACATATTTAACTAATTGAAATAGGGATTCGAGAACTAAAGGACCGCATTTAAAATATTATACTTTAAAAGAATAAATAGAAACCTTTTCAAGTTGACAGTTACCGAAATATTCGAGTCAAGTATTCTATTCAGCCACTTAAAATTTATTTATAACTTTTACCATTTGATAATAGGCATGCTATCTCCGGTCTTAAGTTAAAGAAAAATGCGTAGGAGATGCGATACAAAACTAATCGATTCTGAAAATTAAGTACTCGTTTCTAAATGAACGTGTAGGTGGTACGGATATTTTCTAACAAATATTATAAGATAAATAACTTACTTTCGCAAAATAAAAAACCGCTGCCAGCGGCGGCGATGCAACAGTATTAAGTTGGAATATAACCAGTTATATTTAAGTAATAAGAGGTTTCAAAATATGTCACCCAAAATATAAAAGATATTTATTAATTATAGTTGTTGCTTGTATATATATGATTTACATTTTTATTGGTGCAGTGACGTAAGTTTGAGCGCTTACGTAACTGCGACTTGTAGGCTGGAATACTCGGCAAGGCAGAGATTTTCGGTCAGAACATTCTTAATAAGCAAAAAGTTCACCTTAAATCTTTTATAAGAAACCGAGGAGTCGCTGCAGTATTTGTTTGTTATAAAAATTATGTGGTGTAACAAAAAACCGCTAAAGACTGAGAGTTGTTTCATATCTTTATTTACACCCAGTCTATGCAATAAAACATGTAGATTATTTGTCAATTTTTGTATTGAGAGAATATGTATTTCATATTTTTAGCCAAAGAGATATTAATGCTACATAAATTGTATACAATATTGTATAATATACATTCCTCCGTGCGCGCAATATGCTTAAAGGAAGTAAAACGTTGCGCACACCGAGAACTCTTGTGTAAGCAACATACTAATATTTATAATTATATACATTATAAATCCTAAACCGTCTTCCGTCGTCGAATATTATGTTATTTAAAAACTATTTATGTCGACTAAATTAACAAGAATTCTTGATGGATATTTTATATTTATTGGGCGGAGGGTTCCGTCAACGAATATTTAGTTTATAAAGGTATTTATTTCGACTAAATTCTACAAGATATTATATTAAATATTAAACGGAAGTTTATCAACTGTCGTCTTCTAATATGTTATTATTTAGCAGTATTTCTATTAACTAATTGTAATCAATATTACTGAACGGAGATTTATCAACTTTCGTCTAGGAATATTTAATCAGTGAAAAGTATTTGTATCGACCAATATCTGTCAAATATTTTAAATTAATATTGAACGGAAGTTTATCAACTTCCGTTGGTATTAAATATTGTTATTATATTGATAATAGCCATTGTTGTGGATAGGCATTGCAACTCGTGTATTCGTTCATGAACCGTGGATTGTGAAAGTGTTACTGTAGACAGTGTGAAGTGCGAATATTATAATAATTTACAATTTATGATATGAAATATAACAAGCTGTGAAGTGAGCGTTGAACTGTTAATTTAATCAAAATAAGCGAATAAACTGATAGTGTTATAAGGCTTTTATTTCCGAAGTGTGTCCTATACTTGTTATATATATTTAAACTGCAATTCACTAAATATAAAACACTATCTTATAATATTTAGTGTATTACAGTTTAATTAGACTAGACTGAATCGATGTGATGTATCGTATTGCATTTAAGTACTTTAGGTACATTTTTAAAATTTTAAGTGCATGTTATTTTTTTAGACGGCCAGTTAGGCATAATTTCTTTGCAGCGGGAATTTCAAAAACATTCAAACACAAAAAAAACCCGCTCTTGGAATAATCATTTGTATTTCACAATTTATTTTTATTACAAGCTCGGTGCTGCTATTAAAAGTTTCATGGCAGAAAAGCCCTTTACCAAATGACTTTACCTAGCATCGAATCCAAGAGCCAAGGACAACTGTCATATGCTCCTCCACTACCGAAGCAAAAACACCGAATATCCGTGCTGACACCCAACATCCGTGAATATTAAAATGCAGTATGTGTGTGTATTTAGATTAAAGTAGTGTAGCGACAATGCTGACGCTTCAGTTTTGTATAGTCAAGCACTAGTATACAGTAGCGCCGCGCGGCAGTATTCTCCCCGCAATCGCGATGTTAGGTCGTAGTTAAATTAAGTATTTATATTATAACTGGTACCAGTGAATATATATACTACTTAAAACAAAATAAGGGCCACTAGTTTATTTACATTTAAGTGCACTTTAGTAAACTGAAAGTAACTGATAAGTAGCATTATATTGATATTACGAACTCTTTGGTGTTTGATCTCTTTTATGCTGGTGTTCCTGTTTCTAATTTGAGAAGTATTGGCCATCATTTTAAGAAAAAATAATTGGATGTTATTCTTATGTTGTTCTTCGATTGTCTTCTTAACTTGTTTCGGTTATTTTAGGAAAAATGTTTTACTTTTTTAATTTTAACTAATTCATTTATCATCTCGCGTTAATCATGCCACCAGTACGAAGGCACATGGATACAATTACAGCAAGCAGAGCCATAACTATGATTCAAGAAGGACGTTGTCAGCATTACGTGGGTTTGCAGTTGGGTTTTCTCGAAGAGCTGCCCAAAATGTATGGAAGCGCTTCCAAGAAACCGGCAGTGTTGCCAGGAGACCCGGTTCAGGTAGAGTTCGTGTAACAACAGCGCACGAGGATCGGTACGTCCAACTAAGTGCTCGTCGTGATCGTACAGTAACGGTACTGGCCGTTACAACACCACCTACGGCTGACAACGGGTACCCGTGTCAGTGATCAAACTATACGTAATCGATTGCACGAAGACCAGCAAATGTCAAGACGACGAGTTGTTTGAATTCCTCTGACTAGGGTTCAACGTGCAAACTGTTTAAGATTCTCCCGTCAGTATTTGAACTGGGGAATTAATCAGTGGGGCAAAGTGCTTTTTACAGACGAGTGCAAAGTAAATTTTTTTAATGATGACGGCGTGTTAGGTTTTTGGAGACAACGCGGCGAGCGGTTTTCGGAGTCCTGCATCCACGAAGTTGACCGTTTCGGTGGTCCCAACGTAATGGTTTGGGGTGGGATTAGTTTACACGGTAAAACCGAGCTCACCATTTTAAATGCGGGTACCGTAATTGCAGAACGTTACATCGAGGACGTCATCAGGCCTCAAGTGATCCCATTTGCACAGCGAGTGGGGCCTGGATTCATCCTGATGCAAGACAATGCCCGTGCACACACAGCTCGATCGACCCAAACTGTTCTAGAAGGGTCTCATATTGAGGTATTACCATGGCCAGCTAACAGTCCGGATTTAAATCCAATCGAGCAATTGTGGGACCAATTGAAACGAAAGGTTAGAGAGAATGAGCAAGGGGTCTACAACCAACAGCAGCTGATTGACGCTTTAAAACGTGCCTGGGAGGAGAATCCAGATGAAAACGTGAGAAATTTGATCTAGAGTATGCATACGAAGCTTCAGGAGTGTATTGCTAAGAGAAGAGGACATACTCGTCACTAAAAAGAAGAAACAAAAGTAACAAGAACAGTATTTTGTCTTTTTCCGGTGATTTCTTTTGTTCATGTTTTTCATTCAAAATGGCCAATTTCATTATGAAATTTAAAAAAATTCATGATCAATATTTTAAACAATTGTTAGCCTATATTATAACCAATAACATTATTTTGTAGTTACATAAGTTAAACAATTTAAAGTCTTTATTGTTTTCATGGTACAGCAAAAAATCTTAGTGGCCCATTATTTGTTTTGAGTAGTATATATCCATGTAGTATACTATAAATAATTTATTTCATTTGAACATCCACAAGAGCATATCTGTTCACCCCTACATTTGTGACCCTGACGTCGACGTCATGGCTGCATTGCTTAGCTGACTTTGAAGAAGCGCCTAAAACAGACCACCGCAGAGTGACGAGGAGCGATATACGATTTCTGGGATGAGGCGAATCCAAATTTCGGTGCGAGGCCAGATTCCGCACCAAGAAGAGAACTGCAGTATACCCGACGGGCGAGGATAGATGGCACGGGATACGGCGGTGGCACTCGATGGCACAGTGCACACGTCGTACTCGCGTATCACACCTGGGGGCAAGGCCAGATACCACACCGGTGTTGGATGGCGCAACCTGCCAATCTTTACACGGACCGTAGCTCAAACGTTGTGTATTTGCGTAAGACGCAGGCAGTAGGTGATTATTGGAAAGTCATCAAACGTATGCATCTTCGTACCAATAGCTTTTATGACAAGCGTCATACGGAGTGCTAATTACGTAAATTCTAAATCTGTTGTTATCGTTTGTTTTATATATTTTTTGTGTATGTAATTGTGTTGTTTTAAAATGTTTACCCCATTAGGAATCATAGCGTTATATTAAAATAATGTCATTGTTTAGATTTGTTTGAAAAAGTAACTTGAGTTCATATCGCACTTGCAGTATCAAGTATGTTATCTACTGTGAAGAAATACGCTGTGTTAGCTTATAATCGAATAATAGTGTTGTCTGAAATGTTTTTATTTAGAAATAATTAGTTGAGAATTGTTTGAACAATAGCAAATTTTTGGACTAATTATTTTTGTTAAACGGAGGAATATTGTAGCGACACTGCTAACGCTTCATGTTGTATAGTCAAGCGCAAATATACAGTAGCGCCGCGCGGCAGTCGTCTCCCCGCAACCACTAAGTTAGGTCGTAGTTCAATTATGTATTTATATTATAACTGGTACACTAGTACCAGTTATAATATAAATTCTTGATAGTATACTATATGGATAAATATATTCACTAGAATATATATATCCAGATCAGTTGCCAAAAAGAGGATCGAACACCAAAATGGTAGGACCCGACACAATTATCCCGATACCCTTCTGCCAACTCAAAACATGGTTATGCGATAGAACCACGAAACTACACGAAAAACATGGAGAGAAACAAATGAATGTAGACAGACAAAGGAAGCCCTTCCATGCTTAGACAAACATCTGGCACGCAAACTGCTACGTTCCACAGGGGAAAACCTACGCCACCTAGTGGGTATATTAACAGACCGCTGCTCACTCAACAAACACCTATTCAATATCGACATCACTGACAGTCCCTTATGTAGAGGCTGCATGGAGCCCGAGGAGACAGCGGCTCACGTGCTTCTATATTGTAAAAGCGTGAGCAACCAATGTGCGAATTTTCTAAACAGTCCAGAAACGATGAAGGCGGTACTGCGCAAGCTCGGTCCCCTATTATCTTACCGGATGGAGCTGAGATGGTATGAGTAACCGGACAATATTTCACATCGGTAACTTACGCACAATGGCCCAATTGTGGGGCTAAGTGCGGATAACACACGTCCAACTAACTAACTATGACTGATGTTATTGAAAATTTAGCAAAGGGATAGGCCCTTTGCTAAATTTCACCCAATAGCCATGTAAAATTAATTTTTGTATTCTACATGATTTCCAATTTGGCTGAATTTATTATATAAAAGCTTTATTTTTATTTATTTATTTATTTTAGGACTACCAGTGGTTATTACAAGAATGCATTCACAATAATAAAAAACAATAAATTTCTAGTCACTAGCATAACCTTTTAAGGTAGCCACTGCATGCACAAATAAGTGAGCAATATAAATATTAGTGTTTATGATTTTTAAACTTTAAAAGATTATATAGACGTACAAGTGATAACGATTAAATTTGAAATACTTTTGGATTGTAAAGTTAAAATTAAACATAAACAATATTTGACGGCCTCGATGGCGTAGTGGTTAGTGTAACCGACTGCCACGCCTGAGGTCGCGGGTTCGATTCCCGCACAAGTCAAACATTTGTGTGCATGAACATGGATGTTTGTCTTGGTCTGGGTGTTTCTATGTATAATATGTATGTATTTACAAAAAAAAAAAAAAGTATATATGTATGTTTATCCATTGTCTAGTACCCATAGTACAAGCTCTGCTTAGTTTGGGCTAGATGGTGTTGTGTGTATGTGGTAGAATATTATTATTATTATTATTATTATTTCACTGCACGGATGGCGCGATGGTTAAATGATTACCGCGCTACACAGCCGTGCCGAGTATTGTAAATCCGAGCCCTACAACACGTAGGGCTATTATTATTAAAACAAGGGGGTGTAATCTTTAAACAAAGTCATCAGCGAGGTTGCTCGTGGTACCTCAAACTCGTCCACTCAACGCGTGTGTTGCAATCAAACAATCTCAATTATTTGAAGTAGCATTCACCCATTTGGCTGTAATTTAAAATAATCAAGCACTGAAATACCTACGTAGTTTTATGATTTTAGATATTCATCCAAATATAGCGCTACTTAATAAGTCTTGAAAATTATAAGAGAGTAAGACAACGTTCTTATAAAAATTACGCCTAAATTCAGCAATTGCCACTTAGTTATCCAAGATCCATAATACATTAAGCGTGGGCCATATTATGTTAAGCATGGCACAAATAGTGTCGTTACACTCTGACACGTCTAACATAATCTACTGTACCAAAAACTCAAAATATATTTATTTTGGACTTTATTGTGTCGGGTAGAAATATAGTGGAATATGTTAATTAGGCTCGAACTACTGTGGCGACTCCGCACTGACGAAGAAGTTCGGCCTACATTCAACAGATGGCGATACAATCGCACTTCACATGACATCATACTATTCTGCATCGCACAAGTGAAGTTTACACAGCGACTGAGTATATATACAAGCTCCCGACATCAACCGTCGGGCCGCGGCCCGCCAGGCACGATCAACCAGCCTGGTTGGAGGATCCTCCCTTTGTGTTGGAGGGACTTCACACCCTGTTCCTCCACATTGGTGACCCCGACGTGATCATCCAGCACCCGACGTGATTGGAAGCAACCTTCAGGGAGCAGATCAGCAGCAGCAACCATCGCCATCGTCTTCACTTCTTTCACATAGCACTTCTCCAGATGAGCAGTAATCAAGTCGCAGCCAGCCAGCTTCTTCGGCCTCAACAGGGACACCACCACACGCCTGCAGCGAACGCGCAGCCTGGTCTTCCCTACAGCCTCACCAGCGTCAAGGCTCAACTCACTGCACACACGGTCCACGCAAGCAGGGTACTTCACTCGCCGTCAACGCAGCAGCTAGCCACGACGCATCAATTACGCAGAATCAACCCCGACTCACTGTGGGACTCACTGCAACGCAACAACCCCGACTCACTGGGGCACACGCACCGCTCACCGCACTTCGACCCCGACTCACTGGGGCACACGCACCGCTCATCGCACTCAGACCCGAGTCACTGAGGTCTAGCGACACACAGTTCCGACTCACTGGAACTAGCGGCATCCTACACTGGCACTGGCAACGCTCTTCAGCAGCATCGACAGCTTCTCATCAACCTGATCGACCTTCGGTCTTGGGGGGGAATACTGTGGCGACTCCGCACAGACGAAGAAGTTCAGCCTACATTCAACAGATGGCGATACAATCGCACTTCACATGACATCATACTATTCTGCATCGCACAAGTGAAGTTTACACAGCGACTGAGTATATATACAAGCTCCCGACATCAACCGTCGGGCCGCGGCCCGCCAGGCACGATCAACCAGCCTGGTCGGGGATCCTCCCTTTGTGTTGGAGGGACTTCACCCTGTTCCTCCACACTACTTTAAACTGTTTCGACTAAAAATTAAGTTGCCTGTGGATGTTAGTTAGCAAAGTTTTAGGTGAACACGTTTAAAACTTTGGTAACATCCATACTCACGCTGCAGATACGTACAGCTTAGATACTAAATTAGCACTTACCTGCATGTATTACTTATTTAGGCATTATCATATCGTTTAAGTTACGTGAGCAGACTATGTCTGCACGGATATATGCCAGTATTAAGTTGTCTTGATCATACAAAGATAAATAACAAAAAGGTTGTTTTCATTTATATCTGAGACATTGACAAATTAACAAATAAAAATCTCTTCCAGACTAATACGAGTCTTACTTTTGTTAGTGACGTTAAAACACTATATGCACTAGAGGGCAAAATACTATACATCTATCACTTTGATATGCTTATAGCATCACTAAATATGATTTATCTTTGTCTCTAGAAACATTCAGCGAAAATAACAAAACCATTATTTTCTTTTTCGGGCATCAATATACGTAATTGTGAAATAAATGTCGACTTACATTTTAAGTGACCAATCAAATAGAGTATAGTATAACACTCAGTTACTAGAAAGAATACTTGAGCGGAGTACTAAACGGAGCACAGACATACTTAAAATTAATGAGCCAACAAAAAAAGCGTATGAAAGGAAATTTATATAACCATTATGCCTAAATATTTGGCCTTTACCTGTACAATTTACATTTTATATTTCTGCTTTAAATCGCATTCTTCGAGCGAAAATTAACTAAGTGACAATTGAGGCGAAAATGTGTTTTAAGTGCCACGCCCAGTACATCTTTTTCCAAAAGCACAAACAGCGATACTATGTATCTGCTATAACCTACCTTCTCTCTCTCCCCGATAGAAGATACAATCATACCAATTAGCATCACAGCATGACAATGAACAACCACTGCTAGGTGCCAGCTTCTCAAAGAATCACAAAATGTAAAAAGGCCCTACCACCCGTTATTCAAAGAAACCTTTTAGTCGCCTTTTAAAACAGACCAGGTTTACCTAAATGCTAATCCGTATCTAACACAACAATGTTAATTGTAAAGTGCCTTGCAGTGTTCTACATCACAAACAAACACGGGCAGATAAACAAATGCCTTTGTTACGTAATTTGCCAAAACAATGACTTAAGTAACATCTACGATGTTTAAACAATTCCCCACCTTTAAATTATTTTACTCTTTATTGTAAAGTGAGTGTGGTAAAACATCCAGTGATCATGAGTGAGTCCAGGCATTGGATCATTTATAAAAGGAAATATTTATTTCCGCTTATCGACAGTTTAGAAAATAATGTTTCGCATTAAAGGAAATTGTTACACGTTTGTTGTCATTTTTATCTTCTGACAAAACCCCATAATTGAGTCTTTTAATTTCCGAGCCTTGAACACGTACTTACATATGGAGGTAAGTAAATTATACTTCTTTTTCACTTAATTTCAATAAATAACCTTTATAATAACGTGAAATCTCCTCAATTCCTAAATGTTTTATTAAATTGTTTTTTTTACTGAACCCAGTGATTTTCGAAGTGCCGATAAATGGGCAGGTAATTTAAGGTCTGTGTATGGCAGCGGCACACCGGCGGCCAGACACAATAGGTTTACAATTATGTCTGGAATATCAACGATGGACAGGTTAAGACTAAGTTCCAACTACAATTATTATACATCATTAATACATTTTTCGTGTACAGTACGTCCACATGAAGACAAAGGAACGCCCAACTATGCGTGCGTTATAAGTTAACATTTACTTGTGTGTGTGGGTTGTAGTTGGGCGACGCGAAGGTCAAGGCCTATGTCGTGTCCGTCAAACATAACACTATTTCATATTATTATGAAGTTTAACTATTATGTTAGATACTCTTTAACCTGTAAGTTGATTCTTCTAGTATCGTGCACGATGACGTGCACACGGCATCGGCCACGGCGGTTTGGGCTCCCCGTGATTTTAAATGCTCGTATCGTTGTCACGCGGCGTGCGAACAGATGCTTAGAATTGCATTGCTTCTTCACAACTAATGAATAATATATAATATTTATTCAACGTCCACATTTGTGTTTTGTATGTGTTTTGAATTTTGGATATTCAGGGATTGCGACAAGAAAAATATGTGAAATATTTCATTATCATTATCAATTTGGTCAATCGTCTAAATAATTAAATCATGTCTGTGAACGCTACAGTCGATCGTGACATTTCTTTAGTTTCCAAGTCAAAACTATTTCTTCATTTCCATCACTAAATAACATTTATAAATGTAAAAGTTTAGTAGAATTTACATATATTTTGTTGCTACCTATCCCGGCAAATGAGATGAGATAAGTTACCTGCAAATAATGATTAGAAGTGTTACTTATGAACTTGTAACATGACGAGGTTCATGGCAACTCAAAATATGAATTTTAAATTGGGAACATCTACTCCGCTAGCGAAAGGCTGATATAGCCGTTCCAGTCTTCATATGACGGTTAGTGCAACTGTCAACTCCGTGACTGAAACGTCAAGCGTTTCTTAATGCTACGTAAATTCCTACTAGGATTACGTTAATTACGTTTATCCACTACGTATTACATAAACATGTGTTTTACTAACTTATGGACAATCTACATCAATCCTTCGGCAACTTAAGAATAAAACGAGTAAACAAACATTGAAATATAAGTACAAAAATATTTTACTCACAGAGTACGGCATGCAGATAAAAATTTAGAATTATTGTAGTATTTATTGTTACCTTATATTATAACACTAAACATAGTACCTACACGGATATATGCATATTTGTAGCTATTAAATAAAACTGTTATTGTTGTTAGCTCATACCAAATGTTTATCGAGCGCTATTCCCGCCGACAAACTGTCACACAGTTTGGTGGGTATATTTATCTTGTGTAATGTATTATATTCAAAAAATGTTTTAATTAAAAAAAAAAAAAAAATTAAATTAAAAAAAAATGTTTCCTTGTGCAAATGATCGAGGCTTGAAAATGATTCTATCGCGATCTGAAAATCAATTTTCGCAATATTGCAAATATAGGTAGCCGCTGAAATAGAGTTAGACGGGTAGCTTTCCATTCACGCTTGGTAAATTCAAGTACTGACTACATGTTCCTATATCTATGAAAATGTACTAACTCAGTAATGCCAATAAAAATTACATAATTTAGATTTTATTATATACACGTATAATGCCAATGTGAAGTTGGTGCCAAGTACTTATTGAATTCCCTTTGTTGGCTGCTTGTTTAGCAACAACTTCAAATTATTCGGTTGGGCGCTTAATATTGTCTACTTCCAAGTGTTTTTGAAATTGACTTTTTTGATAATTAGTCATATAGTAGATGAAGAAATATGCATTATTTTAAGTTATATTATTAATAATAATAATATATTCCTAGCCCCAGTAATACATATATAAAGTAATCGGTTTTAATTCGCTGATGCTGCTGTACCACGCTAATGGATTAATTAATTTTACTTAAATAAATTACAGTGCCAGAGTAATAAAACAGCTGTACGCAAATTCCGTGGCACTATAACCAACAAACTTTCTTGTTTGGTTAAGTACTGCAACATAACTTATTGCTTATCAAAATAACAGTCAAATTACAGATTCCCGGGTCGGATATAGTATTCTTGGGATTTCCTGCGAAAATGTTTTTACCGGACTCGCTTTGTATCGCGTGGGACTTAAACATATGTAGCTATTTAAATGTAGGTGTAATATGCACCCATCTATTTGAAGTCAAATGTGAGTCTAAGTTTAGAAAACTTTGTCCTAGATATGGAAAACGCCATCATTTTATTGCCGTACATGTGTTTGCAAGGAATAAAAAAGCTCCGAAATCATAAGAATTATTTTGAATGTAAATAAAATATAAATAGTTATTACATATTAATATTAAGGTAACATGACTCATCTTTATTGAATAATATTCTATAATAATATTCTACCACATACACACAACACCATCTAGCCCAAACTAAGCAGAGCTTGTACTATGGGTACTAGACAATGGATAAACATACATATATACTTTTTTTGTTGTAAATACATACATATTATACATAGAAACACCCAGACCAAGACAAACATCCATGTTCATGCACACAAATGTTTGACTTGTGCGGGAATCGAACCCGCGACCTTAGGCGTGGCAGTTGGTTACACTAACCACTACGCCACCGAGGCCGACAATAAATGATATGTGTGAATGATATGTAGGACGCCCGTTACTTGTTAATGTTAACTTTTGTGATCAATGCGCTTTATAATAAGTTATCTTGATATACGTATGTTTCGTCTTATTAAGAATTCGGTAAACTTGGCTTTCTTGACTTGTCAGAAAAGTTTTATTATGTTATATCAATATAAAATGTTGACACGCCCAGCAAAAAAGTGTCTGAAATATGTTCTTTGAAAATGATTGTATGCTACACAATACATACATAGATTGTAGTTTCCAACGAGGAGCTTCACTTTACAAAGTTTTGAGTCGAGGTTTGCAGGAGGTGAAACGTTTAACAACTTAGACGTTAGATGTCGTTCTGAGTCGGAAGTACGTAGCTTTAAACTTACTGATAAGTAACACGAACCTTTGGAAGGTTAGATTTAACTCACGTTACATTTTCTCAAATGGAAATACCCACCGTTGCTAATTATGTTTGAGTAACGGTTTGAATGAGTCGGCTTGCCTAGGACAGTTTTCTTATAACAAGCGACCGGAGTAAGCGTAGTAATACTATTACTGCGTTTCGCCGGGTAACTAAAATATTACTGGTGGCTTAAATTTCTACGTCTCTCATTCCTTTTTTATTTTCTTATTTGTAGGATCGGCACTGCTGCTCTGGTAAGTACTAAAACCGATCATATGCTACTTAATCATAAATCATTTCATATGCTTGTTTACTACCTACATTATTTATAAATTAATCAAATCTAGAACTATATTTATCAGCTACTTTAAACAAATGCATGCGATGTTTGAAGAAGCGTAAATATGTCCTTCCCCAGAGTACCACGTATTTTATCGTGACACTTAAGTTAATTATAATTGGATCAACGATCTGTTATATATAATTATTAATCATGTACGTTGGTCATGGCTAGGTATAAAAAGCTTTTTTTATAGCTAGTGAAAATTCCAAGGCGTTTTGATACTACCAAGGTTGCATACCAGACGGTTGGTAGTTACCGTAAACTATAGGTGCTTGCCTTGCCTATAATTTGTGTTATGCCTATTCTCTTTTAACTGGTGTCGTAGCGACGAGCAATTGGCCCAAAAATGAAATCAAATATTCCAAAATATATGATCCCACATCCAATTGTTGATCAATTCGTTGTTACAGATTTTATATTAATGTAGGGCAATATTTAGCCAATCAATTTATCACAGATTAAAACAGCAAATTTGATTTAAAAGCCGTGTCCTCTGAAAATTACTATTAAAATAAAAGAGCTATCATAAAATTAGTTTGTAGAAAAGCACAGCAAGTTTGCAGAAGTGGTATAAATATTTCAATACCAGCTCTCTAAATCTCTCAGAAATCCCGACTATGCCACCATTTTACAGACTAAAACCACGCCACCTTTAACGAATAGCTGAGAACCTATAAAGCAATATTTATCTACATCTTTAATATATTCTACCAGTGAAATATGGCAGATAGTAAAAGAAAACGTTTTAAGAAACGTATAGGCTATTTTCCCAAAATATTTTTTTTATATTATTCGTTTGTCTGTACGCTATTGGTATGTTTATCTGGCTTAATGGCATTACGCAAACTCAAAAGACCGATTTTGATACTCAAATCTATTTCTCTAATCCACGATCCATACGGTCTGGTTTAGTAGAACCGGCGATTTCATGCCTAGATCCCAAGTATCCACATTAATGAAATCGTGGACGAAATGTAGTACACGCAGAGAAAGTTGCGTGCAAAAGCTAGTAGATATATTATATTTAGCTTAAAAAACATAAAACAATAAGTTTTAAATCAGTAAACCTTATAATATTGGTACTTTTATTATAAAATTTGCTAAGCTTATAATATTGGCAATTTTATTATAATTTTTAATTTTCATAAAATTGTATTAATAAATTTGTTACCATTTAGTTAAGTTTCATGTCCACATGCAATGCAACGTTGACAGCATTTTCGGGGAATGGTAACGGCCATTTATGTATAGCTATCAAATAAAACATAATATCTGCAGAGTCATGTCTATTTTATTGGCGTAGATGAGTTCTCCCAAATGAAGACAATCATAGCTGCAGTAATAGGACGTGCTTAAAGTATATCCTACATTTCTAATAAATATTAAAGATTATAAATATTTTTGTTACTCAATCGCGTGTTAATCATTTAACGGAATTCTACGAAACTTGGCACTTAGATAGATTATAGATACTACTATATTATCCTCCTGGGATTAAAACATAGAATGCAGTGTATCCCATTACGCTTTCCTAAACGATTAAGGCTAGCAAAGCCGCTGCTAGAAACTATGTAGTCCAAAATACAGTAAACTAAAAAAAAGCTACTAAAATTTTATGACTTATTTGGTCTATAACATCTTTTCCCTCTAAATATCATGTAGCTCGCCCTGTCAGACGTCTTCAAATGAAATGATTCACTGGCGTTCACGTTCATAATGTAATTTGGAAAAAGCTTGCACGCCTTTATACTATTTTTGTTTTATGGCTGATAAACCTATTAAACGCATCATTAAACTTTAGTTTTTAGTCGATGATGTAAGAGTTTGTTTCGCTTTCTATGTTTATATTTAATTTAGATATTGAGGAAACGTATGTTACTATACTAGTGTTTGGTTGCAATTTTGCTCACGTAAATTGCATTCTCTCTCCTTTTCAATCAATTTCATATTCGTTGATCATACTAAGTATTATGTACCTAATAATACTTCACGGGTTTAGTTTTGTTTTTTTATTATACTATAATTAGAAATATAGGCTAATAATACTGTTACGTGCTGGGTTTGAGGGATAAGAATGTAAAACAATATTACCGACTAAAACGATTTATTTTACCACACAATTAAATTTAAAACACTACGAATATTATACTACACTTTTCCACTGTAACTGCTTCGAACTCCGTAGTATTTTCGCTTCCGTTCGCTTCGATGAATACTTGACCGCTTACGATTGTAAACTGACTTGGCGGTGCGCGTGCGCTCTATTTATACGCGGGTAAAGCGTTTCTGGAGTTTTCTAGAAAAGTCATACCCGGTATGTAACAGTACGATGATTCGAGAATGTGCCAGCGTTCTCTCTACTCGACTCGTACCGACAACTACGTAGTTCCGTAAGATGTCAATAAATTATTAGATGGAACTGCCGAGTCTGCCCCACAATGCCGAGAGATAGCACCGGGCGTAACAATACTAACTAAACGTAAGGATATAGTAAAAGAAACATAAAGAAAACCAATAATACATCTTACCCACAAAACGTCTTAGGCTAAAATTTACGTAAATACGTTTCAGCTAAGGAACTTTGATTTTAAGTTAACCTACCAGTAACTGTTAATCTGTAAAAATGTCATCACAATCCATTCAGTGGTTTTTGAGTGATGCCGGTACAACAATCAGACAGACTAACATTCCAAAATTATTATTTGGCTTCAACTCACTAAATAGATGATTATTTAATATATCCATAATATCTACAATTCAGCCTCATATGTATATGTATAGATTTAAATGCTAATAAATTTAAATGCCGAAGTTATAATTTATTATATAACTTTTAATTGTGCTGAAATAAACACAACTGGTGCCTTGTACTGCTATTAAATTATTTTACTACACAATGTAAGACTAATCAAATTATTTCACTTGAAACTGGTTATACAATTGAATAATAGTTTCATGAAAACTCACCTATAAATTTTAGCAGTCTTACTTATAAAAATATCGCTAGATATTGCTTAGCTATCTCTTATCTAAGAAGCTGTCATACCATTAATCAATGAATATAATTTCTTTACTTATAAAGCAATTTAAATGGACTCTCAGGTGATAGCTCGCAAAAACACGGAAAACAATTTTATTTTATATACGAGCATGACAAAACTAATCTACTAAATAATGCAGCTTTGCAGCTCTAAAATTTTCTTCTTTTCTCTAATTCATGATAGAAGTAAATTAGCAAATCATTACTTAAAATTTCAATCATTTAGCACAAATTTTCTTTTATGGTATTTTTAGATGAAATTCTGCATCGCAAAAATCGTAAAGAGGATTCAACCACGCTTTATAGATCTTCTTGCGTATTTCCTAAGGTGCAAAATTTTAAATTATTTGAATTGATCCGGCAAATCACACAGTACCTACAGAGAAAACTGTGCTGAACCATATTTCTCAGAAAAAGCTTTAATCTGCGGTATACCACCTATTTATTTTTTATGACCTAAATATTTTCCTAAACGATTGACATTAATGTCAAATCTGTTCTTAGCTGATCGGAAAAACTGTCATATTGTCTCTAAGCTATGTTTAAAAAAGGGAACGGCGCTGTTTAGATTTATTTACTGTTGCTATAGCTATTGCTTAACTTACTCTTAGCGCTAACCAATGTTTATAAGTAAGATTTTTCATGAACAGTCACTATACAGGTAGGTAAATATGGTCAGTGTTATTCTATATCACCACTAGAATGCGTGGTTAAAAGGAATTACACGATTTCAAAATCACCCTGTATAGTAGTTAAAATGGATTTATAAGTAAGACAGCAAATTTTCGAATGCTTTTATAAAATAAGTACATTTCATTATGTTACAATTGTGCATTACTGTGAACATTATACTTAGGCTTGTATGTGGCTATGATAAGAAAACATTAAACCGTAAGAATATGTTAATTTAAACATAAGTAGGTACGTTCAAATACCGCTGTTCATTTAGTACTTAAACTGATACATTAAATAAAAGATTATGTGTGATGATTTGTTCAATTGTAAAATATATTTGTGCATTTCATAATATTTTCAGCGCCTCCCTTGCTACAATCGAGTTTTCAGTTATTAATGTTTTGTTTCTCGGGCTGTGTCTGTCGCAAATTGCGTCCGTTTAGATTGAACTCCATAGACTTGGCAACGTAAAAGGAACGACACAACGCTCCGCATTTCTATTTGTAAAGGCCGTAGATACCAATGGCAATAAAGTTGTTTTATATGATATAAATTTATACTTATATGTGCGTGCGACCGTAATATTCAGTATATGCCAATTGACACGCCACCTGTTATGTGGGATCTAAAAATATAACTAGCGAAATGTGAATGCAGTACAGTTAAGCCTTACCCTTCAGATATAATGGCGTATTATATTTGTTGTCTGGCTCCTTTAATTTTTTTGGATTTTTGTGATATTGTATAGCCTCAGCTAATTAGAGCATGGCTTGTCTCATCTTCGCTCATTAAAATGAATATAACTGGGAATCTGTAACTAAATCTAATATCGGGTTTGTGAGTGAAGTAAACCTTTTTATACTTCGAAATAATGCTTAGAGATTCTCAACATATTATTTAATTAAAAATCAGTGCATATTTAAGCAGACACTGTAATTAATGTGTCCCATTTATTACTTTTTAAAGTTGTGATTACCTAAGCTGCCGGTAGAGTAATTAAAATTAAACATTAGAATTTGGCATCGTTTTAAAAGTTCTGTATAGTGTTATAAATATATTTAAAGGCAAACACGTCGAACATTATTTTTAAATTTGTTGGCGAGCATATGTTATCGCACACGGCCAAACATTATTAGAATACATCCACATATTTTTAACTCACCGTCATCACACATAAAGGGGTCACGTAGAGAAGGCCGAAGTTCACCATGTCGAACAGCTCCGAGTTATATTTCCTGCGATGAGATATGCATATCGTTTCCATATGCCCATTGCCAAGATCGTTCTTTATTGTCTCCACCCAAATAAATTTAGGCGCACTGTAGGCTGCGCTCGTGATCCACACGCCCAGTATCACCATCTGTGGATAAACATAAACTATTAACGTGTTGTTACATGGCAATAATCGGCACATACCAGGCCAGTTTTTATCAATTATCAATACGATCCAGAAACGAAGCGTCAGTCGACGGTTTGGGTGTTTCAAAACGAATATAACGCCTGCTAAAGTGAAGCAAACTAGAAGCGGGGAAAGATTTGATCGCGAGTTTTCTCAATTTGACTAGCTACTTGGTGTCAATTCCTTTACGGAACCAAAGAAGCATCAACGCCGAATGGTATACTACTAAATGCTTCGCAGAAGTTGTCTCTGTTGTAAGGAACAAGCGACCAAACACAGAGCTCCGCGGGCTACTGGTCCACCACGACAACGCGCCCGCGCACACCGCGCTCAAAACGAGGGACTTCCTGGACAGTACGCCGGTCAAACTCCTAGATCACCCTTCACCCCCAGCCCTGACCTAGCCCATGTGACTTCATTTTATTAAAAAATCTGCTTAAAGGGATACAATTTTCGTCGCCGGAAGATGCGCTGTCAGCGTTCGAGCAGTCTCTTAACGAGGTATCTGCGGTGGACTAGCTATGGACTGTTAAATTTTGGCATGATTTTTATAGAATACGTGTCAAATTAACTGAACGTAAAGGTAAAATGGTAAAAGGTAAAACGACTTAGCTTGAGCTAACACTGTGTCGTTTAATTTAAATGGGTTGACAAATCCTAATCCTAACTAATATTATAAATGCGAATGTGAGTTTGTTTGTTTGTTTATTTATTTCTTAGTTAAGCATTCACGTTTTAACTACTTGACTGACGCTCATGAAATTAAGCATACACGTTGTCATGGAAACAGAAAAGGACATAGGGTATATTTCATACCGAAAAAAGTAGATACTGCTTCTAATTGCAGAATCTAGTGAAATATAAAACACATTTATCAGTACATACTAAACACACATTTTATTTACAGTTCTTATGCTATAAGCTCTTCTCTTTCTTATGCTAGCAGCAGCACTATTGTCTTCAACAAATAGTAAGGTGGGTTGTTGAAAGGTCGGTGTGAAGACATGTTGAAAATTCTTTATATTTATTAAATGAATAAAAGTCTAATATTTATAAGATATATATATAAATATTTTTCAATTTTTATATTTGATTGATATAAATTTATTCTGTACTATATATTGCGATCATGTGATACCAAAAATGTAGTAAATAAATAAATGATTTATGATTTAATCTTTTGGGGCTCAGAGATATTTACTTTTTGCATTGTGTTAGAGGACAAATTCTGGAAATTAAAATTGTCCAAAATAGAGTTCTGATTTTGTTAAGTAAGAAGCAAGTTTTGCTCACATTTGACGTTTCTTTTAAGAAAGTCAAATACTTTTCGTGATATTGATGACACTGAGACAAGATCGCTATTTTAAACAGTATTAATTACGGAAATTGGTCTCCTGGTTTCCGGATAACTGATGAATTAAAAATAAAAATAAAAAATCGTTTAGCACTCAAGAGACATGGTTTTATTTATTCTATATGAACAAAATGCCTCTAGTAACTGATTAGATAACTGATAGTGACACCTCACTCGTGGGGTTCCTCTTTCTGGGCGGATATAAAAATATTACGATGGCTAAGGCACAAGAGCACCGCTCCGTTCGACTCCCATCTTAGCTTTCTAACCTAACCTACTCAAGTCGAATGCCCTGAGTCGGGGTGTTAACCTTAATGGTGATATTAATTAATTTATTTATTTACATCAAATAGAACGACTTGCGCCAATTACACTATTTAATCATTATTTATTTAATAATATAATATAAATTTAAAATTTAGCATTCGCACATTCTGCTCACAGTACTTCATACATTCTAATAATAATACTTTCCATTCATCCGCAAAAATATCAACTTCTGGGTTAAAGTCCAAGAGAGCGTTAAGCTGCTTTAGTGACTGAGGTATGGGTGAGTTACAGCGTGCCACAGTACGGCACGCTGGAACCGCCAGCAATCGGTGCTTTCTACCACGACAATAGTTGTCAGGCACAAACAATCTGCAACATTTCTCGTAAAGAATCGGTACCTCGGTCATACCCTTTAAAATTTTGCAGGTTCCAACAATCTGATCGTATGATCGCCTCGTCTATAATGAGTTAAAGCCTAAACAACCCAACAAAAATTTTGATACACATAGGGGTATTAACCATACATACAATTTATTATAAATTAATCTTTATATATTATATTTTAAACGATAGATCAAATGATTATTATTCAATTATTTACGATAAATTATGTAATAAACGATGTTGATGTGTTGTTATACACAATTAGTTTGAGAGTATATGTATGTTATATGTCATGAAATTATACGAATAGTTAGTATATCTTACGTTTATTATATCTTGTGAATATTATTGTAATGAAAAATAATACCAAATAATGTTTTATTTGGTATAATTTTTCATGTGGTGTGGGTGTTAATCATACCTATATGATTAACACCCCTTAATATGGTCACACCTTACCCTTATACGTAGTATAGTGATAGCGAGTAAAAAGGGACGACATCAACAACGTGAAATCGACGCAATCGTACCTGAATAGAATGACATATTAGCCTTCCAAAAGGCTTATTCTAGTGGAATAGGGAAAATCGTTTGAAATGAAACGGTTCTCTCGCGTCGCTTTCGCCGTCCGCCGCCTATATTATGTACATACTGAATCTTACCCTAAGTCTTGTTGAAGTGAGGATCTGTTTGCAAGTGATGGGGTGTATAATAGCGAAGTATCTCTCTGTACATATCACTACTAGAATGAATATAGACGCCGTGTAGCTTAGGGAATGTACGAACTGGTACATTTTGCACAAGAAGTCGCCAAACACCCAGCTGAAAATAAAAATATAGGTTAATATTCAGTCTAGATTATATTTGGACACATTTTTTGCATGAAAATTGTCAGGAAAGGATTACCATATATAAAGGATAGGATAAAGATAGGATAAAGATTGTAAGAATGTATTATTTACTAGATTGAAAATTATAATAGAACGGAACTAAAATTGTTTGACTGTGCGCCTTAATTAATAATGTTAATATGAGGTTAATGTTAAAACGAGTAGTACAAACTAGGCTCATTGTTTATTATCACAAGCATTTAAGTGTGTTATTAAACCGTATACACAACTAATTTCATAAGCAAGGCCTAATTGCGGTAAGTTAACTTTATCCACACAGTATGTTTTAAATCTGTTAAGCTTACATACGAGAAAATTTGTATACAAACTATTTAACATGGATAAGTTCATACATCACAAACTTATCCATGAAGTTTGTGATATTAAAGGGGAATTATTGTTTAATGTTCTAAGTATATATCACCGTAACTTTGGTTACATGACGAAAGACAAAATATCTAATAAAATATAAATTAAAGTATACAATAGAACAGTACTCAAATTGTTTGATTATAAGAGCGCTCATTATTTATCTCTTGAGGAGCGACTGACTGTATTATTGACTTTTATTCAGATACATGTTTAACGAGCACACACTAATCTTATCTTAATCTTGTTCCCTTCTTTGAGTATTTGATCAATTGTGCTCCATCAAATAGATATTAGATACGCTTTGACTTCTTGTCAATGTGACTTAATTGAAAACACACAAAATCCGTATAAAATTGTTTAATTTCAATGTATAACATTCACGTTAATATAAGATAACATTAGGTATGTATATGTTGTGACTTAAATCACAGTACACATACATAAATCCTACTAATATTATAAATGTGAAGGTTTGTGAGGATTGATACATAAATAGATGGAAGGATGTAACTCTTTTACGTAAAAACTACTAACGAGACTTACAGTATCATTGATTAAACATCAGTATAGGCTACTCCAAGTCTTAACATAAATCTACATGAACGCGAGCGAAGCCGCAGGCATAATCTAGTATTAAATATACTGTTTAACTAGGTTAAATAAATGACTGGCGTTAAATGTACTAGTCTAAAATAATAATTAAAGTAAAATTTATTCGCTACTTTCGCTTATTTCTTACTATTTAAACCAATTTATTAGGCAATTAATTAATCTTAACTTACTTAGCAACAAAACCAATGTGTGCAATTAGTGTAATAAGTCTTACGCAATTTCGTAGAACGTACGCTTTCATTACAACAAAACGTAATAATACATCTACAAAGTAGTTTCTTCTCTAAGATCAACCATGGATTATTAAAATTTTATTGTTAAATTATTTACTATGTTTTATGTAGCATGAAAAACGAATCAAGGGTTGCAGGCCAATTATATATGTATTACTTAGAACCTTTCTTTTATTGAAATTAAATATTACAAGCGAAATTTTAAATTCTTTAATTTTTATCATTTCACCAAACGTATAACAATGTCCATAGAAGTAAAAACATGATACAGTCCACTGTGTCAACGAATCGTTTCGCAAACAAAACCTTAATTTAGGATTAATTAAACGAAAGCGTACAGTCAACATTACCACATACTTGCATGAGATTTGGATGAAAAAAAAATGTAATAACATTAAGGTTATTAAATACAATAACAACATAGACACGTATCACAAGGGTCGGAAAATGCAATACCCTTCACCAAAAACCATTTGTATTCGGGTACCAACGGACACCGTAATTCATTCAACATCATCTAAATATAATATATACCTACGTACGGTATGTTCACGCTCTTAGTTGTTTACCTGATGCTTCTATTCACTCACCTCGGTATTAGATATATGGTCAAGTTCTGGAATACACAAAACACGCCGACGCATAAATCTGCCACGGCTAGGTTCGCCAAAAAGAAGTTGGTTATGGAACGCAGCCGCCTCGATAAAGTAACCACGAGGATAACGAGCAAGTTTCCTGTAACAAATAAAATATATTACAGTTACTAACTCGAGCTGTCTACTTGAAACAGTAGTTTCTTCGTTGTTGTTAACAAGATCAGTCGTAATATGTAAATAAATTAGAAGTAATGTAGTCTGTGGTACAAGGTGCCAATTTATATTTGCGCCCCGGGTGTAACACGTGATTAGAGGGATATATTCATTATTTATTCAGTAGAGATAGTCTACCCAACATTTTTCGATTTTATTGGGGCCTTTTGATAGATTGGATAAGATAACTGGTATGAGTCAATCTAAAATATGAATAGATTTTAACAACACACAATATATTATATGAAGCTGGTTATCAATGAAGTCACGTTGATGTGAGTGTGTGTGTAACAAAGCCTTAGTCACTCGATTATAAGCATGCAAGAGTGTATATAATCAAAGTAGATAATAGTCTTTCAGTTGCATCTGACAGATCGTGTATTTAATTTGGAATAATAATTACAATAAATTCGCTTAGCGCGCCAATTATTACGATGCACTTTTTAGCTTATAGGTATACGTTTTAAATAGGAAGGTCTGCTTACGCATACGCACTTTCATGCAGTGGTTACTATTTATTGCATTTCTATACCACGAAAATATAATGAAAACTATTAATTTACTATCAAGTTGATTTTATTATTTTATATATATATATAGGTCCACCTTTTGGTGCCCGCTTATCGTTGAATTTTGGGACACGTTGTATATATATTTAAAACAGAAGTAACTTGTTACTTTTTTGTGTGTGCCTTCTGATTACGAACCATTCTAATATTTTAATAATATATTTTTCTAGCGCACTATTTTATTCGCTATGTTATAACGCGCTGCGCGGGCACGCTAGTAGTGACACAGAATCTGGTAGCGTGGCGCCGTAGAGAATATAACCTTGAAATGCTCTACTTTCATTGTGGGGCATGTAAAAATATATAATCTAATAAGTAATAGGCAAAATAAATTCAATGAACTCTCCTTCATACTTTTGAGGCTTAGGACAGTCTATAATTGATTGACTGTGACTAATGAATAATAATAATGATAGGTTCTATAATAATAATAAAATAATTAGTCTTATTTAAAAGTTCATTATTACGTTACTCGCATGAGCCGGCCGGAATAGCATATCAACGTAAACAAAGATAATACGTCATACAGTGAGCGGTAGCACGCGGCGACTTACAAGCGTATTTACTATCTAGCACGCTAGACGTCGCTCGCCACTCGCGCAGGCTTGTCATCGCGTAGCGCGCTTGTCGTTATACCACGCTATGCATAACACACTGGCATATATAGCGCGACGCTATTTCTAGCGCCGAGATTAAAACGATGTAGCACGCGCTATGCGTTGAGTAAATATAGCGTGCTATGTTATGACGCCATACGCTATATTAACCACCACTACCGCGCACCTACTGGTCGCGGTGCGAGCCGGCGGCCCCGCTAACGCTAGGCAGTATGACCAGATTCAGTATTTTAATACTTTTCGGTATGTTTTATGGATTATCAGTATTAAATCAGTAATATCAGTTTGTATGTATATTGGCGGAAGTCGATATTTAGGGGTATATTTTGGATAAAAAGTTATGGTAACACCGTATCAATCGTTTCCGCGAACCATTTATTTGATGCTTTGTCATCAAAGTTATCCGAATTAGGTTTAGATATAAAAGATGTGATGGGGTTTGCTGCTGATAATACGAATATGATGTTTGGTCAACACTCTGGCATTGTTGCAAAAATTAAAGAAGTGAACCCAAAGTGCTTTTTCATAAAATGTATTTGTCACTCTGCAGCATTAAGTGTTAGCCATGCTTGCAAAATACTGCCTAGAAATTTAGAACAGATAGTAAAAAAAGTATATTATGTATATGTTTCTCAAATCATCAAATTCATAGGGAATTTGTTGAGTTCCAAAATTACACTGACACTGAAAAACATAGACTATTGCGTCATTATGACATATATAAGATGGCTAACGCTTCATGCTTGTGTTAGTAGAATAATTAAGCAATGGAGGGCACTGCAGTTGTTCTTTTAAGACCAACATTTGACTGATCGCATTATGTCATCAGAATTTTTGTGTCTTTCTTCTACTAATGATATAAACAAATTGTACTTTTACTTTTTAGACTACATTTTGCCGATTGTAAACAAATTTAACATCATTTTTCAAGGCGACTTCTACATCCATGCATTGAAAATTAGATGGTGATGCATCTAGTATGTACTTGTCGATTTTGGGTTGCTTTATGAAAACTAATCATATAAAAATCACGGACAACGTATTTACATTAGACCCAAAGTCTAGTGTGAATTATTTGCCATTGAATGATATGTATTTAGGGATCCAAGTGGGTCAAGAATAAATTAAACACAGGGGAAACATAAACATGAAAGAACAAATTACTGATTTTCCAGAAGGTGCCATTCTATTTTAATCGAGTTGAGCACACAATCGAAATCACGTTCGCCTTTTGGAAATCATATTTGCCAAAAACTGAAATTTATTGACCCACACAATGCCGTTAATAAAGGATTTAGCAGTTTAAGAAATGTAATAGAAACTTTCCCATACGAAGTACAGCCAGAACAAATGCAGTTAATTGACGAAGAATATAGAACACTCGTACTTGATCGCGAAGTAAGTAATTTATTACAATCTTCGGGTACTGGCTCACCCTTTTCTTGTGAACAATTCTGGGTGGAAGTTGGAAAAATTTCTAACAGTGATTGTACATTAAATACAAGAATATATCTAGTTTCAGTAAATCTCTGTTATGTATAGGTACCAGTATCGAATGCTGCATGTGAGCGCATATTACCACAGATAAATTTTATAAAAACAGAACAAAGAAACAAATTTATAAACAAAAACGTATCAGCAATTTTAAAAACAAAGCAAGGTGTTAAAGCTGATGTAGGTTGTGTTAATTTGAATCCTTCAAATACATTCTATTTGTATTCATTCATTCATATTTCTATTCATCCTATTTTAAAATACAATTCTAACATTTATTTAGATAATGATAATTAATGAATAAAACATGTTTTGAAAATCATTTTTATTGGTATATTTTTCCTGTGTAAGCGCGAGCGCACGTCACTAGCCACCTCCCGCGATCGCCACCGAACTATGTAAGCGGAGGACGGTGTCAGACAAGCTCTCTTCCGGCAGGCTTCAACATCTCAGTTAAGTGTTCTTGCCTGAGAAGAACTACGGAGCAAGCCCTTTTACGCGAAACATGCCCTGAGATCTGTTCGCGTAGGATTATGAACCTATATTGTGAATATTGTTAAATACATATTTCTTATTTCTCGTTACTGGTTAAATAAAAGTGTTAATTGTTGTACTATCTTTTAATAGTCTCTGCTAGGCTCGACAACAAGACACCACGTCCATACAGCGTGGCTTGTTCTACCTCTGGATCGATCTGATATATCTCTACAGTGAATAACTACATAAAAGGTAACAATGGCGCCCAACGTGAGGCCCGAACCCATGACCCTGAGATTAAGAGTCTCATGCTCTACCGACTGAGATAGCCGGGCGCCAGCGCATCGGTTTTTTTAAATTTAATCTGGTCACACTGACGCTCGATCGCGCTCGACAGTGCCTCATTTGACCCGACAGCGGAAGCACACTCAATTGTCTGCCGATAAAATAGCTAGTTCTTACGAATATCTTGCATAATGTAGACTCTAAATAAGTCTACGTAATACATGTTGAAGACAGAAATTTATAAAAATTTTGCATCTTTTTTTTTTTTACTATAGCCATACATGATTAATTGTTCATCTGGTTCGGAATATCCAATTATTGCGTTCATGTCGCCTATGAATATTATATTTTAGTACATTTACTTATTGCTTCATCTAAATTGGTGCACATGTTTTCTATATCTGCTGTTGTAGCTGCAAGTGTGGGAGCTTATGTCTGATTCAGACTATATAGTATTCCATGTAGTTTGAATTGTAGCAAAGCGACTCTCCCAGATATTTTAATGAAATCTTCTACTTCAATTTCTTATTGTTTTATCACAAGAAAGCTTACTCCTTTTTCACCTTTAGTTTTTCTGATCCAATTTATATTTTCTTTATTGTAGGCTAAGAATAAGATAAATATTGTTTGTTTGTACGCGCTAATATTTGGAGCTCCCAGTCAGATTATAAATTAATATTGCATTTTATAGCGGATTTATTATGGAAGGTATAGGCAGTCTAACATGACGCTACGATCATTGGAAGTGGAGCTTGATAAAACCACAGGGTGGCTAATATACAAAATCAAGATTGTTATTTTAGATCAAATTCTGGGTATACATTTTATTCAAAGAATCACCATAGTCACAAAATATCTGTCTACTAAGGCCCTTCAAATAAATTTGTTTCAACTCTGTTGAAGAGGGTGAGGATTTTTCGTCACATTGTGTTATGCTTTAGAGAAACGGACGTTAAGTCATGTTTCTGTTTCATGTTAAACATAATAAATGTACCATACTTTGAACTTCCTGGTACCTTTTTTTAAATAGATTAATTTTATAAAATAAATAAGGATAAAAGAATCCTCAGATCCCCGGCAAAAGTTTGCATCTGTATTTAGAATGAATGTATTAATATTTATTTATGGTTGAATGAATGTCTATTTACATTTGATTTTATTTATATACCTATCCGAGGATGGTGTTAAAATATTGTTTAACCTTAAACAACGCTGTCATTATTGTTTCAGTGACGTATTGTTCACTCGTTGATCTAAGTTTTCAAATATACTAATTTTAGAAATTGTGAGAAATTTAATGGTTTTATTACTACCTTTTAAGTCAGTTTGTATTATAGTAATTTTTATCAAGACGTTTCAGATAACAAGGCAAATGTCTATCATAGGCGCATTGCTACTAGCTTACGAAAAACATCGTTATATGTTGCTTAATACTTAAATTTATATCAAAGGCCTTAGATTCGTGGTAATTTAAAGCTAAATAAAGTAATTCGCGACAAAAACAGGTTCCTCCCATTTCTCGTCGTGAATTAAGGTACGGCACCTTGCATCTAGAGAAGGAATCAAATAATTTGATTCATTTTTGATTTGATGTAGTTGTTTCGGCAGTATGTTCAGCAAAACCCTACCCTATATTTATTTATTTAAATGATATTTTTTATATTCAAATTAGACCAATTTATTTGTATTCATAATAAAATATTATTTTCAATTTGGAAATGTCTAATACGTCTTATTTGTTAGCTCTAGTCTAAAATTATAAGGAAAACGAAATATAATACATGCCGTTGAAAACAATTACCCTTTTTAAAATTATATTTCAAGCATTTTTATTATTTACAATCAATAAATATATTTTGTACCATCCCTTTTTGTTTTATTTTACTTATAAGTATTTAGGTTTGTTGCTTTTCAAAAGCAACAATCATGTAAATAATTACTATATTTATTGACTTTGGGTATAATTGATTCGAAATTTTTGGTATCCATTGGAGTGATATTTTTGGGACGTTACCATAGGTACTAGTATAGTATTATATTATCTGTGCCATAGGTCAATTCAAATAATAAAAGATATAGGGCACCAATAACGATACAAACACTATTTAAAACATGGTTTCCTAGTGTACATGGTCATAAATATAAACAATGCAGTGAATAAGAAAATTACTTATAAACGCTATTCTTTACAGTCGAGCCTTTATATTGGGAGGTGGGTAGAAAAATAATATAACAAAGGCAAAAGGCAACTTTTTCCAAAAGGGATTTTCTAAAAGCCAGTTGTAGAGGCCCTTTGGATTAAGGTGCATACACGCTGATGCAATAGGGTATAGTAGCACAAAAACGTTGCACCTTATTCCAAAGAGGCTGTACAACTATTTATAAGTTTAAAGAACACACTATTTATAAGTTATTATAAATAGAGTAAATTTCGAAGGACTGAAATCTATTGCCTGGGTTCAGTACCACAAACATCTATAACATCCGACATTTTAGTTCAATCAAAAAGATTTTTACCCGAAACTTGTATAACAGGTTTCACCTATGTTTTATTTGCTATAGTAAGTCAATACTTCTGTCTTTTGTGAACAATCGCAAGAGACTTTGGGCAAATAGAAATATAAAATGTAAAGACAACTTAACTTCAGAACGAGTTTAAATGAAGCATATATTAGAGTTATTTTGGGTATTTGATAAAAAGTTAGACAATTATCATGAACTGTTGAAAGATTCAGGATCGTGCTTAGAGCGACCTCAAAATTTTGACTGCCGTATATGTGTATTAAAACGAGCTAAACACGGCCACGCTTCACTGACCCAGTCTGATATTAAAAACGTTTGGAATTTTCTGATCCCGTGGGAACTTCGGTATATAAGAGTATTTATAGTTCGCAAAATTCGTAAAGTTATTGTCTTGAAGTGTTTTTAATGCAATAACTTTACGAATTTTGTGAACACAATGAAAGCTGAGTTATTATGTATAAATATTATAGGTCTATTTAATTTAAAGGAAAATACACTGACGGATACACTGACGGACTCATAAACTGCATCAAAGTTCAGGATAACTTTCGAATGAATATATTTGATAAGTATGCTTAAACTAAATGAAAATGTCAAGATTGTCCATTAATAAAAAAAAAAAATATTAAAATTAGAACTGCAGTAAAAGATAAAATTATAGCCGGAAAAATAAAAAGTATGCGTAGTCTCAAATTCGTGTGTTATTAGAGTAAAGTTTAAAATTAATTGTTTTGTTTTTATTTTCATTTGCGATTAAGTTATTGTTACCAATAGTATTGATTATTAGTCTTTTAAACTCAACAAAAGTTTTGTAACCATAAATGTGGATACTTCGTCCGAACAAGCCGCTCAAATTGTGGCATTGGTGCGGGAATTCAAATTTTTAGCAATTAAAATAAATTAAAAAAAGCGCTACAATTCTGTCAATTAAAATGCATATATCGACTATACTAAAAATAACATATTCTACGCAAACGACATAAGTACACCGTATTTATTAAAAATCATCAAGCCGTTGAGGCTGTAAAACGGGTTAAAGAGCGTGATACTTACATACATATGCCCGAAAATATTTCCTTACTGTTTAAGGGGATACTATGGGCACTTACACTGTTGAACAAGTATTGTGTATAATTTTCTTTTTCCTCTCAGTACTTATGAAGAATATGTGATTCGTCTTATTTTATTACTTGTAAGGAATAAATTAAATAGTAGCGCGACCACGTATTAATTATCTACAAAAATATCTACCTACTTTGTTAGCCAAATAAAGTATTCCAATACTTCTACAAGTCTTACATAAAAATGTATCCGCTAACAGGTATAAAGTCAACTAAAGGAAATAGGCTCCTTAATAGTACTTACATCTTGGCGCAATGCCAACTATCAGTCAGCGTTCAGGCATCGTAGATATCTTAAACCCATATTTTATTGCTACGTACATCATGTGAAAATTACAAGTATTGTTACTCTTTAGATTCTTTTCTATAAGGTATGAGACGCTACAAAAAAGGTTTGTATGTAGCCTCATGAACTACAAGCCTGAATATCCGTCTATAAAGTATGTTATTGTAACCACGCTTAAACACAGTTCTTATTACCGCATCAGTACAAGAGTAACAAGAGATGTATTTTCCATGGAACAAGTAAAACAAAATTATCTCTTACTCATTTATCAGCAATCGAATTACTTTGCTTTTTATTAACTTATAATTTTTAATTATTTTCCGTGTTATATTTTGCATCCTTGCACATTTCAGTAGTATGTATAGATGCGAAAAACAACCTCTGTGATTAAAGGGGTGTGCACGTTAGAAATGAATGAGAGAGAATAAGAATATGAACGGCATCAATTTTCTTTAAAGTCTGCCTTACAATGATCTCTTAGGATAGATAGGATACGTAAACATCTATTCATTAAGCTGCCAGACATCAAATTAACAAAGATTTTTCCTTTACTATGCCGGGGTCAACTCCAACAACAGCTTGGTTGAAATTAAAGTACTATGTACGAATTTTATCTTACTAGATAACGAAACTTTTGTAATGATTTGCTTCATAAGCTCAAACGAACATATGAGAAACAAGAATTTTATAAAGCAAAGAATTACACAAAAGCAACCTGGAATGTTATTAAGAATATCACAAATACAAAAAAGAAACCCATACCTCCTTATGAGTTAGGTACTCGGTGTTATTCCCAATAACGAAATAGGCTGCATTAATCTGGTAAATGATTTCTTCGTGAACATTGGCAAGAAACTAGCTACCAAAATAAATAATGTCTTACCAAAGGATTTCTCAAAGTATTTGCCAAATAGTTACTAAAACTGGCACGCCATCTCTTGACCCCGTTAATTATGCACATTTGCAATCTTTTGATAACAACTGGAGTTTTCTCAAACGATCTTAAGAAAGCTGTGGTACATCCAATTCTCAAGAGTAGGGGCAGAGATAGTGTGGATAATTACAGGCCTATTTCTACTTTACGAAGGCAGTACCCTTCGATATTTAAGGTGCTAGAAAAGTTATAAATTATCGACTCATAAAATATTTAAATGCAAACAAAATACTCTCGGAGCATCAATATGGTTTTAGAGCAGGTATTTTAACGGAAGATGCTGTCAGTGCCTTTGCAGACGAGGTTACTAAAAACCAAAATGATAAAAACAAGTGCCTGGCGATCTTTTTAGACCTAGCGAAGGCATTTGACACAGTCTCTGTAGTCATACTTCTGACTATCTTTACTACTATAGTTGAAATTCGTGGCCTTACCTTAAAATTATTTGAAAGCTATCTCAAAAACCGCTTTCAGTTTGTCAAGATTGGTAACGTTCTTAGTGATGACGCAGAGATTGAGTATGATGTACCCCAAGGCAGTTTCCTTGGCCCGACATTGTTTCTTCTATGTATCAACGATCTTCTTTCCCTTAGGAACTGTCCAATTATTACGTATGCTGATGACACCGCTCTTTTGGTTCACGGATACGATTGGAAAGAAGTAACACAATTTGCAGAGATTAGCTTAAATACAGTCCTCCATCGGCTTTCACAGAACTTACTGACGCAAAACACAGACGAGGCAAAAGTCCTACCTTTCTCAATTTCACGCAGCTCACAACCAAAATCACCACTTCAGATCAGAGTTCATTCCTGTGATAATACCACTTCTCTCTGTTCTTGTTCACCTCTCAAAGTAGTATGTAGTGCTCGATATCTGGGAGTTGACATTGACA